>NC_051166.1:117824205-118287305 GCF_013339725.1 Rhipicephalus microplus | reverse complement strand
GAGGCAATGCTACACTCGAAACATATGTTATCACTCAATCACACGGAAAGATTTAATTGCGCTTATTATGCACAACCATGCTTTATATTGACAACATTTAACAAGAACTTCCCTTGTCTTTGCTACGGTTGCTTAGTTAGCCCTTTGCGCAGCCATATGAACTTATGTGCTGATCATGTGGTGAGCAAGAAGTTTGGTAACAACCTCGGCAAGTTTCGTGGTGTGTCAAAAGCCTGTTAAACATTCGCAACTGTGGATTGATTTGTTCTATCTTCGACTACGCATTCAGTGTTTGCGGCAACATGTACGGCATTGCGAGACACGGATAATGCGAAAAGAAATGCCTCTAAAAAAGGTGTAGCGATGGCCTTTCGCTAATCACACCGAGGACGCAATAATTTTTGTTTTCTGCCGTTCCAGGGTGTACTCTGTTTTCTGCAAACTTTGCTTCACTACTTTTCACTGACCGCAGTCACATTCCGTAGAAATATTCAAAGAACGCGAGGCTGCCAATTAACCTGCGCTGCTTCGAATAAAGCGTCCGATGCTCTAACCACTGAGCTGTCACAGCGGCCTGACCTGCGCTGCTGCGTGGCTTGTGGGAAAAAGAGTTGCCATTTACAAGGAGTCATTCCTGAAGCGCTATTCGACTGCCTTCCGTGTCGAAGCCGTCGCCATATGCGCCATAGCGTTTACCTTTCGGCGCCCTCCTGGTGGGTTTCCCGCTCACCCCGGCCAAGGTTGCCCCAGCAATGGCCGGGTAGACACGGAAACATTTGCGTAGACCATTTCACGTTGCCACATTCGATCGGTGTTTGAATATGAACGCATGAGCACAAGTGTTGTGCTGGTAACAACGGGGCCGAAGGTCCAATTGCAACAACAACAACAACAACAAAACAACAACAACAACAACAACAACAACAACAACAACAACAACAACAACAACAACAACAACAACAACAACAACAACAACAACAACAACAACAAATAATAATAGTAATAATAATAATAATAATAATAACATTTGGCGTTTGACGTCCCAAAACACCATATGAAGATTAGGAACTCCGTGGTGCAAGGCTTGGGAAATATCGACCACCTGGGGTACTTTAACGTGCTCCTAAATCGAATTACACGGGCCTGAAACACTCTCGCCTCCATCAAAAATAAAGCCACCGCAGCCGATATTCGATTCCGCATCCCATTGGGTTAGCAGTCGAGCGCCATAACCACTGCCGCCAACCTACCAGACAATCTTACTTTCGCGAATTCCGCAGCACAACATGGCCAATCAGATCAGCAGGCATACTAGGTGACATCGTGTAGCCAGGCATTTCGCTTTGTAAATGAGTGGTTGAAAACGCGTTCGGCCGATTCGCAGTGATCTTCACCAATGTGCAGTAATTATCAGCCTTAAAGCATTGTAATGAATTGGAAAGTACGCAGAGAGCTTAGGTCAATATTTAAATGACCCTTAGGACTTTCTCTACTGGCCCAATATGTTTGTACAAAACAGCCAAGAATCATTTTAAAGACTAATTCAAAGAAAGCATAAAGAAGAAAAACAGGACATCCCTATTGCGTAGTGCTGATTGAACCAGCCTGGTACTGCTATACAGAGTGCACTACGTAAATTTAGCTGGTGTTTAAAAATATGCCAAAACACGTAATTTCGATGCGACCAAATGCATGTTGCTCACTGGTGCCTGGAGTTAGTCAGACTATTTTTTGTGTTCTCAAATATTGTTTGATTATATCTGTTTAATTTTGAACTTTTGAAGAAACAAAAATGGATAAAAATTTTCAAAAAGAAAGTTGTAGATCGGATTGCAAAACGTCCAGATAGAAAGTTTTTATCTATCTTCGTTTCTTAAACAGATAGTTCATTAAACAGATCAAATAAACAATGTTCGAGAACGCAAATAGTCTTACTAACTCCAGGCAACGGTGAGCAAGATCCATTTGGTCAAGTCGTAATCGCGTGTGCCGGCATATTTTTAAACTCTGGCTAAAGTTACCTGGGACACCCTGTATATCGATTTGCACTTTGCGCCCGCTGTTTCGACGGCGCGACAGTGCGTGCACTGTGCGCTTTACTCTTATCTTCTCATAGGGACATAATCAATTTTAACGGCACCAGTAAAAAGCTACTTTATTATTTTAAACAAAAGTGGAATACACTCTGTTGCGAAAGAGCCGATAAGATTAAGCTTAATAAGTGTGTGTAAGGTCAGTAATACCTTTTAAGCCAACGGCAGGAGAGAGCGTTCCTGCACCTAACAGCGTCGCTGTGACCTATCAGCGTCCGTGTCGACGCGACCTTAAATAACACACAACGTTGGTTTTTTTTCTATAAACAACACCCTATTATCTAAGGTTTCTAAGAAAAAAAATACTTACCTCAGTTTCGCTTTCGTTCCATGATCGCTTAAATCCATCGATTATTCACTCAAACATACGCCGAATACAAATGAGGGCTAAGCGAGAATTGCATTCATTAAAGGAATGGGGGGTTGTTAAAAGCGAACGGAAGAAATTTTAGTGAGAATATTTTATGCAAAAGGGGCTGGTAATAATCTCTTGGCCATTTGAAGACGAGCGCCCGAAGTTTCAAGGCTTATCTCACTTACTTTATTTGATTAGCTGGCTAACGAAACCTCTAAATCATGATATCAGTAAGTACCTTTTTTTGCGGGCTTACCGCTTAATTCTGAGATAATAAAGCTTCAGCGTTCTTTCCCATTCGGTCATTTCAGTGACGCAGGCGGCGCTGAAAGTCTGTGACGCAGTTCGGTCTGGCGGTATTCATAAGCGCTGATTCATTTTCATTCAAACATCTATGCGTCTCTTTAGCGAGAGAATGTGTGTTCTACAGAAAAACTAGAGAGCCTGACGAGCTGTGCTGCCTGAGACGCGCACCTCAGCACCGTCTGGTCCGCTATTTTGATCTACCGTCCCGCCGCCTATAGTCACTGGAATGATCGATAGTCAATTTTTTCACTGTGCCTTTTTTAAGTTAAGCGTAATTGTGTCTCGCAGTACGTTAACGAAATCATGATCGTGAATGGTGCCATAGTTACACGCTTAAAACACCATAAACTAATGAACGATGACTCAGTTGTTACTAAAATGTTCTCTTTTATTTTAGAATGCAGATGTTGCAGATTGCTTTCACTGAAAACCTCAAATCGCGTAGTCAAGCACCCAGTAAGCGTCTGCCGTATACTTCACTTGCAGCTTTGTATGACCACTTCAAAGCAATGTTGTTTCAGCCAGTTCATTCAGCCAGTCAGCCAGTTAAGACTCCTCACACAAGCGACTGCAATAACTGCTGATGTGGTCAGACTAACGCTTATTGGGTCCAGGCCAAATAAAAACCTGGCTGAAACTCACTTGTCAATTGAAATCTTCAGGTTCGAAGTGAGACGGTGCCGCACAAAGCTTTCCTAGCAATGCAGTTCACCAGCTTCTCCTCAAACTCATGTACGGCATTGGGCCATCGGCGAAAAGGAGAGCACCTAAAATATCTTTTGTCAGATAGATAGATAGATAGATAGATAGATAGATAGATAGATAGATAGATAGATAGATAGATATATAGATAGATAGATAGATAGATAGATAGATAGATAGATAGATAGATAGATAGATAGATAGATAGATTTAAACTCACCAAAGTTCGCTAAAAAATGTTTCGCTTCTAAAATGAACATCAGTTCCCCGTTGGTGCCTACTCAGTCTTCAGCTCACACGTAATGTTTGTCGTCGGCGCCGCGGCCACACTTTTGCTGCTGTTAGACTAAACACCCTTTCTAGAAGATCGCTCCGCACCCGCAAAATCGATCGCATGCTTGAAGACGGTATAGGAAACTTGAGAATGCGTGGCTGTGCCTCGAGAACTCAACGCGCGAGGCACACAAGAAGTACTCTAGGATTCGCGAGCCGCGGAGGAATCGAATGATGCGACCAGCTGCTCTTCACTGCTTCTCGCGCTTTAAACCAGTGGCGCACTCATTGCCAGACGCCGCAAAGGTTAACATTGATCGATTTCAAGCGCCGCGTGAAAATTCCCTCATTCACGTTCACAAGAATTAAATTTTCGGAGCGCGAACTAGTCAGAAATAAGCGACTTATGGAGGCGCAACGTTGGGCGCAAGAGCAAGAAGCTGTGATTGGCCGCGGCGAATGAAAGAAAAAATGGAAGGTCTGAGAAACAAAATTATATAAAGAAAGCAAAGTTAACACTTGTTGCACTAAGTCCACTCCAGGCTGGGTCGCAGCAGAGCTTGTGGGCACTTACAGGTGGTCTCGACTTGGTCAGGCTTTTGCACTCTTACTTAAATCTTTAAAGTTCCTGCTATACTATTCATTATACATGGCGATGCTGTATTTTATCTGTCTTTTTGTGTCTGCTTTTTTCTATCTTTCCCTCTCTTTCCTTTCATTTTTCATTATTCTTTTGTTTTCTATTCATTTTCCCTCGTATAGTTATCTCACCTTCTTTTTCACAATTTCTTTCACTTTTTTAGATATTTCTTTTTGTTTCTCGCTCTTCTCTCTCTCCTTGTTCATCCCTTCTACTTAGCCTCAATTCTCTTTCCCAAACCGACGGTAAACTATACTGTACAACGCTATGGTATGCCCTGCTAGCTTGTCTGGGCACCCAGTGGGTACTGTCGTCGCCTTTGGATCGTGGGTTTGCAGGTTCGATACTCGCTTCAGGATGAAATTGCCCTGCTTTTATTTCTTTCTATATATCTATTTTGCTCGGACTTCACGTTTCTCCGAGCTCGTTTTCTTACCCACCAAGGTAATTGCGCCCCAAGACGTTGAAATCAGCGCAAGCTTTTGCGAGCGAAACAGACGTGGAAGAAAAAGATGGAAAGAGAAAGTGCTGCTTTTTTCATTGTGATAATTTTCTGTCGATGACATGCGGGAAAACATTGCCATAAGAGCTCTGCTGTAAAAAAAACAGTTTCTTTTTCAAACTACTAGAACACCTTTCAAGTGTTGACCCTTGCTGTGCTTTGGAAGAGACCTTCTTCTGTAGGTTCATACATTTTTGTACTGGAAGCTTTTACATCATATTGTATCTTTATGCTGATGCGTTGCCATTACGACTACGTTAGGCATATAATTGACCACATTTACTTCCATTCGCAGTGTAGGCTTTTTTACGATTAGGTTTGAGAGCCACCCTATTGGTTCGTTTGCTGTTGTGTTTTCGTGTTTCGTAAATAAATCAACAATGTTCCAGTAAACGCATTATGGCATAAAAATGATTTGGTGGGTGCATATGGCGTTTCATGGAGTTATTAGGTTTCAATATACCACTAGGAAAAATCGGTGTAACAGCCCGGGATATCAGCACTCACATGCTCTAGGTAACAGTCAATAAAATTATGAACTGCCATTTTCAACTTTCTATTAATATTACAGTGCGAGCAATAACCCAGTCATGCTTAGGTCGTGTTATTACCGAAGCTGAGATCACTGCTAGGTCTGAGTTAGAAGTGCAAAGTGCAGTGCTGGAGAAGTAAAATAGTTACCGCATGACGCGCATTATTATTGCGCCCCAAGTATAACAGCACGGCAGCGATGCATGTTTTAGGGTGTTTGGTCCTATTGCTCTTCGGTTTGAGTTTGTTTATTCAGCGCAATCTAATCGCCGTGTCATCAGTGATAGAGTAGCTCTATGCCAGTGTAACTGCGTGACAAGCATCCAAAAGTAGGCATCCGCATTTTCCTCCAGGGCCACCACAAAAGTGGTTTTGGTGGTTTCTAACTTTCTCGGAACGGTCTAGAATAACATATGGCACATATCTACAATGCAATGTTCTTATTATTTTCAGATCAGGCTTCTTCCGTGTTCATTGAGATCAGGTTTCATCCCGACATTTCATAGTCTGTTCTTTTTTTCTTTTTTTCAAAGCTGAAGCACTGTAGGATGTCCGCGCGTCGGTGTGCAACGTCTGCTCTTGTGACGGTCCATTTGCTTGGCGCAAAAGAGGGTGCCACCGTTTCAACGCTCGCCGAATGGTGAGGGAGAGAGGGAGCAGCGTGCGTGGACGACAGAAACGCCCTTTCCGCGATGAACACGGAACTAGCAGCTTGAAAGAAACGATAACGCGCCCTCACCTGCGAGACACAACGCCAACGCCGTCAGCATCTGTTGGGTGTGTTGGTGTTTTTTTTTTTTTTGATGTCGAAAAACATTAACGCAGTTTTTTGATGTCAAAACTCCGACTACGCGCACTGCACAACCACTCACCGACCAACCTGTGTATATAGGCACTGGACCTTGACCTAAAATGTAGTGCCGTAGGCAGATTTTTCTTGAGCGTGGTACAACAGTAAAGGTTTATAGGTTGCACGTGAACTAAAAGTGGACTGAATCAATCACCCCTTAATTATTTTCACGTTAGCAGAGCAAGAAGGCCCTTCTATTAATTTTTTGCATCTTCTCTTTCTTTTTTGTACTGCTGCTTTTGTTTTTAGGAAGCTGTGTCATTTACGACAAGGAGGCAAGGTCTCCTGCAGTCTCCCCTATAAAATGCGTCTAATAGTCTCTGTTGCTTCTTACTAAATGGGTAAAATAGTTATAAAGGTGATCGGCAAGTACTGCTGCACCCAGTACTAGCTACACCACGCGAGCGCATGGCCGAGTGCGCTGCACGGTTGTACAGTAGCGCTGATCGTGACATATTTTCGAGTATCGGGAGAGGGTTTGACTGTTGGTGCGAATGCACATCGGCCCTATTTGCTGTCACGCTCGCCCTCGTTTTGGCCCTGCGGTGAATCAGCTTCAAAAGCGATAACTGCCACCGTGTCTTAAGACCGAATTTTGTGCTCGACAAGCCGAGCTTCACAAAACACGTGATATCTAGCCTTGCTCTTTTTGTTTGCTTCGTTTTATTTAATTGGGAATTGCATACTAATGCGCCACTTACCGTATTGCGTGAAAGTAGCGGTGTCTAGCGCGCACTGTGAAACACTGGAAAGCTTTATCACATTGAAAAATGTCCACAGTGCCTATTAGTGAGCCCCTGCGGATAGTGGAATTGTCCCAGAACAGTCAATGCTAAATAGCAGGGATGAAGGAAGGTCTAATAAGACCGTAAATCGCATTGTCCAAGCTTATAAGAAAGAAGGCCGCATCAGCGGCGCTCCACGTAAACGGCACCCTCGTGCAACAACTGCTGCTCAGGACGCTGACATCCGCAAAGCCGCGAAGGAAACCCCCTTCAGTACTGCCAGAGAGATCGCTGCGGCCGCTCGAGTGCCTGCAAGCGCGTCGACAATAAAACGATGGCTAGCAGAAGCTAAACTGAAGAGCTACTTTGCGGCCGAGAAGCTGCTGCTCTCCTTGTCTAACAGGACGGCGCGACTTCGCAAAAGTACATGGCTCCTGGACCACGGATGACTGGAAAACAGTACTTTTTTTGACGAGTCTACGTTCACCACACGCTGGGACCAAAAGCAAAGTGTGGTGCGCCCTGTCAATGCCCGCTACGCCCCCCTCTTGGTGCATGAAGTAGCATTGAGCGTATGCACGGCTGTGAATGTCTGGAGCGCTATGTCCCGTGATGGGCTTGGTGTTTTGCACTGCATTGAGGGACACCTGACATCGGTAAAGTGTTGCGACGTTCTCGATTATGTCATGATACCTTAAGCGTTGGATGAGCCTTTTTTCTGACGGGGTCTTCCTGTTTCAGCAAGACTTGTCACCTGTTCTCACTGCAAAGGTTGTTGAAGAGTTCCTGAACATGCGAAAGGTGCGGTGCCTGAAGTGGGTCCCCAAAGAGGCAAACCTCAACATCATTGAGGTCGTATGGGGCAGAATGAAGGTTAGGCTGTGTAGACGAGGGTTACACAGTTCATCCACTGATGAGCTATGAAGCACTGTCGAAGAAGTATGTATACGCCTCCAAAATGAACGCAGTTTCATTGACAATTTGCACGCGTCACCACCGTCCAGAATGCAAGATGAAATTTTCTTGGAAGGGGCCATGGCCCGCTACTAAGGCGTGGCGACCGCTTCATCTGCTTTCCTTTTCCGTCAGTCGAATTCTCCCATCTTAATACTATCAGTGCCGACGCGTCATTGGTTCGTCAGCAGCCGTTCAGCAGTGGGTCCGCAGCCAAGCACCATCGACAAAGTTACTGACCGGAATAGAATTCTAATGCAAGTTGTTGCTTTTTATGTTATGCATCTCAGTGTAACTTCAGTTTGTTTTATTTAAGACGATAGTCTTTCTAGGGTACCTTGGACAAAACAATTTTGCTCTGTCTGTCTGTACATTTGTCTGTTCGTCCGCCCTTACCGATACCTGAAACGGCACCTAACGGCCAGCCCCATCCGTAGCGCCCACCAATATTGCTCAAAGTTTAGCGTTCATACTTGTGCAATTGTCAATTAAAAAGCAAATATTGCGCATATCCCAGGCACAGTAACAACACGTCGATGTTTTTTATGTGTGCCTTTATACTAGAGGAGGCACACACAAGTAATTCTAAGGACCGTAGTGTATATCACGCTGCACTGAGATTGCAGCGCGATGCTCAAAAAGGTAACTGCTTCCAACGCTTTGCTAAGACGACACGGTGGTGGCACGTGCCCGTCGCTTTGCGTTCTACACCTTATCACCTCCGAGACAAGCGCGCATCTTTCTCCGCGGGCGCGCCGCCTTACTTCCTTTTCTAACTGCCAGATGGCGCTCGTGTCTAACGGGCCTCGATACGCTCGTTCGCTTTGTCTACACGCTCGAGGCACTAACGAAGCGCCTCCAGAATATAATTCGCCAATTTTCTTGCGCGAAACATCAAATAAACGTTTTGTTGGCTCTCTCCAGACGCAAGACCAACGTCTTTCGACGACATATGCCGTGTAACATGCAGATTCGGGGCCAATTTTTTTGTGCAAACTTATGCCTTTTTACAGCACTCGTGGTATTATTATGTTCCTAATTTCTTTGACTGTGAGAAATCGACAATGCTTCGCCATTTCAAGCAACACTCAATGAATATTATACGAGAATTAAAAAAAGAAAAAGCAGCCCAGCATTTCTTCTAGCCTAAATATCAGTTACCTGTTTTGTTCGAGCAGCGATTTGATCTCTTTTAATGCTCGCACAAATATGTTGGAAAGCCAGTGAAGTTCATTATTCGAGAACACTGAACACAATCTCACGTGGACGTATCCATGAAAAGCGCTTCCCGCCTCCCCATTTCCTTGGCGAACTGACTGGAGAGTGGTAGATGTTCATAACTCGTGTTATTAAAACGTAATATCAGCGTAGTTGTAAACAAGCAACTTAATAGCTGCCGCGCTCATAAAATAAATAGTGCTAGCGATCACCCAAACGGTATTAACGGCAACACGTTGGGCATTGGCAGCACAGCTCTGCTGAAAATCATAACTGAAAATGCTGCACAGCCTCATGAGTCGTTGCCGGCTCTTCATTTTCTCGAGAAGCATGACGTCAACATGAAGTACTCATTTCAAGTAAAACAGTACTTTCACATTCATTCTTGCATGAAGTTAATGCTCAATCTTTGGTTAGATTCGAATGACACGTCTTGTGGGTGGTGAAGTCACTGCATTGTGCTCACAATGTTCTTCAGTAAAGACAGAATCAGCAAGCAAAACGAAGCGCAAAAAGTTCTTCCAAACAAAGGAGGGCGAGGGTGAAAGTAAGCTTGTGGGGATGATGTATATTCGCAGGATCAGTCAAACTCTCTCCCGATAACTCGAAAATATGTCACAATCGGCGCTATTGTACAACCTTGCAGCGCGCTCAGCCACGCGTTCGCGTGGTGTAGCTCATGCTGAGCGCGATAGTACACAACACCTACTTAGGTTCACTCGGGGAGCGTGGCAACTCTTCTTATGTACTCCTGAAATACGCCGGGCGCTGTTCCTGCTCGTTTAAATTGGTTGTTATTATGCGCATGCATAATACATAACCCAAGCGAATCAAAAACACGTAAGGCGCAGCCTTATTGAGACGACACGGACGACTTGCATTATTTATATTATAATTAAGTCAAACTACATGTGTCAAACGGCACAAAATGTGGTATGCGAATTAGCAATTATTCAAATCAAAGCCCAAGTGTACTAGGTTAATGTGCACTTGAGTAATTTATAGACGTAAATTGATGAAACAGGCACTTAAACGTAAGCGCTGTGCTAAGAAAGCGCCATCTTGAAAAAACACATGTAATCTATACATGTTTTTTTGTCGAAATGACATCATTTCCATCCTAAATTGAAACCATGAAATAAATTCTTGACGTGTCTTCACCTAAAGTAATTCTATCATAAGCCACTAATCAGTTGAAGTTAACCAGGCTCACGTGCCAGGATTACTATAGTTATTGGTCCGCAAAGACTTACGAATATCTATACCCGCCCGCCTACTTATTTCAAATGCATGTATCATTGCATTCGTACCTGCAAGAAGGCTTGGAGCGGCCTTCACTACTGCTCAAGAGAACGTCAACGCTGTGTATTCCGCTGATGTGTTCATTGTTATAAAATGCCCGATCTGATGAAGTTAGCACGTAGTCATCTTGTTGATCATGTAGAGTGGCACGATCAACAAGGCAAACTGTTCTTAATTACATGACGCTTCTTATACTGATAGATGAACTCTGCTCACCGAAAATCGAAATATGTAGAGCTACTGCACACATAATGATTGCGTATAAACTGAAACAGGTAACATTTGAAAATGTGAACAATCACATGTGCATTAAGTAGCCTTGACATATTATGAACGGTTGCTACCGTGTTATCGTGAATTCAATACAACGTTTTGCCGACATGCAACACCTTTAGCGTGTGCAAATAGCATGACAAAACCGGCGTATCCCGTTGGCCATGGTATGATGAACGTACCTATGCTTTCTTTTTTGGCATTCTATAAGTGCATTGTTAGCCACGAATAATATTACAACTTCGCAAGACTTCTTCGCGACAAAATTTCCCAATGAGGATCGTGTATTCTATATACGTTCGAAAAAAATATTTCCTGTTAACATCGGGCATTCATTTTTCATCACCGTCCCATAGAGCAAGATAGACTGATAATCAAGAAAACTGAAGAAACTACCTGGCTATTTAACAGTGCTAAAATATGCAGTGCATGAAGTGGTAGAATGTAAAAGTGTGTTGGCGCCGATCAAGATACTACGAGACAGTGACGCTCAACCATTATAAAAGAAAGCTCCAGCTACTAACTCTACGCCTCGATGGCACTCTCAATAAAGTTATAGCGTTACCGCAGCTTTAGGTAGTGCGTATATGGCGGCCTACGAGCACTAAAGCAAACGTGAGGTTTAAGGTACCGCTGTGACTGACAGCACACAAATTGTGAATTGCCTCTCTAACATGTGACCATAACCACTGACGACCCCGATGAGCTCTTCGCGCTGTTTATTATGGCAGATTTATTCGAAAAACAAATAGTAATATGAGCTATCTTGGTGTTAGAAGCTCACGTTAACTATATCAATGAGAGTGAACGTTCCTTCCGTTGTGGCCTCAAAAAATTGACGTATAACTCACCCTTGCATTTCTAACTGCGCAGCAGTTTAAGGAATCGCCCTGTGTCTCGCGTCGGGGTCACGCCCGTCTCACGTGTGACACACATAAGCCGAACAGGCTGCTGGATTTGAACTCCAGGGAAGAGTTGACCACAGATCTACAGACGAGGTTAGCGTAAAAGAGACACTACGGCGCTGGCATTCAACGGCGCTCTGAGCAACAAACAGAAGAAAAGCGGTAGAAAACAGACCATAGAACCAGGAATATATAAATCGCATAACAAGTGAGATATTCGAAAGAGCTGATAAAAGCAGAAAAGAGCACATGTACACAAGATAAGCAGAATGGAAACACAGGCCAATCATGGCTATCCGATCCACACAATTTTCTGCCTTCTTTGCTCATTCCTCTCGTCTCTATGTACCCAACTTACCCTCCTCATCCTTTCCTCATTGCACAGTAGCCAATCAGATATTTGTGTCCCCGTTAACATCCCCGCCCTTTCGCATCACATTACATCTCTCTCTCTCTCTCTTCTGGGGCAGACACAGATTTCAATGTTCTGCTCAGCTCATACAGCCTGTAGGAGCCAAGCTGGCCCTTGTTGAGTTTTGCTGGCCGCGTGCAAGTTGTGGTTTCTGGTAAAAGAGCATTTCTTACTTGCACTTCGCTTCTTTTGCTTGGTTTCTTTCGATGGCCGTTCTTACTACTTGTGCGCTTCACACCAAAAGATTTCGCATGCAGCATGCTCTAATGAAGTGTTTTCGATGAATGGAATCGCCGCAATTGTCAAAGAAACAAAAGAAAGTTTTTATTTTAATCGCAGCGCCTAAGGTTTTAAGTATTCAGGCTTGATTCAAAGAGAGGCACTTAAGGTTTTAATTATTCAGCTTAATATTTCAACTGAAGTTTTTTCAGAAAATTTGAATTTTTTATGTGCATTAAAGGGCACTTTAATCTATAGCTTCTGTTATTAAGTCCCTGTGACCACAATTGGCAAGTAATCATTTTTACCTCGGAAATAAAAAAGAAAAAAATCCCTTAGCTAACTCATGAGAAGCATGAGTGATGAAACTGAACACAACTAAATGATAAAGTACCTCGTGTACGTCTAGTACCTCCACTTCCCTACTTGTTTCAGAATTACGCTTTTGAATCCGTAATGTCCCATCACTGCCCAGGTGATGACATAAATAGGACTTTTATTTAGTCCTGCCATATTATCCATATACGAGTAGTTAGCAATACTGACCGTCCATTAGGATACCTGCAGCCTGGCGTAGCTGCTCCTCATTATTTAAAACGTCTCTACAAAACTTTGGACTAAAGTAAACTAGAATATTTTTTGCGCCTGGGGCTCACTTGGACTCAGACTCACAAAAATATTTCAGAGCCGGACACTTAAAGTTTTTTCTTCAACCACAGTCATTTGCACTCGAGCTCCACAAAATAATACTCCCACGGACTCACGACTCGATCTGATTCCGAGTGAGTCGACTCTCGAGTGATTTCGCTGACCTGTGCTTTCACCAAAGTATCACTTTCTGCTTTTGAGCCCGTCTGAAATAACTCCGTCCACTTTATTTTCGGAAACTACGCCATCGTAGTAGACCAAATACTCCAATAAAAGAGTTTTTGGGGCTTCCGTGACTAACTCGTCACAGCAATTTTTCTCCTAGTGTCTCTTTCATAGAATGTAATAAAGCCTCACCTTGCATAAATGGACCGTGGTTCTCGTCTAGATAATCCTGGATAGGCGGGAATAACGTCGTACATAACGTACACATGTTGTCAATCATTTATTCCACGCACCTCACACGACTGGAACAACCATCGAGGATCAGTCACTTAATTCCGTTGTTCATCATTCCACTTCTATAGCGCTTTGAAAGCGAGTGTACTATTGCATAACCAACCAGTGTTGTAGCTATGGTTATTAGCATTTTTTTTATTTTTGTTTGTCTGTTCCCGCTTGTACTGATACTTGTTACACTTTAGATAACAATGTATTAGCAGTACAAAGCTCGTATTTTGTGATTTTCTCAATTTCCCTCTGCCATCTATAGTGCCTTCGGCTCTTACGGTAATACGAATCAGTATATTGTCGGCTGAGTCAGTTTTGTTGTATATACTGATGTGACTTGCACCAGAACCATTGTAGCTCGCTGCCTCGGGACAGGCACGTAACACATTGTAAGTCGAATAATGAATTGTTGATAATCTATTACTTTCAATACTTCCAGGTATAGCACTAAATACTGCTCTAAAGTAGCAAATGTGGCGTACGCCTTTTTCAACTAAGTGGCATTATAGGCCCTAGAGTACTTCATAACTCCACAGGTTGGTATTTACATGATGAAACATATTATGATCTTTATTTGATGAAATACACAGAAAACAGTACTCAGTTGCATTTATTACATATTCAATTGGTCATTTCCTAGGTTACTTGAATGCTACAAATTTTGGTAGCGTTCTTAGTTCGGGATTCAAATGAACTCTTTTCCTCAAGGTGTGAAGCAAAAATGCACGATTGGTCGGTGCACGCAAATGTCTTCGATTAACTTCAAGATAGTGCCCGGCGCCTATTTGTCTTTCTTTGTTATTATTGCTCTTGTGGTTCTGTATAGGTGACTAGGTTCCTGCCAACAGCATACCAATAATGGCTAGCACAAGGGCTCGTTCTTTTGTCTGACAGGCCCTTGTCGCAGATGGTCAATGGCGAGATAACCATGCAGCCCCTGCAGCCCGGATTACGCGAAGCGCAGGAGTGCTTCGGTGATTTATTTTTCCTATATAGCCACTTGTGCAGCCATTGCAAACGAAACATACGCATACGCTTAATCGGAAACAGCAGAGCACGCAGGTCTTCTTACTGCATAATACCCGTGATACGTGTAATCACCCGACGCGCTGCCCCACTTGTCCCCAGAGACTCGAACGCGGGTGTGACGTAACTTTCTGAAGTGCAAATGCAACGGTGCCACGCAGCCAGATTTAGCTCGAAAAGCAGGACTGCCCTCCAGGTGTTGATGACGCAGTGTTCACTATAAAATTCCAATCAGCAGTGTGTTGATCTCGCTTGAATATATCGTCGGAAGCACCAAAATTTGGCATTTAACACGATACGCAAATCAACGCACACAGCATCATCACCACCTCGTAACGTTCCAAACGGCAGCCCACAGAGTCTAAAATAAGTTTTTAACATTGGCGCACTTTTTCAATGCACTGCCATTAAAATCGGGCAGCGCGAGGGATAATAGCACCTTTTCTTCATTGCTCTTGTTTTTTTTTAATATATCTCAGCGGCGTCATTCAGATCGCTGAAAGCATACATTGTGGAGTGAAGCTGTTTAGCTAATCATTCTTTGTCCCACGAATCAGAACCTGTCATGAGGAACGAATATGTGCCACAAAAATTGGGTAAATCCATACTCAGCACAGGCCCACTAAAATTGATGTAAGTAAGAGTTAGCCCAACAACGAATGGCTACGACGCGAAGGCTGCCAGCCAAATCCAACCCCGAGTAAGTACGATGAGAGAATGCTAGGCAACTTCAATGGCAACGGTGACTGCAAGAATACGCCTAAATGATGGAAGGCCTACGGCAACGATGTCGTGTCCGTAGATCTATGACAGGCGTGAACGCTTGCTTTCACCGTGGCTTTCTATCTCTGGAGCGTGGATATCCGTGTCATGTCTATGGCTGACTGTGCTTTAACTCGAACCACTCTCTGCTCTGAATCAAAGTAAAAACCACCTAACGCCAAGCGACGACCAATAGAAGCAGCCTAGAAAGAACCTGTCTTACCTAGCTAAGGCCTTGAAACAACCAAGTAGCAGCCAGGTTAGTCCTAAAAATTGTTGTTCTTTTAAAGCCTTGCACAGTTTAGTGCAAGCTTCACTAATTGTGTATGGAATTCATATGTGTTAAGTTTCCGGATTCACTGAAGACACATAAATGCAACGAGTACCACATTCAATGGTTTTACGTACTTCAGTGGCAATATTTCATGTGGATGGAAATATTCTGTTATATGACACACGATATATTGCGCTAGTTTAAGTTAAAATGGCCCGCTTGTAACGTTCTTGTAACTCTATCGTTGCAAAGCAAAAATGCATACGTGCTTTCTCACTTCATTTCGTTAAAAATGCTGCCGCCACGGCTGTTATTGAATCAATTTCCGATCAACAATCACTTGAAGAATCGTGCTCGGAAGCATAAAGGCCATCTACGCCGTTGCTCTAAATTTGACAGTCAGCACCAACGTTGCGGCCTCTGAGCAATTGTATCAGCGCAGGCACGCTACATATAAAAACTCGCTATTTACCTGCCATTGGTTCTAATTGAACGACCACAGGTTGATAGCTGCGCTTCTTTGGCAGGGTTTCTGCACTGTTAATTTTAATCAAATGTACGAAGAAAATAGAAATGCAGCCAAAGACAGAAAAAAAGCTAAATGCGGCAATGAAAGTTTAAAATTTAAGTGCAGAGTCAGCTCTCGCAGCAAGATTGCCATCGCTGGCTGTATATACTTTGCGACAGGTTGAATACTTTACTAATCGATCTAGCAACAAAATTTCACGTTAATACATTTGAATGGCTTGGCTTTATTGCACGCCAAAAGCACGATAAAATTGATAGACATACCGTAATATAATCCTCCAGAAAATTGGACCACCTAGTGTTCTTTACCATGAACTAGCTTCGCACAATACATGGGCCTCTAGGAGTTAACCGCCATTGAAATTCTACCCCATGACCAAGATGGAAACCAAGGCTTTCGGGTCAGAAAATTTCACATTGGCTTCATAGCTACATTATGTCTACTTTTCAATTTCTTTTTTTGCACTATAAGTAGCGAATTTCATTCATTTTCATATAAATTAATGACCAAGCCTGAAGACTATGCATTATTTTGAAGCTTTTCGGTTGTCAGTAAATGTGAGAACCAGCAGCTTGGTGCTCATTGAAGCACGATAGCGCAATGCGCCTGCAAAGAGATATAGAGATGAAGTTGAATGCATGTAATAAAAGCAACGCTAGCACGCGGCTCCCGATGCTCACGCTGCATACAACTTATGCCGATGCCAATTCCTAATGCTGACAGCAGAGCACGCATTTTTGTGTTAAGTTGCCAAAACCAAAAATGCACAACAGAACGAAACTAGACTGTTCATCTGCAAACTTTTGAATCTCGAAATATAATAACGTAGTTGTGCAAATGAACTACGGTTTATGGTTTCAATGAAATAACCGACTTAGCATTCAGCATTCCTACTGACTGTGGGCTGCAATTTCCCACTATTACTCCGTCTGCGGAAAGCACTCCATCTATTCTACATAAGATACGTGAAGGGGTACTACGCTTGTAATAACCAATACAAGATAGTTGCTCTATCCGATTGATAGAAAATAGGGTTCATGAAATTCAACGTAAAAAAGTGCAAGGTTATGTGGGTTGCCCGAACGAATAAATAGCAGTCCACCTTATCAGTTTATCAGTATATCATAAGAAATCGTCACACGCTAATTTGGTATAAATATTTTGTTGTTCATATTTGATGTAATATAAACTAGACAGTGCACACTCAAGACGTTCACAAAGCCAACCGTATGCCTGTATGCTTAGGTCGCAACTATCTGCCGCTCGACCCTGAGCTTAACTGATCTTACACAATGTTTGAATAAGGCGAAAGGGTGAATACTCTGCTTCAGTGTACAATTTTAGCCATGTTAAGAGTCTTGAAAGTGACTTGAAACTCGGTCGACTTATATATTGGTTTTATTTTTCGTCTTACTACAAGTGCTTTGCTAGTGATAGCAACCTCAAAAGCCAGGCTTTCGTGTCCGTTTCTTACAGTGCGTGGAATTTTCTGCCGCCTCAACTTACATCGCAAATTTCGATGCGGCAGCATCTTTTCACAACACATTTATTTTATCACCCTATTATAGACAGCTTCAAGATTGAAAGCATAGTGCCCCAAAATAAACTTCCAGTCACCTAATTCACCAGCTCGTAACGTCGAAACTGAAAGGACCTTGTCAAATTTTTTCAAGGGTAATGAAAGTCTCTTAGTAATTTTTTCAGATAAAAAGAACGTGTTTAATGTTGAAAACATTCTCTTAAAATTTTTATGTAGCCCAAAAGAACATTTTTTTAAATATATTTTGCCAAGTGATGGAAGTAAAGCGTGGAAAAACAGCGGGCTATATTTAACGCTCTTATTGCTCACCTAGGCTATTCAGGCACATTGGTAGATGAAACCGGAAGTCATCAAGGGTCTGTGTTTGTAAACAGTGAAATGGTCTATGCGTCCCTTCTCATTGATCATCGCCATGATGCAAGGAATTCCTTTTGTAGAAGCAAATTATCGTCAACGGCAAATATCGTCAACGGCAGTTTAGTTGTACTACGTCCCTCCGCACTGAACAAAACATGAATTTGTCATAATAGACGCTTTCGCAAAGCAGCAACCACCCATGCTCAATGGCTAGTCCTTGGCCTTGAGGGGAACTAGCTCACTAGCTATAGCCGAGAGTTCGTCTGAATAGCACCTGGTTGGGGACAAACGTAGTGAAATAAAACAACAAAAACAAACAAACACCTACCGAGTTAAGATGCACAGAAATTTAAAAAACATGTTTCGGTACTCTACACGGGAGCCTTGTTAACTATGAGAGCAAATGTCGTTGACTACGCCGAAGTTTATTCCTTCCTCCTGTTAAAGGAAGATGTTGTGAGCTGCGTAGCCTAAGTGGTGAACATTTGCCTTTGACCCTCGACCTCAAAGGCACCATTGATAAATTCTCGCGCGAGGCTGCTCTTTCAGAGCTGAACGCAATATGCTGAGAAAGCGGACCTTTAGCTACATTTAATCTTTCCCCTTTGAATGGACGGCAACAGTTGTCGGGATAGGTGTTGCAAGGTCGCTGCGGTTCTCGTAGCCGAATAAGTAAACAACTCATGGGGCAGGAATCTCCCCCTTGCTCTTCAACACCGCTATGCGCACACTTGCTCACAAGCTCGATACGATCCCGCAGCTTGGCTGTACACTGTATGCGGGTGACATCCCTCCCAGAGCCACGAAGGGATCGCTGGCGCTAATAGGGCTGACCCTATATAGGCTGCCGCGAAAGCTGCGGTGGAGTTCGCAAGAAATAGTGGACTCAGCTGCGTGCCTGAACACTCAGATCTCATAAGAATACCCAGTAAGTATTACAAGAGTAACGACGACATAAACTTAGAGCTTGACGGCCATGCCATAGTCGAGGTTATTCAGGCCCGCATGTATGTTTTTGAGTTCAAAGCAATGGCTAAGCCAGTCACACGTCAAATGAGCACCGACACAAAACTTCGAAGGCAAGCTAATGAGTGAGATAAAGTTTCTAGAGACGTATACACAACATCTACGAAATATGAAGGGCAAATATATAGCTTAGAACTTACTTAAAATCCATTTGGAAGTGCAAACCACGGGGACTTGCGAGATGCGGAGTCCCTTGGGACGCTCACATTATCACTGTCGTCGTGTAAACAAAACTACATCACGAGTTTGTGTTGCCTGTGAGTTTGCAAAAGCCTTTTGCTTGCGCTACCAGCATTTCTACTCCCGTGCCTGTGGCTTTGCGTGAGTTGGCTATCGTGGTTGTGAGTGCGGCTCACGCTCACGTATGCTCTCGCACGTGCCGCTCGTCACAGTTCTTTGTGGTCACGTATAGCCTGCTGTGTTTACCTTGCTACTGAAACTCATCCTGCTCAACTCGGCACTCTTTAAAACCGAAACGGTGACTTGGTGGTCAACAAGCATCTATAAATAAATAACCATCATGCACTTGTGCCAACGAGCTTTCCATTCCTGATAAGTGGGCCCTAAACTACCCATTGAAAAAAAAACACGATTCAAAAGTTATGCGTCAGTTCTCCTGTAATCGTCTCAAAGACTAAGGTTGAACAAACCGCCAGAATGATCACCTTTCGTAAAAAAGGCACTGAAGAAAAGGACACCATTTGGATTGTCCCGGTCTTGGTTCTCAACAAGAAGGAAATGATATTGATGTGTGTGGTTTAATGTCCAAAAACCACCATACGATATTGAAAGGCGCCATAGTGGAAGGCTTCGGAAATTCGGAACACCTCTGGTCTTTTAACGTGCACCTGAACCTGAGCACACGTTTGTACAGCATTTTCGCCTCCATCTAAAATGCAGCCGCCAGCGCGGGGATTCAATCCTGCCACTTGCGGGTCCGCAGCTGAGTACCTTAGCCACTAGACCACCACGGCGGGGTAGCGACGGCAGCCAGGTGGATGCCATTGTTAGAAGCGCTTTTAAGGCAGCAATCGGTCCACCAATCCACACGAAAATGACTACGGCATGTTTTTTAACGTTTTTTTATGTTCTCAGTGTAATACTGATTTATTGCCTTTGCAGTTTTTTTGTTGGATTATTTATCAACTTCTGTTGTACACGTAATCATTACCTACAACTGTTCGTGTTTTTCTTTTTTGTCCTTTTTTCCATAAGTCTTATGAATGTGTATTACTATGTATAATGATGTATAAAGACCAAGTCCTCCCATGTTTCTCCTAGAAATCGCTACATTTGCCTCTTCCTGTCAATGTGCATTCAAATCAAATGTTTTATTTTCCAGCAAAATCAATTTTTGTGTGGTTGATCATTGTTACTGCTGGACTTTGTAGGGGGCCGGAGCTTTGTCAAGCCGCAGTACTGCGGCTTTTTTTCCGTCACCCCCATATTTCTCTATGAGAAATAAAAGTTGATTGATTGATTGATTGATTGATTGAAAACCGAGCGCCTCCTAATCTTGGTGTTCATAGCATTTTTTTACGCTGAGCTCAGTGCGGTGGTCCTCATCATTCAGAGGAATCGTCTATGTGCAACATCAGTAGACAGTGTTATGACCGGCACAGTGGGGAGGTAGCTTGCGGGCGACGCTCATCGGCGTGGCGGTGAAACGCTGTCCACGTCCTGCAGGAACGTGGAAGGCGTCTGTGTGCGCCGCAGGAAACGCACATCAGCGTCGCTGGGACACACAGCTTGCGTCTGAGAAGATGCACGTGCACGGACGAGGGATATAAAAAGCGCGTCGCGTGTGTGGTCGGAGCTCTCTCTCTGGACTTCGCTGGCCCGCTCGTCTCGAGTGCGCTGTGGGCCCTTGTGATGGAAAGGCGCGTCAGTACGCTCTCGTTGCAATGTACTTCTCTTGCAAATATGTAAATTAAACGCATTTTCTACTTGTTCGTGAGACGCGTCACAAAAGTCGTCCTTCGCCGGATCCTGGGTGGCAGCCTCAACCCCTCCCCGGGCATATCAACAGGGCAATACTCACTAGGATACAGATCTTGCCCTACACCCCAAACATTCATGAGGCGCTGGTGGACATAACTCTAGAGGTCCGCAGGAAGATCTCGGTCAAACCGGTGCCCAAAAATATGCATCTCGACTTTCACACTGAGCAACTGGCTCCGAAAGCAGCTAGTGTCAGATTCTATCGTCGAGTACGTCGATGCGGCTAGTTACGATTGGCAGAGACGCATAATTACTTTCGTTGACAACAACATGACGCTGCTGACGCCTGAATCTGCGAGCACGACCTCGGTCCCAAATGCGGAGAACGTAGCCTTAAACGTAAGGTTTCATGACCGCCGAGCGATCAGTTATTCTATTCGACTCCCAAAGGCCTGCCGCCTCTTTCCAACAGGCCGCCTTCCGGTGATGGAGTTGATGCTGCTAGTATGCTAGTACCCCAACACTTTCTCAATAATAGCTTGAACTGCCGTCCGGGTCAAGCAAGGCTCTAAGGCAACGAAAGGGCAGGGGCTCTAGCTCGCGCACTCTGTAACGCAACAGGGCATTTCTCTCTTTCAAGAAACGAACCTTTTGTACTTAGGGAAATTCTGGATCACCTATGCTTCACGCAGCAAAAATGTAGGACGTAGGAACCCAACCCACGGAAGCTCAAGGATCCCCCTTTTCTTTTTTTTCCTAAATAAAAATTCCTTCTATCTGCGCTCTTTGCTCTTCATTGGGAACAAGGCCTTCGTGCTTTAAGCCGAAATGTTTTTTTTTTACTTTTCTGCACATTACCTTGGTTGGAGTTCTTGTTTTATGCAACCTACAAACAAACTGACTGACTGACTAACTAACTAACTACCTAACTAACTAACTAACTACTTTATTTCTTCCATTTGACATGTGGCTTGACCAAGCAAGAAGGAGGAATGTGCTGCTCATTTCAATGTCCTTGCTTTTTTGAGTACGTTATTATTCTGTGTTCAATAACAAGTTCATCTTATCAAACCGCGCTTCTGTTATCACTGGCTACGTTTTTGAAAACAGAAATAAGTGTTATCGCTAGATTTGGCAACTTCTGGTGTTGGCTCCTTTTCAAACTTGGCAACCTAGCGTGCAGGACAAGGCAAACTAAACTAGTGGTGGAGGCCACCATCTTGGTGTGAATAATGAACATGCTGATGATTATTATTGATTTCACTGCGTGCGCTCGCACAATTCCATTATTATTATTATTATTATTATTATTATTATTATTATTATTATTATTATTATTATTATTATTATTATTATTATTATTATTATATTTAGTCAATGTGGTTTGGATAAAATTCACTGCATCGCAGCACGTGCTACGCTCAAGAACGGGGGTTTCATTTTCAGCTATGGTGGCGGCACCTCAGTGGTGGTGAAATGCATGACGCCCCGTGCACTTAGATTTAGGTACACTTGACAAAACTTACGGTGATCTAAATTATTCCTGAGTCGCCCGCTACCTCAGCCTTCGTATTCGTGTTGTTGTTTGGTACGTGAGACTCCATAATTATTTTACATAGGCGCCATTGGTTCAGCACTGTGCGAAACAGTTTAAATCGACCAATTTTCTTAGGGCCAGCATCCCGAGAACGCAGGCATAAGCTGCATTGAAGGCAGCATTTCTCGCAGATTGTGTGCTTTATTCTTCATAACCCGTTTCAAACAGTCCGGTGTGTGTTCACGCTTAGTCACTATATCTGTAAGAGTTTAAAAAAAACGAAGCACCTTCTAAGAGCAGAGGCACTCTATAGTGTTTGCGTGTCGGGGCTCGGGGCCATTGAGATGACATCATATGTGGTAACAGATATATATATCTTCCAACACTCCTGTAAGATTATAATATGGTACAATACTATATACCATCCCCAATTCATGTACTGTCAATCCCTGTGGGCCGGTACTACCCAAAGGAAGCAAAAACTGACAAGCGTACTAGAAAAGAAGATTAGGAGAACGGCCACCAACTGTCGTCCAATCTTTCACTCGGAAGACTTATTCTTAAGCTACGATGTCATTCCCTGGAACAAGAATTTTGAGTTTTCGTCCTCCTATGTAGTTTCAAAAATTATTCACAATTGTTACTAGCTCTCGTGAAAGAACAATAGCTAATATATTGCCACATGCATTGATTGATTGATAGGTGGAGTTGAACGTCCCAAAACCACCACATGATTATGAGAGACGCCGCAATGGAGGGTTTTGGAAATTTCGACCACCTGGGGTTCTTTAACGTGCGCCCAAAACTGAGCACACGTGCCTACAACATTTTCGCCCTCCATTGGAAATGCAGCCACCGCAGCTGGGACTCGAACCCGCAACTTGCGGGTCAGCAGCCGAGTACCTTAGCCACTAGACCAGCGCCGTGGGGCATATTGCCACATGCAACGCGGGAATATAAATATATTATAGCAAATGTCCATATTGCTCTGTCGGAAAAACAACTAAAAAAGTACGAAATAAATGTGCCTCAAAGGAGGCTATCATGAATAATAAGTAGGGTAAACCATATAAGAATGCACTTCACGTTGGCACTTTCAAGAAACAGCCCGGTCATTTACTATGATCTCACCATCTGATTTCGTTCAGTATAGGTGTTCGCGTTTGTATTATATCCTCCTGGGTCATTCCTGTAAGTCAGTGTGTCATGAGATTGTGCCACACGATTGCAATCTGCTCAATACACTTCGCTTGTGGGGTGGTAATTGCATACATGCACCCACGCACCCGCACAAAAATTTTCAGCTAGAGTTAATTGCATTTTATTTCAGAAGTACTGCCAGCCTCACCCATGAGGCCTTAGGCAGGGGTCGGTGATACAAAAAAACGAAACAAATACGAAAATACAACAGGAAAGGAAACACGTCACGTAGAGCTACACCATCAAGAACTAGTGCATCAAAGTAAAACACCAGTACTTACACAATTGTAGGGGTTTACACGTACACGTACAAAAAAAAACTATGATGACAAACATCTGCTCATACAGAACTAAGAAACAAACATCATATAGCGGTTCAAAATTTGGCAACATTTCAAAAGTACAACGCATTGATATGAAAAAAGTGATAGAAAGTGGAGCATAAATGGAAGCCTCTTCAGGTTGCGCGGTGGAATAATAGAGGGCGAAGCGCAAAGAAAGATCAATGTCAAGTGAGTTGCGGGTGTTTAAGTTTTTCCATGAACGACTGAACGGTTTCGCAGTTCACCAGATCGGCAGGAAGAGCATTCCAATTAGTGGCAGTGCGCAGAAAACATGAGTTTTCAAAGGCTTTTGTTTGACAGGAAAATTCCTTCAGTTTTTTTTTTGGATGCTCGGAATGAGTTAATTGGCGGTGAACCGTTTTTATGTACGCGTGCTTGTCTATGCGTAACTTGTCGTGGTAAAGTAGAAACATGTACTTCAATCGATCGCGTTGCCGTCTTGCCTGCAATGTATCCAGTCAGCTTTTTTTAACACTTCACTTGGTGACGTAAGAGCACTGTAGCGATTATATACAAATCGGATTGTTTTTCTTTGAATCATTTCAAGTGTTTTAATATTTACTTGGCTATGAGGGTCCCAAACCACAGATGAGTACTCGAGGATCAGACGGATAAAAGTTTTATACGCAATTAATTTTAATTTTGGGGTAGATTTGCGCAAGGAACGTCTGAGAAATGCTAGTTTCTGTAAAGCTTTCTTTTCATGTAGACAACATGCTCATTCCACCTAAAATCTGCACTTAATACAACCCCCAAATATTTATAAGATTTAACAAACGATAGTTTTTGACCATTGATGGAATATGAGTGTTTCAAAAGAAGCCGCTTGCGCGTAACGGTCATAGTTACCGTTTTACTTTTCATTAATCTTCATTTGGCACACTGCACAGCAAGAAGATATTTTTGTTACCGCTTCGTTTAAAAGAACCTGGTCATTCGTACTACGTATTTCTTGATAAAGAATGCAATGATCTGCAAATAACTTGATAGAAACCGAAATATCATTGGCAATGTCGTCTATAAAAATTAAAAAAAGAAGTGGCCCAAGCACAGAGCCCTGAGTAATTCCCGATTTCACCTGGTCGTGAATCAGACTGGACGTTATCTATGGAAACTATTTGATTTCGATAAGAAAGGTAGGCCTCAATTCATGAATTTATAGTACTGTTTTTAGTATAGGTTTGAGTTTCGCCAGAAGTTTTGGATGCGACATGCGATGAAATGCTTTTTTGAAGTCTAGGAAAATCATGTTAATCTGGCCTTGCCTATCTAGAATAGCTGCAATGTCATGAATGGTTTCCAACAGTTGTGTGACGGTTGAGAATCTTTTTCGAAAACCGTGTTGTCGGTCATTGATTTAATTATTTTCCTCGAGAAAAACTGAGAGATGCTTGAATATAATATGTTCTAATACCTTCGCACATGAGCAAAGCAGGGAAATTGGTGTATAGGCGGAGACGAGAGAAGTGTTAGGTGATTTGGGTATAGGGATAATTTTTCCGAATTTCCAGTCATCTGGAAGCGCGCGCTGTGACAGTGACTTCTGAAAAATGGTGCACAAAAACTTCGAGCACCATTCAGAATACCTCACAAGGAACGCGTAAGGTATGCTATCAATACCAGGCGTCTTTTTGGGATCTATGTTAAGAAGCAGATACAAGATTCCTTCCTCAGATATTGCAAGGTCATTTATTAGTGGGATATCATGAAGCGTTTTTGAACATAGCCTTCTGACATCGTCATCAGTAAACACTCAACAAAAAAACGTGTTAAATGATTCTGCAATAGTTTCTTTATTAGTTACTATAGTCCTTTTTACACATATATTATGAAAACGCTTCTTGCTTGGGTGAAAATGCTGCCAGAATTTCGCTGGGGATGACAGCAAAAAGTTTTCTAAAGTGACGTTATAGTACTGATCTTTTGCTTTCTTGATACTGTCTTTTAATTCTTTACGCACGTTACTGAGTTTAAGCATGGTCGACGGAGTGGGGTTCTGACGATGCTGTTTTCTTATCCTGTTTGCCTTTAGCCCCAGACGAACAACAGGCATAGTAATCCATGGGCTATCATTTTTTAATATTTTTACTTTTTCTGGTACAACGTCATGAAAGCACTGCAACACAAGACTTTTGAAGAAACACCAAAGACTGTTAAGAGTACAAGTACTACATTCAGAAAGTAAAGTGAATCGAGAAAAATTTAAGTCTAATGTGTCCAGTGTTTCTACGTCTTTTGCACGCGAGAAGACAGACACCACGCGTTCTTCCCTCTTGCCTTTTGGAACGTCATTAAGATTAATGCACATGTAAACGAATTTGTGATCGGATATCCCATCAAGCACATTGGTGTCTGCCACACGACGCGGCATGCTGTTGCTAACGAAAAAAAGATCCAGAGTTGTAGCAGTAGCATTCAGTATGCGGGTCGGTAGCTTAACTAGTTCAGTTAAATCATGAAAAAGGACTGTATCCACTAAACGTTTCGCTGCATTTGAAGACTGTACAGGAAAATCAGTATCTCATATAACTGAAGGAACGTTGAAATCACCGCCAACTATTATATTACTTGAGCAACTGTGGACCATGCAAAGAAATTCATTAAGCTTATCAAAGAATGCTTCGTCTGAGCCTGGGGGGCGGTAAAAAGCGCTGACTCTGAACTCAAGATTGCCTGTGTTTTCTTTCACAATCACGCATTCAAGATCTGGTATATCGGCTAGTCTTAACTTGTAAGGTTTCCTTGAATATGATTGCAACTCCGCCGCCTCGACTACTCCTATCTTTGCGATAGGTGCGGTAACCCTGGGGCGTGATCTCATCGTCACTAACGTCGGTGCGAAGCCAGGTTTCACTATATATCGAAAGATGAGGGTGATACGTTAACACAACACTGTCTGAATCATCGCTTTTTGCTAGAATACTACGGGCGTTAATATTTAGGCGTCGGAAAAGTCCCTCGTTCCTGTCGTTTCATCTGTTGCGAAATGCTCTGGTAAGCGGTCTGCTCGCAGAGACCATTCCACGCTGAACTTCATCTTATGTTAGCAATCGATTGTCAATCTTAATTTTGTCATGTACAAGTTTAACCTTTGTGCCCGATTTCCTAATATCTGAAGTGCTGTTCCATAGCAACTTCCTGACGTGCCGCGTGCTTGCAGGGAAATCCTCTGAGAGTGACGTTCCCTTCCCTTTTAATTTGAAGCAGCTTTTAAGAACGTTAACTTTTTCCCTGTGGTCGAAAAACTTCACGATCACTGGCCGATTTTCACAATGCTGCCTTCGCCCAAGCCTATGAATTCGGTCGACTGAGTTTACGTTCACGTCCAAAGCAAGCCTGAACACATTGCAGACTACGCTATTTATGAGGTCGTCAGAGCATCATGATTCTTTTCCGGTATGCCGAACACAACAAGGTTGTTACGCCTGCTTCTGTCCTCTAAATCAACGAGCTTACGTTCCAAGTCCTGAACCATATTTTCCAGGCTGCGAAGTTTATCGCTGAATCCTTTAATTATCTCAAAAGTTTCCTCCACAGTTTTTAATTTCAGCTCGATATCATCAAGCCTTTTTTGAATGTTGTTTTGACCTTCAATCATTTGTGACAACAATTCCGCAGTGGAGGGTCCTGGATTGGATTTAACGTCCCCGCATAGCATCAATTGTATGAAAAAATAACGTCCCCCAAGCACCATTTTCTATATAATATGCAAATAATATTCGGAACATAACACTCAAAGCGACAATGACGTCATGTCTTAGTAATGTGTGCTTATCTGGCCACGAAGGGCTGAACAATTCTAGCGTATGCTTACTTTCATTACATGGGCACTCAGGATACAGATAAGCAAAACGCAACTGGATGATGTTCGCTGAGAATTCTAGTGCGGTAAACAGCCCATTCCATGGCTCTGTTGCTCAAAAGGGCCTCCACTTGACCCAATGTTAGAAACCTGGCATGATTATTCTTGGTAACGTTTCGGCGCGTACACAGTGGACGTAAAACAGAAAGCGAGAAGGCAAACAAGCGTGAACTCACTACTCAGTTTATTGAAAGCAATACACGAAATATATATCCCAGGGTAGCCTTAATGAACACTTGAAATCTTTCGAACATAGCATTCACTCCCACCTAGCCAACCATTGCAGCAGCTGCCAATGTTATGCTGTTTGGTGTCAAATTAATATTTTGTTTTATCACAAATACAAGCTAACTCCGGAATTACTAGAAACGTTTCATACCAGAAGGTGTGTTGATAAATGTACAAGCAGCTTATCTATTGCACTACCTAACAAAAAGTTCACTTTCGTGCCATACTTGACTTTCACACTTTGCTGAACGATGTAGATAATACCTATATAAATAACTGTCAAGATGCGTTATCATTTTTTGCTTGTTTTCGTTTTGTTTTTTTATGCACATGTGCTTTGATCTACCCTGAGATATATATTTCGTGTAATTATTTCAATAAACTGAGTTGTGAGTTTGCGCTTGTTTGTCTTCTCGCCTTCCCTTTTCGCGTCCACTGCCTGAGCGTCGAAATGTTACCAAGAATGTCCTCAAACCAACTCGCCCAACTTTCCATACTATTAATGACATTGTTCGCTTACCGCGGAACGTCTGGATTATATTGTTCGGAGCCCGCGTGGTTAAACAATCTTAAAGTACGAACGAAACGCTGTTTGTTTTCTGGGTAACTGTTAACAATAGTAACTTTATT
Source organism: Rhipicephalus microplus (assembly GCF_013339725.1). Taxonomy (NCBI): domain Eukaryota; kingdom Metazoa; phylum Arthropoda; class Arachnida; order Ixodida; family Ixodidae; genus Rhipicephalus; species Rhipicephalus microplus. The sequence continues at coordinate 118,258,691 of NC_051166.1, read as the reverse complement.
AACTAGCAAGAGCTAGTGCGTAATTTTTTTTTTGATGTCAGTAGGCTGGAATAAAGTCACAAAGCTCAAATGCTTCTGTTTTGGAAAGTGAGCTTAACGTAGAGTCCTAAAGGAGACGGCGAGGGAAGTGTGTGTTTTATAAATTATACATAACGTAGAAATGCGCCGGGCATGATCATGAATATGGGAGTGTAAGAAAGATTGATGATTGCAGCAAGGTAGCAAGAAATCTACTAAGGGAACAATTTCGTTGGCCTAGCTGGAGGAAATAAACTAAGTAATCTTTAGTGACATATTTTCACATGGTGCAATGAATCTTACACACAAAGTCTGGTCAGCGGATATCCGGGAATTAAATTCGTCATACCATTTTCTCTTTGAACATGAGGTAAAGTCCAATGTGTTAGAATGATCACGTGCGTAAGAATTGTTGATTGTTGTACAAAAAAAAAAAACTCCGGTTCTATGAGTAAGAGTGAAGATAACTTACTCTAAAGCGATACTAAGGGTCAAGGGCTGAAAGCATTTTCATCTATATGTTAATATAGCGAGTGGTAACAAAACATTTTTTATTTACATGAGACGTGAGAGTCAGGTGTCTAGTTGGGAAACTGTGCATGCTCACACATTGGTATATCTCTACACGGAATTCCCTGAATTTATTCAAGTAATGCGTGAAAAAGTTAACATTATAATGGCGCAAATAAGACTGAAATATAAGCAGATCACCGTTTGTGTTCTAGTTGAATTTTGTCACCTCGTCAAAGCAACATGGTCGACTGATCAGTAATGTTGTGTCGTAATTCTAACTTGATCACTTTAGAACTCGCTTTTATGAATTCTCATGCTTGATCTAATCATGAGAGCCGCTTTAATCAGTGCAGCCTCAGACAGGAGGAAATTCACGAAAACTATTTGTTCCCATATAAGCCGTTACTCAGTGAGTGGCCTTCCGCCTGTATTAAAGATGCGCCCAGTATCAAGATTTGTTCGCATCTGCTCAAGCTAAGCTTTTTCTGCCAAAATGTTTGGTCTATCACATTAACTACCGTCAGTGATTAGCCACTGAAAGCATTGTCATCTCATTAAGGCTGAAGTAGTAGTTTATTTAAGTACAGCGTTATAATTTTAAAACATTTTTGCAGTTATTTATTAAACAAGATACAATGAGCGGTGAGGAATGCGGAGAGAAATCTGTGACACAAGAAGGTTGACTAGCCTCTCATCTCAGCAATACAAGGCAGAAAGTGACAGCATTTATGTAGTCATCTAAAGAAGTAAACGGACACAAACTCAGAGTGGAATGTGGCCCAAAAGAATATCTTAAAAAACTGTTGAAAGGATCGCACTTTTTCAAGATATACGCAAAATAAGAAAATAAAAAAAATAAAAAATACAACCTGTAAAATTTTTGTCAGTACTTCTTTTTATTCAGTTTGGTCTAGTAGGTAAAAGCAAAACGTTGGGTATAAGTAGTCGCGGAAGAGCTGGAATTGCTCCAATAAAACATTTATTCATTTAGTATGCGTGGGATTGAATGTTTCAGCATTTGGAGACCATATTTTGTTCGCCATCGAGAAACCTTCAAATAATTGCTCTGTGTGGTAGGTCGACACGAGGTGTGGTGACCTAAGCATTCTATTGTGAATAAAATTGTTTTTAGATTGTATTTTAATTTTAAAGACTCTTATAAACAACGTTCATACATACTATCAAATCTTAAGACCAGAGTTATGAAATAATAACAAGGTAGATGCATTATATTCAGCATTTGCAATGGGACATAGAGGTGTATTTTTGAAGCTTGATTAATTTCAGCTCTTAGTGCAAGCTGCCAGAACGCCGCACCAAAAAACTGTATTGTAACTGGGAGCAACAAATTGTGTGGTTGATCAATAATATCTTAGTAGTCGGTAAGAATAAGTGGCATCTCTTAAGCATGCGTAGCACACTATATAACTTGTTTCATACCATATCGCTTTGTGAATCCCGTAATATAGGCTTATAAAAAATAATTCCCAATTGTTTAGGCGTCGAAGAAAAATTCATTACAGAGTCATGGAAACGAAGTTTAGGAGTAGATTTTTACAATGTTTCTAATGAACGATACAGCACTGCTTTGGTTTTGAAGCTGTTGATTTGTGAGTAATTAGCACTCGACCATGCATACAAATCCTCTAGTGTCATGCTTGCTACCTAAATTAGGTCATTACATATATATGTGAAAAACAATCAAGTGTCATTTACATACAGGACATATTTGATTGTGTGATTTATGTTTATAATGTCGTTGGCGTAGTTGAAAAGAAGTAGCGGCCCCAATATTCTACCTTGGGGTACACGTTGAAGAAGTTTTTGCAGAGAAGATTCTTCTGTGTACACTTACACACTGTAGCCTACGGCTCTAATACCTGGTGTATAAATTCAGTGAATTTACACTAATGCCGTAAAAGGGCAAATTTTGTAAGAGGGTATTGCGATTTATCCGGCTGAAGGCTTTGAAGAAGTGAACAAATATGCACGTTAAGTTGACTGTCCATTTGTGTTAATAGTGGCACCTCGGTGTACAGCCTTGACCTAAAACCGTACTTAGAGGGTAATGTGTTTTCTCCGGTCAAATGCTTTCGATATGTCTAACGTAAGTTTCCTCTCCTCCACATTGTCTAATACAATTTTCTTTTCTCGTAACAATGCTACCCCTGCCGACAGCCCTGACCCAAAACCGTAGTGGGCTAGAGTAATCACCGAATGTTTCACAATGAAGTTCGACAGCCTTGTAAATATCAAGTTTTCTATGGGCTTTGAAAACAGTGGTATAACCATTGTGGGGCTATAATTTTTAAAATAATTTTCGTCTACTATTTTAAACAGTACAGTAACTTTTGCATGTTACATACATTGTGGGCAAATACCTGTGCCTAAAATTAGCTTATAAACGTATGTTACTGGCATGACTATTATATCTACTACAAAAAAAAAACTGACTTCAACGTTAAACCGCCAAAATCTTCCGATTGATTTTTCTTTAGCGTTAGGAAAACACCAATGACTTCGTATTCATCTGTAGTGGAAAGGAAAACTGACAAAGCTGGCATGTCCGTCGTTGCCATGTGGGATGGAAGTTGAAAGTTTTTGAACCAGGAAACGCTGTTGCGTACGAGCAGTTCTGGGGACAAGAACAAATATTTTGCATTTAAAAGCATTATGCTTCGAGACATCCGAACACCTGAAGTAGTGTAAGCATTATACTTACAGCAAAAATAAAACGGGGTGATCAGTGACAAAATAATTTGGTTGATACTGTTTTAAAGCATTCATCTTTGAATTTTTTAATGTAATTCTTGCACCTATTTTATAATGTTTCGAATGAAGCTGGTAAGTTTCTACCGCCACGATGCCGCTCACCACTGAGACGAGCGGCTTGAGCCTGCGGGAAAGAAACAAATAAGAGTTAAAATGCCTAAACCACGTATAAGTTTATTAATCAATTTGTTGTAATGCGAATAGAGCAGCAAACACCCGACTGCTCCTGCCATCTTTTTCTACGGCCACGTTGAAAATTTAATAATACCGAGGCATGCAAGGCCGAACTAAGTTCTGGTTGTCCAGCCAGGAAGGGTGAAATATAGCGTGGATCTTTTTCTTTCTCTAAAACTGTATGTGTTATACCAAAACAGTGTTCTTGAAAAATCCACTAAACTCGGGAGATAAGTTTTAAGATGCACAATGTGAAGTTTTTATAGAAGGTTCGACTGTTCACATTCTCTTAGTTTTAATTTTTACAGGACGCACACACTAGATGTGTGTTAAAGCGCAGTGAAGCCTGTGTTAAAATCACAGCGAAAACGTTTACTTCAGCAGCTCCACTGCTCCTCCTCTTCTCTTTATTGACCAAATAATGGGGCAGATTTTTTTTTCTCGTGTTTCTTTACCCATGCGCCTGTTGCATGTGTAATACATCTGTATCAAAAATTATGTAGAGAAACATTTCTCCTTCCACACAAACTTTTCAACTTTTTGAACATATGGCTTGTCAAGCTTGTCTCTCAAATGTAAGAGCTAAATTTTTGCTTAGATGGACATCATAAACAAATAATTTTATTTTTGTTATAATGAAACACGTTTCGGTAGCCGCTAATGTACAAGTTGCTGCTTCTCCTAAAACAAGTTAGTATTTCTGTAATAAACGTAGACGGATCATGTTTTAGGAATAAAAACGCGATGCGTATTGAACAATTCATGTCCGCAATGTAGACTTATTACTCTGCGAGTACACAGAAGGACAAGAAAAAATTTTGAGGCAAGGCACAAGTATAGCGAACTCTATCAAAAGAATGAATTCATATTTTTATCTGACGTTGATTACAAAAAAAAGCGAAGAGTTCGATGAACCTACGGCACAAATGAACATCTGTATAAGTAGTTCTGTGAAGATTAACAGCAACAATATCTGTTAAACAGTTTCATGTTGGTGCGATTTGTCGTTACCTTTCGGTGACAACAGATCGCACCGCCGTTGTTGAAGTAAATAATCATTGTAGTATTTATTCCGAAAAAAAAACAGCAAACAATTACCACTTTTACAAAACATTCGCTCAATGCATCGTGTTTTGAAAACGGAACATTCGTTCCTTTTACTTCCTGGAACTTTTTTGCTCAAACTGTAAGTACAATATCAAGCAGCAGCACTGAATTGAAAAGGGAAACGTACTAAAATGGAAACATGGCGTTTTTTTAGCAAATGCGAGTATCTTTCCACAATCAGTATGCAGTCGAGGAAGGACATTATTATACCACCTGAAAGTGAACTTCATATAATGCAAACATGCTCTTCACAAAAAAGATGTATATGAAGAAAAACAAATGGGCACATCAAATTCATTTAATTTGTGGACACGACTAAAGTCTCTTGAGACTCAATTTCTTGGATGTTACTCACCGGTCGACCCCGATGGCGGTGAGCGTGTAGACGGACACAATGACCGAGACGTGCTGCATGAAGAGCACGACAGGGCAGAAGAGGGGCTCGAAGATCCAGCGGCCCAGCATGAAGTCGGTGTAAGTGAACGGAATGGAGAACACGGCCATGGCGATGTCCGACAGTGCCAGGTTCACAAGGAACAGTCTGAGTTCGCGCGACGATCGACGGCCCAGCAGGAGCACCACAATCACCATCACGTTGCCGCCCAGCGCCAGCAGCGCGGTCAAGCTGTACAACGCGATCAGAAACGCCTGCAGCTCGAAGCCCAGGGCGTTCATGGGGGGATAGTCCGATACCGTAAGGTTGTTGTCGGCGCCGCTGTATGACACGTTAGCGTCTGCAGAGGTCCCATCAGTTTCCAATGACTTAAAAGAGTCGCTTACTAAATACAGCCACGAAGCTGAATTGTTGCTTGCAACAGTCAGGTCGTCAGAAAAGGCGTTGTCGTCTTCCATCTCAGCCATCACTGGCGTTTACGCAATTGACGTTGACTTTACACTTTTCTCCCCCCTTGCACTGCGAGAAAGTGCCGGAATGCGAGAAAGGGCCGATCTTTCAAAAACGTTTCAGTGGTCAGAAACGAAGTTGAAATTGCCGGGTCCCTTTGGCTGATTTAATCACTGGCGGACTCCGGGAGATGGATGTCTTGAGCAGAAAGTTGTGTCCGTAGACGGGCTGCCACTGATATGTGAAAGTTCACACACTTGCTCCAGAAGTCTTTTAGCAAATATATAGAAGGAAGTGCAAAGCCGGACAGCGAACTGTTTCAGGCTTCAGGCGTATTGAATTGCGCAGTTTGTTTTTGTTATGTGAAGCAGAAACAAAAAGAAACCGTGACTGCCTAGTCTCTCGCCGTAGGCTGCAGTCTAGATTTACAAAACACCTGTACTCAAGCACTGGGAGTAATAAAAATAATGTACTTCGGCTAAAGTTGAACAAGTCCAAAAAAAATGTTGGAAAACCAGAGAGTTTTGCGCGATCTAACGAACAGTATACAGGAGGTACCTGCGGCGAAGTTGAAGGCGCTGCTGGGCCGAGGGCTGGCGTTGCTCGTGGCTCGCTGAGAAGCGGGCGTCTAACTGTGCGCGCGTTCGGGCTGTAGCGAGCGAGCGGCGCGGGCTGCTCTTTCCCTTTCGCCATTTCCTTCCCTTCGTTTCCAAGCTAGTTCCCTTGCTGCCTCTTTCTCGATCTTCTCTCCTCCCTCCTCATCTCATCTCCTCGGCACTCCTCCCCAGAAACGCACACCACCTATTCTCTCCTTTTCCCTCTGCTCTTCTAGCTCACCCTCTCCCTCCTTCTTTCCCAGCTACCTTGCGCTCCCCAGGCAGCGATTCAAAGCGGCGCTCTGGTCGACTGGGGAGCTGGGGACAGCCGCTCCCGGTTGTCCTTAGGGCAGAACACTGGAGCGCCAAGCGGACGTCCCAACTAGCGAATGCTTACACAGGAAACAGTCGCTTTTGCCGATAACAAGCCGCTGAAGCACGCTACGATTCAAACTCGAGTTTCGAGTAACCCGCGCGAGTGCTGCGAGAAGCCATAGCTTAAGCTGTCTTGACTCTCAAAACAGGCATGGTATATAGATATATATATATATATCCTGATGAAGGCCAGACTCTAGACCGAAACCTCGAAATAAACCACGTTGTGACCGCTCACGGAGGATCTACTGGACTATATATATATATATATATATATATATATATATATATTAGATGTATCTGTATATGTGAATTTGAAAAGTAGTTATGGAGGTGTTATGATTCACAAAAAAACGTTGTGGGTCCTAGAGCCGGCTTCAAACTCTTGGCTCCCAAGAGAAACTGCGTGACGCTAAACAATTTGTGTAAATTAATTGGTTGAAAACAATGCTTTCTTTAGCTCCAGGTACTACTCTTTCATTATTTTGATAGTTTATTATTTTGTTGTCTTTTCTGTCTTTTTTAACTTGGCGAAAAATTGCAATATACTGCATGTTTAGCGTTTTCTTTTATAAAAAGCGAAAAAAATTAGCCAGTAATATAGTTATAATTTCTGCTTTACAATTTTGTATAATAAATACCCAAAACACTCAAAAGCAAGTGAAGCAAAAAAAAATAGGGAAAACAGCATTCGCACTGATATTGCAGCCTAGTGTTCTCAATGTAGCGGTCCATGTGAAAATGTGGCTTTACATTGTTGCATAGTATAGTTTGTCAGTGAGATGAGCGGAAAGATCCAGAAGATTAGTTTTTATTTTAAGGGAGAACAAAAATAAATTAACAACAATGTAGTAGGAAGCTTGCCTCTGCCTCAACCTTCACTGCATAGCACGTCAGGGCGAGGTAGCAGCCGGGGCTCACCAGAGCGGAACGTAAACGCTTAGCTAAAGGAGCCTAATGAATGCGTAGCTGCATCCATCTCAAAAGGCGGTGAATTTTTTAGAATAACATTTGAGATGGTCAGTTTCGGTGCTCTTTGAAAGCTGTATAAAGAATGACGACAGAAACATTGCTTTCCTCGATTACCATTTACGCCTCATTTGATCTTTCCAGTTAATGCTCCCTTCGTCAGACGAATAAGAGGAACTGGTAAAGTACAGGTGCGTAATCGCCCCGCCGCGTTTGTCTAGTGGCTAAGGTAATCGGCTGCTAACCCGCAAGTCACCGGATTGAATCCCGGCTGCGGCGGCTGAATTTCCGATGAAGGCGGGAATGTTGTAAGGCCGTGTGCTCAGATTTGGGTGCACGTTAAAGAACCCCAGTTAGTCGAAATTTCCGTAGCCCTCCACTACGGCGTCTCTCAAAATCATATGGTTGTTTGGTGACGTTAAATCCGACATATCACAAGTGCGTAATCGTAGTCAGGGTAGGTACAACCTGTACGGCCCTAAGCAGCGCCATGGGCACTATGCTGAAGCTCACGCGACTCATCACGCGGGAACCACATAATTTAATAGACACATCTTTTAATACGCGTCCACGTAATTGAGTTCTGACAACAGAAAACATGAAATTTGCATCGTATATTAGGCACAGGACGTGTCTATGAGGTTAAAGAAGCCCAGATGGTCGAAATTTCCGTAGCCCTCAACTACGGCATCTGTCATAAATTCTATGGTGGTTTTAGGACGTAGAACCTCGCATATCAATCAAGTCTATGAGGTAAGCAAAACATCTTCACGCAATATATTTCATGTTCCTAGAAAGAACGCCAGTTGGTTCGCGCTCTGTTATACATTTACCTGCACTATTGAGTATGCAATTATAGCAACCACCGAAAAACCGTTTTTAACTGCGAAGCATTTCTTAGCGAACATCCGCGAGTATGAATCTATCTATCTATCTATCTATCTATCTATCTATCTATCTATCTATCTATCTATCTATCTATCTATCTATCCGCCTTCGACATTTAGCCTTCCTTGCCGTCTGGATAATAGAATCTATACCGAAATTGGTATGGCATAACATCACTGTATGACGAGCAGATGAAACTAATCACAACATGAAAGTCATGACTTGCATGTCTTGAATTAGATGATTTATATGTCAAGGTCTTGCTGATCCTGCGGTGGTTTCGTTTACATGACATATCGCAGAACGGGTATAGTATGACACCAAGGCAAGGCAAACATGAGTGACAGGCCCTATAGGGCAAATTATGACGTGCGTGTCATGTAAGAACATGACTACATGACGCGCTCATGATGCGCTCGCGGTCGTTTCGCTAGCTTCACATACACCAAATTTGGTATTACGCGACGTGAATGGAAGATGGAGCAATATGACTGCTGCAAAATTGATAATCATGACATGCTTATCATGTAAGAGCGTGACTACATGCCACGCTCATGATGCGCTCACGGTCATTTTGCTAGCTTCATATATACAAAATTTGGTGTTACGTGACGTTATTGGATGACGAAACTATATCATTGGTGCAAGCATGATAATCTTGATATGCGTGTCATGTAGGAACATGGCTACATGCCACACTCATGATGCGCTTGCTCTTGTTTCGCTGGTTTGGCATAAACCAAATTTGTTATGACGTGACGTTAATGAATGACGAAGGTAGATGACACGTCCAATTATGATAATCATGACATGCGCGTTTCGCAAAACATCACAACATGATATATGCTTATAGTGCGCTCCCGGCCATTTCGCTATAGCTTCCCATCTACCAAAGTTTCTATCATGTGACGTGTATAGACGACGAAGATGAATGACACATCCAAGCATGACAATCCTGACATGCGTGTCACATAAAACAAAACCACGTGCTATGCTAACTAATTGGTGGCTGTTTCGCTAGCTTCACATTTACCAAACTTGATAATACATGACGGGAATTGATTACGAGCACAAACGCCAGGCGCAAACGCGATAATGATGACATGTAAGGGATTTCCGGAGCACTCAACTACGGCGTCTCTTATAATCATATGGTGGTTTTAGGACGTTAAACCTCACGAATCAATCAATCAATGACATGTAAGGCATAATGTACGGCCCCCTCGTAATGTTCTGCTGATTTGAATGCGGCAATTCAACCTTGCTCATTCGTGCTTTGCATATCATTGATTCCCACTGTACATAAGATCTACCAATTTTTACATGTGGTGTAATGGTTTTGGAGATCCAAGCTTCGCCAATTTGGCCTGAGCGCCACCGACAGCCACGGTTGCAAACAGCACTTTCGTGACGTAACGAGTATACGGGTCCAAGCTAAAACGGCTGCATTTTATCATTGTTTGCTAGCGTACCTCGGCGCTTCTCGATTATAAGAAGTTTTTGTTTTATTAAATCCGAAGCAGCTCCTTGACTAGGCTGTGTGTTGGGGTGGTGCCAAGTAGACTCGCCTTCCCTCGCAGTGGGCGCGCGTTGACGTCACTCTCTCCCTAGCCTGTCACTTGCACAGTGCTGCGGAACTGGGTATACGTGCCTTTCATCGGTGATGGTTCTACGGCGCGCAATACCGGTGCTATATCCATGCACTCCGCTGTTCCCATCTTGTTTGATGACAATAGTACAACCTGGTAAAAAAAGTAGAAAAATTGTCGAACCGGCCATAAAAATAAGCGCTCTGTCTAAATTTTGGCCTAAGATAGCCTGTTTATTCCTGCTTGTTTTACCGTGCCGTTTACAGGATTGAATATAACTTCGTACAATGACCACACCATGATCTATCAGGATTCGACCGTGGAGAGTGACTTGCTTATTTTTGGTTCTGCTTCCTATTACAACTTTTCTATAACAAATCTATGTATGTATTTGCGTTAGTATGTCTGCCAAAGTGTTGTTCGGCAAATTTTCAGACGACAGTGGGTTGGCAACGCCGATGTATCAAAGGAAAGAATAAATTAAGTTGCATAAATGAACGCTAAAACCCTACAATTATTTCACAGATCCACTATTCATAACTATTTTCCTCGCGCTCCAAAACAACTTATTGTCTGTCTAAGTTTAAACTACTTACGACGTGTTTCCCAGCAGCTTATGAAATCTTGGAACTTATCAGACGTTGTGGGCTATAAGTGCCTATCTGCTGAAGTTAAGAATTTCCATCAGTCGTATATCGACTTGGATTTATACTGAATTCTTTACCCAATATTTGAACGTACGAGCGTTCTTGTGTCACCTCAATATTTATTGTCAGCTGCTTGAGTTGGGAAAGAGGGTGGGGGCTTTTCCCGCAAACTATCACGAGAATTTTTGGAGAAAAAAAGTGTGTGAGTCAAGTACTTCAGAAAAAATGCCCTTACTGAATTGAAATGTCTAATAACAGCAGGCATTTAGAGTTACTAAATCAGAAAGTGGATCCTACAGCAGCTCCTTATTGAGATATTGATATTAATTAGGATTGACATCATGGTCGAAAGAGCTGAGTTTATACTAACCGACTCATGAGTCGATTCACTCAAGTTCACTGAGACCAAAGAGTGAGTCGGGTGAGTAATACGGTGGTGACCTCTAGTCCGAGTAAGTCCAGTTAAGAAAAAGTTTAGTACGTTTTAAGCCCAAGTAAGAATGGTTGCGAAAATGTTTGGTGAGTGAGCCCTCACATCAAAATATATTCTTTGATTTTTCGCTGACATATGCCTGTAACGATCACTTAATTTATTTTAATGACATCAGACGTCATTTCTTTGTCTTTAAAGCTTTTAACAACGGAGCTTAACTAAATGAGCCGGCTTGGTATCTAGACACGTATATGTACAGCACGCTGTATACGAAAATTGCGCTTCAACGCATACATGGAATTTGAAGCCTAAACATTGTAGTCCGTAATTCAAAACAGGCCCGCAGGTTAATTTGAGTGCACCAAATCCCAATATACACCAGTCATGTCAACATGCCTGCGCCTCACATCAAGATCTACACAAGGATAGCTGGCAGAGCACACGAGGAACAATTGACACTGAAAATGTTGTTGGCGGCAAATACGCTCTGTTTCGTGAAGCATTTCAGTTCAATTTTCACAGCAAGTTGCGGTATATGAATGAGCTTGCCCACTAATGTTTCAATAACTCGAGGATCGGTCTTCACGTATCGAGCACGCGCGCTCTCAGGGGCACCCAAACCTATAGAGATAATGCAACACGTGAGCATGCACCATACAAAGATCTGGAGTGTATATACATAAATGAACATTGTCTGGATGATTGCTTCGCTCAACACACTTGAGAGAAAAGGCAGTCGTGCCGCCAAGTATAAAACAAACGGTTCGATTAATTTGTTTCCCTACATTTGTTATTGAGCGCGGGAACAGTTATTGTTTATAATGACAGCATTCACGTCGCAGTGTCAATGTACGCAGTTTCTCGTACAAAAAAGTGTTTGCATCGACAATGGGCAAGGCTGGTTTCACTTTGCCGAGATTTTCCGCTTGCCAGCTTGATCAGACACATTTCATGCCAGTTTGCACTCGGAAGGAGAAGGCACAGAACTACAGTGAAAGGTGATTTACTCAGTGGTATTTAGATTCGGTACACTGCAACCAATCATCTACACGAGAAAACACGAGTAATAAGTAGAAGAAACGCTCAGGAGGGATATATAAGGAAGCGCGCGCATGTGAGTTGTACGAAATACAAAACTACGTGACGTTATATGGGTACCTATTGCGTCTATACAATCGGTCTATGATAAGTGTAGTACGTACAAGCGAACCTAGCTGTTTTAACGACCTGTGCACCGCAGGGTTCCTAACAAATTTTCAGAATATACCCCACACCAAGGCCAAATTTACCCCACTTCACACTGCCGCACTTTTTTTTCATTACCGCACGTTTTTTCTTACAACAAAATAGCGCCTTGTACAAAAAATACGTACAGATCATACACAGTATGACGTGTACATGAGTCACTAGTGAGTGCCATGGCATGAAAATCTGTTTCCAAGAAAGCTTAAGGTGTTTAAAAGATGACAAGTGGGAGGAAAAAACTTTCTGGTATTTGGAAAGAGTGTCGAGTAAAAGTTGAAAAAAAAAAAAGATGGGCGACTCATCAGTAAGTGTATGGCTGGCAGCGTTAACGGCATGTTGACAAAGAAAGTCAACAGAAACGGCCTAGATGCAAAAGAAAAAATGTCTAGAAGGCCCATGAAAGAGGGAAGACGCATGGCCTCCCAATTCTGACTTGGAGCAATCAGCAGCAAGCTGAGCGCCCCATTGTGTCGTTCCCGGCCAGTCCCTCAGGACATGAACAAAGTTGTCTGCCTGTCTGTCTGTTTATTGGTCCGTCCGTTCGTCCGTGTGTGCGTCTTTCAGGTAAAGTAGAGATGGCAGATTTGGAAAGAAAACCGGCCAAGGATCTGTAGTATAGGTAGAGACGAAATAAGCTAGGAAAAATTTCATGATAGGGCAAGCGCTGTGCTGTTTGAAAGGAGGTCGGGTTTTTTTAGAACGCGTAATTAAAAATCGAGATATCATAACAGAAAAATGTCATCTTTGCTTTATATGCCTGAGGTAGGAAAGAAAACAATTGGTGATATTTTACTTGAATGGAGAAATGTAAATTTGGAATTAACTTAGGGCGCTAACCTATACATGAAGTCAGGGTTTTAGGGAGAACATCGGAAATGTAAACAGGCTGGTGATAGAAAAAACTGAAAGGCGACTTCAGCATTTGCGGCAGAAAAGAAGGCAGATGGCAAAAAAAGCACAAAACTTCAGCTTAATCTGCGATAAAGCAGAGATAGTTCACCTTATAATTTACAAGATTTCGTTATTTCAAGAGAATGCTAATTGAGATAGAAAATACTCAGCAGTAATGTTGTAGTAATAATAAAAATAGTGAAACTATAATAGCAATAATGAAAACAACACCTTCTTGATCTTGACAAAGTGCTGATTAGAGCCCCGTTTTAAAAGGGACGCTATTTAATACATTCATTCATTCTCATTGAAAAACTTCCATGGTCCCTGTGCATTTACCTATGTTGGCTGGAAGATGAAAATCATATTTTAGAGTCGAAGCTCCTCTTTGTCTAAATTTGTTTTGCATCAGTCGTAACCGGCATTATCAGACAGTCAGAAAGACAAACAGACTAACAGACAGACAGACGGAAGCATGGAGCCACAACATCAGCGCTCGTGTTGTCCTCTTTGTCTTTCATACCTCGACTTTCGTCTGTTTTTTCTAGCACATTCGTGCTCGCGCTGCAACCCTTATTATCAAGACAGAAGCACAGGTGGACGCATGGACAGACGGATGCACAGACGAACGGATTGACACAGCGACACAGAGACGAATACACACACAGACGGACGGACAGACAGACAGACGAACAGACACACAAAGAGGCGGGCGGACGGATATACAGACAGACAGACGGACTGATGGACAGACAGACGGATTGACGCTTCGCCCCACTCAATCATCCACTCTGATGATATGCTGTGATTTTTTTATCCTCATACAACCAACTGAAAAACCACGGTAAGTGCAGCAACATTCCGAATTGGCTAATCTATTGACCCATTGGAAAGATTTCTGCGCCTGGGGTGGTTTTTGTGGTGCCTTTGAGATTGGAGGCATCGGAAGCTTTCGGCACCTGCATATTCTCCAGCATTGGCCCACCTATGACCACCCGTCGATGACATGTGATGACGTCATTGTTCAATGTCGCCTTGTGACGTCACTGTAACGCGAAATTGACCTAAAGACTTCGCCAAAAAGGCTGTTGATCCCTATTCTAGAAATTGGCATATCACAAAAGTGAAGCGTGCCTTCACACAGATTTAAGCGTTTTGCGGGCGTTTTTTTTGCCACCGGGGCGAAGAGGTGTATGCTACAGCATCGACTTGCAAAGTCACGTGAATAGCCGCAACCAGCCCGAAACTGGCAGCACACAACTCAGGCAGGAAGCACGCACAAAATGAGCATGCACAAGACGTGCGTGGACAAGCAACTGTCTCTGCTCGACACTTAAAGCGAACTATCCAAACAGAAAAAGACTCACAAACTATAATGGCCAAGTATACACTGGACAAGCGGACGCAATTGTTACAATTGTTGCTTCTTCGTGGATGAGCAGCGTGCTCTTTCCATAGACGTGGCCGCGGCAGCGAGCAAGTGGACTTTATGCTCTTCCGAATCACGAGTCTTATTGATAAGTGCAGGCGCAGGAGACCACGCTCCGTGGAGGCGGCACTGATTGAAACGCTAGAGGTGACGACCTTGAGAGCACGCCAAATGTGAGTCCTTCGCACCATCTGGCCACTCATAACATAAAAAACCCTTAAAGTACGAAGCTCTCAGGACTGCCAAACAGTACATGATGTATGTAAATTGCTTGCCATTAGCATCATTGACGACGTACGTGATGTGGCGTAGTGATTAACGCCACGAACTGAGGTTAAAGGAGGCGCTTGTTCGACATTTTATGTTAGACCGTTTTTTTCCCGTTTTTTTTTCACAGTCTCTTGAAATATGTTTTATACCGTCATAATCATGACGGAAATGCGCAAGTAGGGCAGTGGTGAATCTCGGCATAAAACACGTTCACGGTAAAATAAATTCTAGTGATATATGAAACCTCGAAGACGTCATGAGGCAGCGTCGTTATATGACGATGATATTTCGCAACAGTCGTGTTGGAGCCACAAATTACTTTTCGTGTTTGATGAGGCATTTAAAGCTTTCGCTTTAATACCTGAAGCCGACCACCACGCAAAATTGGAAGGTTGTTCCACGCAACGAACAAACGGGAGATTACAGAGAGGTGCAAACCATCCACAAGAAAAAAACAATGCAGCAAAAGCACCTGCGACGTGTTATCTGTGCCGTGCGTGGGACGACGTGAGTCAGTATAGTTCCAAGTTTATTCAAACAATTTAATTTTTTGATCTCATCAATAATGTAACCCTTCGATATATTGCGCTGATCTTCGATATTTTTCGCTAATGGGTGACGAGAAAGGCATTGAAATTACCCTTTGTATTATATGAAAATCTCCTTACCACCCTAGTATCCTACGTTGAGAGAAAACACCCTACAATCAAAGTAAAATAAGTTAGGTAGGGTAATTGTCCTATTGTTAGCAACCCTGGTGCCCAACTACAGCAGCAGCAGAAGCAAGTCGAGCACGCAACGTGCTGTGCCTATGTTTAACAATTATGCACCATGGTGTTATAGTGGTAAAGGCACTTGGCAGTTGACCCACTGGTCCCAGGATCGAGTCTAGATCGCAGCAGCCGCATTTCTTGATAAAGGTGAAAATGCTCAAGACTAATGTGCTTACATTTCGGTGCACGCTAAAGAACCACAGCTGGTGTAAATTTCTGGAGCCCTCAACTACAGCATCCGTCATATTCATATGGTTCTTTTGGAACGTTGAACCCTAAGAATACTAATAGTAATATCTTTAACAATTTTCGCTGACAGAAGTTAATCACGCACCAATATTCATAGGTATTACCTAGCAGTTTTAACCGAAGAAGCGAAGCTCCAATGCCACTGAGAGGCTGAATACATCTTCAGTACCTCTTGTTGTGGTTTTCTCTACCTTCTGCAGTTATTTCTGTCAGCAAGGATGATGTCTTTAACATTTTTTTATCGCGAGATCCTATATAGTCGCTCTGGAAGTTTTCGATTGTGTCAAAAACATTATGTTCTTTTAAAGCTGATCACCCTCACGTGTCTGATTGTAGAAATGCCTTGAATATCCCAAAACAGTTTTAAATTAGCAAAAACGTAGAAACGTGATATCCACACAAAAACAA
Source organism: Rhipicephalus microplus (assembly GCF_013339725.1). NCBI lineage: Eukaryota > Metazoa > Arthropoda > Arachnida > Ixodida > Ixodidae > Rhipicephalus > Rhipicephalus microplus. The sequence goes on along the minus strand of NC_051166.1, from coordinate 118,242,501 downwards.
GCTTACCTATTCGGTTACGGATTTGTAGGCACAAGTTGGGAAGGCACACCAATCTTGTCCATACTGCGTGGGCTGAGAACCCTAACAGCCATGAAATAGCAGACGCTACCAAATTTTTTCCGCTCCATGACTTAGAAGCACGTCTTTAGAGCTCTCGAATAGACATGGTTGTGGTGCCGATAAATTCATCAGCTATTTGTTGTCCTTCGCATTAAACTTGCCATCATTGGACCAGCCCTTGACAAGGCGGCACTGCGCGGAGCGTTGAAATATGCTACTACAACATGATGAGCAATGGTACCCTAACCATTGATTTGATACCTTGTATTGTATTATTATATTACATCTTTTCGGGGGAGCACTTGGTGCCCTTCTGATAAGTTGTTATGCGGTGCTGCTTTTTCATTACGAATGATTTCCGGAAGAGTGCCGGTGATAGCCCAAGCAACAAACATAGACATGGTCTGATTTTGTCCTTCCTATTCTCATACAATAGACTGAGAAACCATGCTAAATGTAGAAACATTGGGTTAGTTCGCTAGGTACGTCTCATGTATTATATTATTATATTTCATGTGAGCGGCGAGCTCGCTTGAAGTATAATATGGTGACGTGAGGGCACGGTGCATCGAAAAGAATGATCGGAGGATGACTCTTAAAGACGATATTCTTTCTTGGGAATTTTCGACGGGAAAACTTTGGTCTGTCTGTCCGTCTATCTGTGTGTCTGTCTGTACATTTGTCTGTTTCTCTGCCCTAACAATGCCTCAAACGGGACCAAACGGTCCACCCCCTTCACAGCGACCACCAACATTGCACAAGGTTTAGCGCTCATAGTTGTGCGATTGTCAAATAAAAAGCAAGCTGTGCGCATATCTGAGGCACCACAACAACATGTCTATGTTTTGTATGCCTGCCTTTATACTAGAAGAGGAACACACAAGTAACTTTAAGGACGGTAGCGTTTAACGCGCTGCGCTGACAGTGCAACGCGATGCTCAAGAAGGTGTTTTAAACGCTTTGCTACAACGGCACGTGGTGGCACCTGCCCGTCGCTTTGCATTCTACACCTTATCACCTCGGTGGTCGCGCACGCCTTCGTTTTTGAAAATAACTGCCAGATGGCCTCGTGTATAACGTGCCTAGATGCGCTTGTTTGCCTCCGTTACGCGCTCGAGGCACTCTCACGCAGCGCCTTAAGAATACCATTCACCGATTTTCTTGCGCTGAACATGAAATAAACGTTTTGTTCACTCTCTCCAGACGCAAGACTATCGTCTTTCGACAACATTTACAGTTTAGCATGCAGATTCGGGCCAATTTTTGAATGCACTTGGACGGTGCCATCCCCCGCCATAATGGTCTAGTGGCTAAGGTACTCGGCTATAGTGACCCGCAGGTCGCGGGTTCGGATCCCGGCTGCGGCGGCTGCATTTCCGACGGAGGCGGAAATGTTGTAGGCCCGTGTGCTCAGATTTGGGTGCACGTTAAAGAACCTCAGGTGGTCGAAATTTCCGGAGCCCTCCACTACGGCGTCTCTCATAATCATAAGGTGGTTTTGGGACGTTCAACCCCACTTATCAATCACTTGGACGGTGCCATGCTCTTTGCGTCCACGGAAGACAGACCCGAGAATCTTGGAGATTTCTGGCTCTATTAGGCGCACTACTACTACTACTACTACTACTACTACTACTACTACTACTACTACTTCTACTACTACTATATAAAGGCTGTGACATCAGCTTAGTCACCAGGCAAAGTAAACGTTGCCTTGTGTTGGACCTTCCCGTTTTACAAGTTGGTGACCTCACCCGCATCCTGCATCGTAACTATTCGGCCCCCGCCCGCTTCTTCTTAACGCCATAGAACCAAACTCCCAAGAATCCCAAGAAATTGCAACATAATTCGTCGGAACACTCAAGCTTCTCGAGGTCTCACTTATATACAGACTCTGAGCTCTGGTTCATCTGCAACAAAACGCTTTTCGTGGCCACGGCATTGCATTGCTGATGGCCAAATATGACTATATATTGAGTGCGCTCAGCCCGGCTACCACGGTTTCGATTCGTGACTTTCCGCTAGCTCCCCCACGTGATGACCTGTACGGCACCCTGAAACGGAAGTTACTACGACGCACTACTGATTTCAAGTCTGGATGAATGAATGAATGAATGAATGAATGAATGAATGAATGAATGAATGAATGAATGAATGAATGAATCCAGCTGTGCCTTTTAGATCAGGCGGTTGGTTCCGCCACCTTGCCATAAAGTTAAGTACTATCACTACGTGTTAGAGAATTGAATTGTACGCACACCTTGATTGTAGCCACCAGGCAATTTGCCTCCTTCTGGTTATTTCTACCCGTGCAAAGTCTATTTTACCTTCACTGTCCCTAAACTTCAATGCTTTGAAAAATTCCATGCCATAATCTTGAACTATAGGGATTATAGAACAATATCAAATGTTCAACCATTTTCGCCTCCTCTCCACACGCACTACATACTGTGTTTGTGCCTTCATATTTGGCTCGGTACGTCTTGGTCCGCAATACTCCTGTTCTGACCTCGAACAGCAGAGAACTCCTCGAGAATTATCGTAGGTCTTTTTTTGCAATTTGCTGCTTGAAATTCGGTAGGTCTCAAGTGATGTTTTCGTAAGCATTCCCATCGTCCACATGTCCCTTTCTGTTTTCTTCACCTTCTTCTTAACTGATGTTTCATTTTGGCTTGTTGTACTGCTGTTGTCTAAATACTTTCTCGACAGTTTTCGAGCTCGCTTCCTCCATTTAGCATCAACATTCATGTACAAGTAGCTGAAAACTTTCTTAGCCCAACGCTCCTTTCCCATTTTTCTTAATCACTCCTCAAATTCTATCTTGCTGCTAGCTTCCGTGCACTCAAACGATGTCCATCCCATGTCACCCCGTACCCCCTGATTTGGGGTATTCCCGTGTGCTCCCAAAACAAGTCTACCTATTCTACGTTGTTTAATTTACAATTTCGCTCAAACTTTTCATTTCATGCGCAAAACCGCAGTGCCGAACGTCAAACCCGGGGCCATTACACCGTTCCAAATCCCTCTCACAACGTCTCACCTATTGTAATTCCATAGTGCCCTATTTTTAATTACTGCTGCATTCCTCTTACCCTCAGTCACTACGTATATTTCGTGCCGTCTAAGGTACTAAGTCCCGTTATTTATATATACTTCCAAATATTTGTATTTAATGACTATTTCTAGCGTCACTTCCTGTATTTTAGCTCACTGCCTTTGATATTTTAAAAAATCATAATTGCATCGTTGTATTCAACAGTTCCTCTCGTGGGAGGAACTTGGCAACAGAAAGTCAACCAGGCTGCTTAGCTGAATGACTCAGCCACTCGAGATCAATTCATCTTCAACGGACTTGTATATTGTCTGCGAGCTATTTCTACAGTGTTCATCGAATTATGTACGGACAATTTTATGCGCCTTACTTCCGGCAACGTTCATTGAAAACTTAGCAACAACGGCAGACCTGATTATAGATACTTCTCATCCAATTGTATCTGCCATGAATTGTCATGAAGTTATGACCAAGAAGTTATGTTCGAGGAGTTTGAGTGAGTCATGTTGTGCAGGTCAGTCGATATTGAAGAATGCAATGATGCCGCTGCGGAGATTCCGTTTTGATAACTGTCGCTGGGATAATGCTCGATTCTGGAGTTGGTTTCAATGTTTTGTTTACAAAAAAATGTTCGAGAAACGTTCATAGCATTATGGAGTACACACATGTGGTGACTATTGAAGGCCTTTTTGTCTTCTTGCGCAGTTTGTGATGCGTGAGATTGTATTTGTAGCGTGGTAAGTTTGTTCCCACAGTATAACTGCCCTCTCAATTATTTTGTGAGTTGTATTTGATACCTTCCGATCGTGTAAGCTTGTGTGTTGTATTTACTGAGAATACAATTTGTTTGAGTTGTAAACTCTTGGTTCTAACTCGGTCTTCGGACCACGACCACCATGGTTCATGCACTAAAATAACTACATTTAAATAGTACGTGTTTTCGCGGTGCGTTTCAGTGGGCTTATACGTTACCCCTTGAAATTTGTTCGGCTATTGCCTCCTATTGAATGAAATACGTGACCTTTTAGATTTCAGGTGAGTAAAATGGGCAGCACTCATAAAGAGTATTGAAAACTACTCTACGAAAGATTGGCCCTTCTAGAGCAAACTGCTAACATATGTAGTGTAATAGGTAATAGGTAGGAATTGTGGTAATACAATTCAGAATAGAGCCTGTGATTTGCAACTACGAAACATGTTAATTACTGTCTACTGTCGTGTGCAGCAATGCGTGTGAAAGCATTTCTCTTGGTAGGTGTTGCGGCGCCAGAGCTGCCGTGAGGTGAATTCGGCCCGTCCCACCGCTTTGGTGGCACACAACAGGTCACTACTTGTTTTTTATCTTGCGGGCGTGTCAGTGGTATAGCATCGGACGCGTTATTCGATGGTCATAGGTTCGGATCCACGTTAAACCACAAAAATCAATCAATTAACGAGATTAGTACATGTATTTAGCATGAATTCGTAATGTTTGCCTTAATGCAAAACGTACAAGGTCCAACTCCTTGCGCGTGCTTCGCATTATATTTATCCCCATGTTACATGGAATCTGCCACTTAAAATGACGAAAAGTCCCTCCTGCTATGGGATTAAAGCGTATGTAAATCTGTAGGGCTTTTTCAGATAGGCTAAAAATTCGGTTTTTGTAAACATGTAATTTCGTGTTTAACCTCAGCCGTGCGTTATTGCGACATTAACTAAACAGACACTATTGATAGGGTTTCGCCGTCGACGTCGCCATCACCGTCATGTTCCATAAAATGTCCCCATAGACGTCATTTCCCTGGGTACAGTATAATCTACGCGTGGGTAAAACCGCGTGAAGGGCGGGGACGAACACGGCTGATAAAACGTATCACCCCATCTCCGTCGATGAGAGGGCGCATGCGGTAAGATTAACCCGCGGGGGAAGCCTGCCAACAAATGGTGATCAAGCGAAGCGTAAACGCCCTGCTGGCTGTGAAGGCGCATGAAAAGACTTGTAGATGAACGTGCGGACAGGGGAGGAGCGTTCGAGCAGCGACTGTGCCCGTTGACTATAAGGACGCGGTGGCGTATGCTATAATGACAAACATAAGTGGACCGCTTGTATACCCTTCTACGTTCTTCGCTCTCAACGAGAAGCGACTGTGCAGATTACCCTTCCCTAACGCGAGTGACTGTGTTCAGTCGCAGCAGCGTTTTGTGGAGTTACGCAACACTGGTTGTTAAGATTTAGCGTTGAAATGTTGTAGGCCCGTGTGCTCAGATTTGGGTGCACGTTAAAGAACCCCAGGTGGTCTAAATTTCCGGAGCCCTCCACTACGGCGTCTCTGATAATCATAGAGTGATTTTGGGACGTTAAACCCCACATATCAATCAAGATTTAGCGTTACTTATGCCAGTGTGACAATGAACCCTAGTAGTGAAAGTGGAATATTTTTTTGATAAGTTGTCCTATCTAAAGTGCTGCGTGAACAGAAAACGACCAGTATGGTTTCTTTTTTGACCATCATAAAGCTCTGGGTGCTGCATTGGCTACGTCTGTGTGATAAGACGTAAGTAGATCAAAGCTTCAGAAAGTTCCAGAGACTGGTGCTATTACAGAAAACAACAAACCATCATCGTTAGAACTTATTTTACGATTACGATTAAGTCTTTTTCGTTGCTAGAAAGAGCAAGGGAGCCTGCACTCATACATTTTTAACACGTTTAAAAATTTTGTTGACTTCTATGATTGTTTTTACACTATTTTAGTATGTTTCATTTGCTCCATTTTTTTCCATTCTTGTTGAAAAGCCATACACATGAATTTAGCTTTCCGCGTTGAGATGGCTGTACAGCTGCCTATAACCACTGTGACAACGAAGAAACAATTTCAAATATATTTTGTGTACTGCTGACAGGATAATTGACAGCGACTATGTCTTTGCAACGAGCTCAACAAATCCACTAATTAACGTCTGTCGAAGAAAAAAGCACAGTATTACAACTGCGCGATAGTTCAATTGATGAGAGCGGCTCCAACTCTGAGGTACCCGATATTAAGGCAGCCGTAAATGAACCAATGGCTTTTAATGAGCAAGAAAAGCCTTATGAAGGCTACCAAAATATCGCTGTTTGGGGTGCATCTTTTTCTGATATATGTTTTTAGGTTGCTTATTTCTTTTAAATCACATGGGGTTTTCCGGAGTTTAATATTCCTTTTTTTGGAAAAAATATGCACTTTAGCGCAGTTTATATATTACTAATCACCGATTCTGTGAAAAATTGGCGCCTGTTTTCTCAGTTTTCCTACATTACTCCAAATTCAGATTCAGTGATATCTAAAGACGAGAACATTAGAACACATGGAGTATAATTTAACTGTCAGGGATGCGAGCGCAAACACAAGCACAATTAAGTTGAAATACTTGAATACAGGACTTTGTCCGTATAGCAATCCTCTTGTGGTAATACACGCCATTGTATATTTGTAATCGATGCGCGAATATTTTACGAGGTTGTCAGTGAAAGAAGTGCACTGCTTTCAAGGGGCTATTCCAGGCCTCTGAAGAAAGGGGTGTATAAATATACCAAGTGATATTTTGCTCTCACGCTGGACGAGCTGTTATTAAATCATGGTGGTCCTATGCCTTGTTACAAGACTAGCAAAGAAGGGAAGGAGTGAGACTATATCTGTGCGTATATATTACAGTTCAATTGCGGAACGCGAAAGCGTAATTTTATTAGAGTAACTATAGTTCCTTTCGTGTAGAACAGAAATAGCTACGCCAAGAGAGCAAGAGGTGTCAATACTCGATTAGGTGAGTAAATAATGGCTTCACTGGTTTACGTTATTGCTCGCCTTCTCAATATGTCACGAATCATGAGGGCTGTTGTCAGAATAATTCAGAATATTGGACTACTGAGAGCGCCCTTCGTCATCATTTATGTTCATTTTTGTCCCTTCTTGGTCCGGTATTCAGATTAATCTGATTTGAGTTACGTGGGTAGAGAACAAAAAATAAAAAGATAGCAATATAATTGAGAACAATACTAATAACAATATTTAGTGTTCTATGTGCCAAAGCCACGTGATAATTGATAACCACTGATTTTAGCGAGTGCCAAACACACAGCTAAAGTGTCTGTAACTATGGCCACACTTGAGGTTGATGGGCAGAGCTTTAGTAATGTCATTTCGTCGAAGAAACTACATTTTATGAAATGGGGAACAGCCCCTGGCCCAAACGGCTTTCCAGTTGAATTTCACTTGTGATTTTTGAATAAGCTTGGTACTGCCTTAACCGTGGTTATCCGGCGATGATTCGAGGATGATGTCTTTGCATCAAGTTTTCGAAATGGCCATATTTTACTAATCCCAAAAGCGGACGCTTCCTCTGTTAGTCCTGATAATTGGAGATCTATCACCTTTCCTAACGTTTCCCGGCTGCTGTGGCTGCATTTCCGATGTAGGCGGAAATGTTGTAGGCCTCTGTGCGCAGATTTGGGCGCACGTTAATGAACCCCAAGTGGTCTAAATTTCCGAAGCCCTTCACTACGGCGTCTCTCATAATCATATAGTGGTTTTGGGACGTTAAACCTCACATATCATCAACCTTTTTTGACGTTAGCTATAAGATATTCCCGACAGTCATTGTTCAACGTTTGAGGGCTCTGTTGAACACCTTGGTGGGTCATCACCAGGCTTTATCAATGCCTGGACGAGAAATACACAGCTTGTCCTTTGCCATCCGGGATATCATAGCCTATACTCTGTTGTGATCTTTGTGTTGTCTTCTTGTGTCTTTGGACCAAGAGAAAGCATTTGACCGACTAGAGAACACGTACATATTTAAAGTTCTCGCAGCCTATGGTTTTCCTGTTTGTTTTGTGGAAATAATTATAATTACCTACTCTAGTATAAAAAGCACACTAGTTCTAGATGGTTGAGAGAATGCTGCCTTTTTTATCACACGCGGAGTCTGTCAGAGATCGCATTGTCTCCTGGTATATTTGTCCTTAGCCTCGAGCTATTTTGTATGCTCAAGAAGCAGATTCACGTGTCCGGGGTCTTGCGCTTCCAGGCAGCAGTGCCGTGCAAGTCACAGCTTTTGCTTGTGACATAACCCTGTACCTTTCAGATGAAGATAGTCTTGTACATAGCCTGCTTTTATTCTTTCAGTATGGTGACATTTGAGGTGCCCCGCTAAACGTCTCTCAAGCCCGGTATTTGTTCACCGGCTGTCCAAACTCCAGACTTAGTTCCACATCTCTTCTTCAGCCGCCTGTGTCTCTTCGCATTTCGGGAATTCTATACAACCACTGCGGCGTTTCTAACTCTGTTAGGTCAAACGCCCTCGAGGAAGTAAAAAAAAAATGAACGCACCTGATTTCGACTTCCCGCTTCTTGAGCGCAGGCATCTTGCGCAGACAGTGTTCTGCGGTCGCATTTGCTACCTTTCTCACGTGGAGCAGCTGTCGTCACGCATCGTGAGGTCATTACAGTCTGCTTTGCGTTCCTTCTTTTGGTTCGGTGGGACTGAGTTGGTTTCTCGTGCGGTGGTGGTAGTGGTTAGAAGAGGTTTCTCGTGCGGCGTTAGCACAGCAGCGTTCCCAGGGAGGCTTTGCTTTCCCTTCGGTGTCAATACGCTGCCGGCTACGGGCCCTACGCTTCTTGTTGTGCCTCGTACAAGAAGAGGAATCCCTGGCGCGAACTCTGGCATAATATTTTCTAGGCTTTCACGTTCGGTATTTAATGCCTAAAGTGCACCTTAATCGGGGCCCGCAATCAGTAACCTTTCCTTCTTTTTTTGCAACAGCTGTCGTGTTTTATTGTTATGTCCAGTCGACTTGCCCTGGGGTAGATGTGTTTAATAATACTATCATTGACACAACACCAGCTTTGTTGCTGCCGTAAGTTCCCCAGCTCCCCTCTTTAATGCCTTTTTGGCCCTGAGGGTATTATGAATGAATAAGTAAATAAATAAATAAATAATAAATAAATAAACAAATAAATAGATTGTTCTTTGTGACTTCGCATACAGTTTGCGAAATGTCAACCCTCTTTGTCCTAATGATCTCGGAATGTTTGTGAATAACACTGATATAGGCGATTACAAGAGAGAACGGGTATACTCTAACGTATCGATGCCGCTACTGAGCTACAAGTTCAGAGTCTCTGCAGACAAGAACGGTAAAAGGTGCGCGTTTTAGTCTCACTGGATGGAGCGATACACAAAAGCCGCGCCCGCTTTATTCGTGTGTCTTGGAGCACGCTGACGGCATCATTTCTGCCTGGCCACCTCCGGGTCTTCATGTGGCGGCTGGGGTGGGGTATTCTTCCTACCATTGATCGCCTCGAAAAGTGGAGAATGGTCCATTCAGCAACCTGCCCGCACTGCTCTCTACGGAAAACAAATAGGCATGTTTTGAGACAATGCGCCAGTGTTCGTGTTTTCTTTAAGGCCGTACATGCTGGATTTCGAGGCTTCGGAGTAAATCGCTTTGTTTCTTCTAGGCGTTGTTCTCGAGGCCACTTCACCTGCCTTTCCATCGTTGCTAGTGCCTGCTGTTTTTGGCACAATCGCTGTGAGACGGTTGCAGCAGGTCGTCGCCGTTACGCTCTCTTCCCAATTTTGGAGCGACAAAGAACTGCTATCAGTAATCTCGGAGGAACTTTTCTTTCTCGTTGAGGAAGAATTCCTTCGACACTGGTCCTGCCGTTCTGTGTTTGTCTGTGAGAGACGTGTAGAGCTTGTGTTCAAGCTTGCCTGATTTTAATAGGTTATTGTTTGTTTAGTACTTGCACAAATACCTTGTAAACGTTATGCAAATACATAACATATATATCTTTAAGTTTCATTTGTGTGTTCTTTGTTTACCAGTTATTGTTCATATGTAAACATATATTTTTGTAAGAATTTTTGGTGTGTCGGTGTATGTTGTGTTCCGTGTACATATGTAAACACACCTTTTTGTCAAAACTTTTGGTGTGCCTGTGGATGTTTTGTTCCACCACGATGTTCAGTTGGATTGTACCTAATGTTCACTGTTCGTGAGAATAAATTTCTCTGAACAGAGGTCATAGAAAAAATACTGATGCCAGATTTTTTTCAAAATATAACGTATCTGTAGCTATGATATTTTGTTTTTACATTTGTCTGCTACAAACCCTCTGCAGAAGCTACTTGAATAAGTGTTAAGGCAAAATTTTTGCGTGATTTGGATATAAATACTGAAAAACATTTTTGAATATCTTTCTTTCATTACCGATGGAAGGAACTTCACTTATTTTAGCATCTAATGGTTGAACAAGTACTTCTGCGAAGCCCAACTACTCCGTATGAAACCTAAGTCAATAAAATAGAAAAAAAAACTCATACATAAAGATAGGCTTCATTTTTATAAACTTTTTATAAATCCTTGGGAATCAAGGCACTGTTAGTACCCTAAATCTTCATTAAAGAGAGGATAACCTCGCCTCTAAATAGCGGACCCTATTGGCTGTGAATTTCGGTAATTGCAGGAATAATTTTGAGCCTCCCATTTTAAGAGTGCAAGAGTACAAAATTTATAAGCCGGTGCGCGAGAATATAAATCACGTCCAAATTCTAACACGGGGCTAAATTTCTACTGTCCTGAAAAGCTGCATGCATGTAGATTTTGTAAAACATAATTGGTGATTCTGTCCGTATACCTGATCAACTGCTGCACAGCCTTCGTAAGACTCTCAGTTCCCGTACTCCTTTTTTTTTTTGTCGTATGCCAAAGAAGGTGGTTATCATAAGATAATCCCAGACATTTTACCGAGTTCAACTCTGATATACTCCGCAGGATGCAAGTTATTCTAGATAGTAGTGACTGGGTTTTACAAAGATAAAACTGTAACTGCGCTCATTAAAATCATAAAACATAAATGAATAGCCACAACCGATTATTAATTGGTGACTTATACGTTTATAAGCGAATATATAGCGATTGCATATCATTGTCTGAAGCAAAATAAATGATGTATCGTTTGCATATACATGTGTGTATATTTAATCATGACTGGTAAAAGTGCTTAGCAGTAAATTAAAAAGAAGAAACAAGGTGACTGCTCCTTCAAGAACTTCTCGTAACCTGGAATGTATATTTGAGTAGTGACACATCAGTAAGCACTAAAACTTCCTCCTCGGATAAAAACACCCTAAAATACTTTACCAAATATTTAGAGCTATCATAGTTTTTTCATTGATACAACACCATTCGACATTTTACTCTGTCATAAGTTTTTAACTTAAGAGATCATTGCAGCTTTTTCTCTTTTTTTTTCTCTCGCGCGGGTATAGACACTGCAGTGTGCGGAGCACGCGGACCCGACACCGCCGACAGGCAGACACGGGTGTACATGATCGTAGGTTTGCTGACGACATAGTCTGAGGTGCTGTGCCATGGTTACTTTCAATCACTGACTGGCTAACTTCTGAACCGAAAGAGATCCGTACCGCCCTGATTGCGAGCGAAGATGTGCGTGTGACACTGAGATCATGGTGCGGTGTGAAAGCAAGCCTGACTGCGCACGTATGTTCGAGCCACAGCCGCTTCGACGGCACCAAGCTGGAGGTGGCAGCGTCATTTCGACAAGAACTAAATGAAAACAAAAACACACATCTTACACTTCACTCTAATACTCTCACTTCTATCGTTCTCAATGTTACCCAGTTTTACTTCAACCTAACGCAAGGAGCAAGCGAGCACATCATAGGTAGCACACAAAAAATTGTTATTATAGAACCTCAATACCCTGTTTGTACTCAAGCATAATGCTCGGCGCTCAGTGAACACAAAACCCTGAAAGCAGCATGCTTCTCTGATATCTCTACCGATACCGTGGCACACAAAATAAAAACAAACAAACAAAAAACAAATAAGCTCTGTTTGGTGCACCAAGGGTGTGTCTATGATGGCCAGACATTTCGTGCGGAATGCTGCAGGCTGTCTGGCACGGTATGTCCAGGAAAACTGTCAATTCATTGCCAGTCGTCACCGCCGAGATAACTCCGACGCGCCGCACTCTTTTATCTGAGCACTGAGGTGAAGTGACAGTCACAGGGTGTGTGTACCGTTTTTTCAATATATTTTATTCATTGCTACGTCACTGCAAACCTCATGGCGGGACTTTTGAATTCTTTTAAGTTCCCTTGATCAAGGAGCTTTAAATTCTTTAAGGTCGATACACCGCCCCGCCGCGGTGGTCTAGTGGCTAAGGTACTCGGCTGCTGACCCGCAGGTCGCGGGTTCGATTCCCGGCTGCGGCGGCTGCTTTTCCGATGGAGGCGGAAATGTTGTAGGCCCGTGTACTCAGATTTGGGTGCACGTTAAAGAACCCCAGGTGGTCAAAATTTCCGGAGCCCTCCACTACGGCGTCTCTCGTAATCAAATGGTGGTTTTGAGACGTTAAACCCCACAAATCAATCAATCAATCAATCAAGGTCGATACACCACGCAGTGTCGTTCACGCGAACTAAGCCACTGATGTCCAGAAAATCTGGATATGAGGGATCTTCTCCGTCATCCGCAGTGGGTATCGAATGACGTCGCGAGAATCCATCGCCGATGACGTCGCGAGATCCACTACACTTTGCCACGGCTGGCCAGGAAGTAAACGTAGCTCGCCATCCTCTCCTGACGCGCGACAAAGCCAGTTGGCGATTGTCATCCGATGCGGAATCAAGCTGTGCCAGCTTGTCTGAACTTACCAATGACAAGTTCAGTGATAATTGCTGCTACCGTCTGAGCGTGGAAGCATCGATATTACAGCGGAAGCTGTTATGAGATAAAACTCCGGTCAAGCATGGCACCGTAGTTGTACGCTTCCGCCGCTGCCGCCGAAAGTAACCACATAGCCCGAAATGAGAAAAAAAACTAGTACCTTGACACAGTGGGGCTGAAACCCTCATCCGCTGGGTGCCAGTCCAGTATGCTACCACTGAGCCACACCGGTTCTTGTGACTTGTTGGCAAACTTGCCTTAGGCAGCCTTGATGTCGGGAAAGCACTCACGTTATTACCAATTACAAAGCGTTTTAAAACAGAGAAAGAATAAGCAGTCGTCGCACAATGCGAATAGTATTACGAATGGGAGTCCATTGCTCCAACATATTAGAAAAGCTTGTTCTTGTTCACATAATAACGATAGCGCATGCTCACTTCTGGCCTAAATCCTCATCTTCGTCAGCAACTGCATGAACAATTGGCCCAAAATTTCTTGCGAGTATTTAGCGGATACCACGCTTCTCAGAAGAATGACTAAAATAGCATAGCGAATGCCGGCCTACTTTTCAAGTTTTTTTTATTATAATGCCGTAGTTGGTATCAAGTAAGCGTACTAGCAGCAGTTACCCAATGAGTGTTTAGAAAAGGCTCTGACAGGCAGCTCTTCTAGCTTTCGCTGTGACTGTGCTGCGCCTTCCGAGCTGGCCTAGCGTTTTTTTTTTCATTTCACCCACTGGCGCGTGAAGCCTCTGACATGCCCCAAATCGAATTCCTCGTTGCTCAATATTGTAAGACCCAACAGCAAAGGCTAACACGCTGTATACAGCTGATAAAACTGAACTGTGCTCGCGTTGTATTCGCTGGTCGGTGCCTCGTAAAAGAAAGCTCGCGCTGCATGCGTCTGCTGGGAATGGCGTAGTTCTCAAAAAAAAAAAGGGACCCTTGCTTCACACACACAAGGTGGCCGCGTTTACAAGTGTGATTCTTGAATCAACTACCAAATATAAATTTTGTATTCTAGAAAACTTATGATTGTGTAATTTTGCACATATCACCAGTGTACAGACGAGAATACATGTTCAAAGTTTTATTCCAATTGGTGAACAGGTGCCGCAGTTCCCTTTTAAATATTGTGCAGCTGGTTTAATTTAACAAGCAATAAAATAAAATAATACATTCAGGGGTAATTATTCGACATGGTCATGCTTCATATATAAATATTGCGTCGCTACTTTTTCTTGCTCATCTCTCCTCTACATATTCAGTACACAGCACCCCAATAACCATACATTGTCATTTGATTAACAATAAAAGGACGTAACAAATATTTACTCTTCACGGCCCTGAATTGTGTGCCTACGTTTGCTCAAACACTCCCCAGCTCTATGTCATGAGTCGGTGACGCGGATATTCTATGCGATTGAGGATTTTTAGTTGAACCATGCATTGCAGCACACTCGCTAATGTTTAGAGTTTTCTTGGTTTAGACCTTGGTCTAAAAATAACAGTAACGTGTCCTGTAACAGCAATATTTTCTCGACCACTCACGTTCATGATTGCAAGCCCACGATATACGAGCTGATGACCGCATATCGATTTCTAACCTCCAAAAACCACTGCGTATCAGATTTTTGTTGCAAGAATGCATGGCTTTCTCACATGCCCTTATCACATAGTGGCGTATTCAGGTGGTGGAACAGCCGAAATTTCTTTCTAACGTTCGATACAGGGCACAAAATGACACTTGATCACACATGCCTGCCTAGCGGCTTCTACTTCAGATAAAAAATGTGCCCCAAGTGAGTCAAATTTCTGTTTATGCCACTGTCTGGGGACCATGAAATTTGATCCACTATCTCTATCGACCTTGAAAGGCTCGTCGATTTCTGTCGGCATGGTGAACGACCAGTCTTCACAATTCACTCAATTGTCCACGCCTATGATATACTTATTGTACACTTGCAAGTGCGCACCTGGGTTTGTGCGAGCAATATTATACGCCACACATACACACACAGTGTGTACGAACTGTGGCACCATCCAACTAGCCTAACAACACTCATTGTGAAGCCGCTTATGTAGTTAAAGATTTCTTACAAAGCTCCAAGACGAGAACGCATCGATTTTAGAAAAATGGCTAACACATTATAAAAAAAGGAGCGAGAATGGAGCAACGGGCTCCGTTTCTCTTTCGGCGCAGCGACTTTCTTCCTTTAGGGCGCTTTTCCTGTCGCGTCCTCTCACGGCAAAGACAAAAAAGAGCAAAGTTTCTGCTATGAGCTTCAAGTTTCTCCTCGACCATGGAGTCTTGCACGCCGAGCCACCGAGCTGGACGCGGCCAATCGCAAGCGATTACTTTAACCTACGATTGACGCAAGCAGTGTAGGAGTGACGTTTATTTCTTTGTTTTATTGGTATGCAGTAACGTCAGCGCAGATACTTTTCCTTTTAATTGCAAGGCGCTTGTGCGATGCTCCCCACTCTTCTGTGGGTGTCTCGTGTTGTTTTATAGTTTATACTACCGATTTGTCACGAATACAAGGAGTTCTGGTTTCCTTAACGAGCACTTATAGCACTCCACAATTCAACGAGGCATATAAAAATCATGACAGTTAATTTTTTCATTATTTTAGCAAACGTGATACTACTGCATAGTGCATTCGTGAAAGCATGAACATATACAATTGCTGGTGTTCTACGTGCTGCAAACACCATATGATTAACAGGCACGCTGTGGTTGGGGCCTGCGGATGAATTTTGACCCACTGAATTTTTTTACCGTGAATCCAATTATAAGCACTCGGGTGTTCTTTGCATTTCGCTCCCACCGAAATGCAGCCGCTGTGGCAGGGAGGCCAACCCGCGCCCTTGAGCTTAGTTACATGACACCCTATGCGGTTAAGCTACCTCGGCTGCTGAAAGCACAATGGGAAACGGGCTGCAAAGTTTCATTAGGTGTTTATGTGCCAGACTGCGTACAATCATCCGAAGCTTTAAAGAGCATTATACCTACAATTTTATAAAAAGTAAACCTATGACCTCTGTAAGTTAAGCCAAAATTCTCAATGGCGTGCATTTTTAAATGCGCATGCCAGCACTAAGAGTTAGGACAGAATTATGCACGCGTGCAGTATGCCTCTCTCGTCCACATAATTCTGCTTTGACGTGCAAAACTCAACACAAATGCACTTATAATAACATCTGTGCAGAGCAGGTATAAGTACTAACACCCTCACTCACCTTTGCGAAAAGGGTATTACAATTCTAGAGTAACAGTACCCACCGCCGCGGTAACAAAACAGTTGTGGCCCAATGACCCAGGTTGACACGCCAGCGAAAAGCGAGACGTATTTGTAGCAGAGAAGTATGTAGAGACAGCGTGCTAAAATAATATAGCAAATTCGCGCACTGTAGCACTGGTTCCTCCATTAAAGCAATTGAGCTGCCGCGAGGCCAACAACCGGTGACATCGCTCCCGAAAGAACACCATCTGGTGCGAGGTCATCTTTCCTTATTTCTCTCACACGACCCGCGTTGTAACGACTCAAGTTCCGTGTGGCAGCTGGCACACCAAGAGCTGCGCGCACACGTAGACGACGTTTCAGCGTTCATCGTCGTTCGTCATGGCCTCCGGTTTAAGAGAACAGACCTACGACTCGAGCCATTTGATCTCTTCACTCGTGGTTTTGATGGTTGGTGGTTAGAAGAAGGCACCTAATTTCGGTAGCCCGGTAGAGAGCACGGCGCATCCCTCTGCTCAGACGGGATTTAAAGGCGCAGGCTCCTTTCCCAAGCCAGATTTGGGTGCACGTTAAAGAACCCCAGGTGGTCTAAATTTCCGGAGCCCTCCACTACGGCGTCTCTCATAATCATATAGTGGTTTTGGGACGTTAAACCCATCATATCAATCAATCAATCCTTTCCCAAGCGACGTCACCCCTGAATAGCCAAGTGTCAGGCCGGGAAAGCGCCTGTGCCCATTTTGCAGAAACCGGTGGGTAACTGGCGGCAGTTGGAATTGAGCCCACGACCTCCCGCAGCCGAAGCGGACACTTTACCACGAGGCCACGGCTGCGGTTACCACGAGGCCACGGCTGCGGTAACGCACGTATATTCAACTGAGCTGGTCATTATCGCATCAAATACATTGTGATTGAAGGACTAGCAGTGTATTGTATCCATGTCTAATGGTCATACAAGTGGTAAGCGCGCAAATAGAATGTAAAAAAAACGTTTATCCGAAACAACTCAATGTAGTCAAAGTGACGATGGCTACGAAATCTGGCCTGCATGCTGCACCCTCTCAGACTAAAAAGGGGAAGAAATAAGAAGACATCGCCTCCGAAATGGCAAGCGTGCGGCAAGCGTTCACCATCTAGGAGGCTATAAGCAAAAATTTTAAAAAAATTATCTGTTGCAGTGTTCGAGAGAGGGCGTCAAATTCAAAAAGCCGTTTGCATTCGATGCATGGTTTGGAGTAATTGTTTTTGCGGAAATCTAAGAAGCTCTAGTCATTATCCCGTTCATTATTGTGAAACTGTTGATTAATAGGTGGTTGTCTAGGAATTAGATTCAGAATAATTATGTGTGCGCATGTTGTGGTGCGGCCATACAACGTCAAAAAATTTTGACCAAAGATTACTTGTCACTTTTGCCTCTATGGTCGGTCGCATTTTGTGGTTATAAAGCTCGTGCGTTTTCGAATTGTGGTGTAAGTAAACAAATCTGAGCCTGTGCGGCTGACTATTTGTTGATAGTATTAGGTATACTCTGTATGCCAGACTGAATGGTTCATTGAGTACACTGTATGCGTGTGTATGTGTACTACGTGTCTAAATTTGCATGTGTATATATATGCGTTGTTTCAGTGTACATCAGCCGTCTGGTGTCAGTGAGTAATCCATGAATGGGCTGACTCGCCAACCATCTGCTAAAAAGCCGTGCTAGTGTTGCAGGCAGTTTTTAAAGACAATAGTCTTTCTTGGCGACCTTCGGCGCAAAAACTTTGGACGGTCGTTCTGTCTATACATTTGTCTCTTTGTTCCCCAATAATGGTACTCCAAATAACACCAAACGATACCAAAGACGGCGCACCCCATCTGCAGCGCCCACCAATATTGCTCAAAAAATAGCGTTCAGACTTGAGTGATTGTCAATTAAAAAGCAATTCTCGCGCATATATGAGGCACCATACCAACACGTCAATATTTTCTATTTTAGCCTTTATACTAGAAAAGGCATACTTAAGTATTTCTAAGGTCCTTAGCGTTTATGACGCGGTGCTGATAATGCGACGCTTGCACGAAAAGGCAAGTGTTTCCAACGCTAAGACGGCACGGTGGCGGCACCTACCCGTCAACTTCCGTTCTACACATTGTCGCCTCCAAGACGCACGCGCACGCCGCGCACTTCGTTTTTTAAGATAGCGCTCATGTGCCACGTGTGACATGACTCGACGTGCTCGTTTACCTCCTCTGCACGCTTTAGGCACTCTGACGCAGCGCCTCCGGAATACCATTCACCGATTTTCATTCACAGTACATAAAATAAACCTTTTCTTTCCTCTCTACAGACGCAAGACTATCGTCTTTCGACGAAGTTTGCAGTGTAACATGCAGATACGGTGCCAATATTCATTTTTCGCTTTCCGTTCAATTCTTCTAGATGGCGCCAGCTACCGCCTACTTCACGGCTGTGGCAACATCACACCTCCCGCTACGTATTATTTTGAACGTCTCTCTATCCGAACTATGCACCGCTGCACTGAAATTGTTTTGCTGGGATTGAGTCTACGGTTTGGAGGTACATCTCGTGGCCTGTTGCCCCGTAATCGCGTGGATAACATCAACACACTGCGTCAATTTTTGAGAAAAAAATACAGCAAGTCTAGCATGAAGTTTCCTGGTAAGAACTCCACAGTACCCATCTTTTTCAAAGTGAACACCGTCTCGCTAGCCGAACGAAACGTACGAGCTCCATCATTCTGTTTCGCACTGTTTTAATCAACACAGGTATATCTGTTTGATTTTATGATCATTTCGTTCGACATATAGCTCAGCGGGACTGTTTTTTTTGTGTTTGTCAGTGCCGTCTACTCCTTACCAACCGAGAATAGATGCACTTGCTAGGCCTATTCGCGTGATTGACCCCCTTACCCGGGGTCAGCCATCTTGATTTTCATATAGAGCAACGGTTTCTCCTTGGCAAAAGGGAGGAAAGCTTCTCTATTTAAAGATGAACATTTTGCATCGCCGTTTCTCCCGTAATGAAGAGAGGGTCACTCTACTTTTTTAAAGTGCAAGTCATCTTTTTTTTTGTCTACGAGACGAACTTAAATAAGTCGTCCTAAGTAGATCCTATTAATCCTCAAATAGTTTGAGTGTCAGCGTGAGTTGACAGCGAATTCAAGGTACTTATAAACAAAAGCCAGAACATGGTATCAATAGCAATCGCCACGCGCGATGATCATGTCTCCAAAAACGGTGTGACCAGTATTACAATATTGTGTTGGTTCATGTTAGCAGATATAGGCCTAGAGAACCGCAGTAATGAAATGCTGTTTTAAAGTAAAATAGCTGATTAACTTTTTTTATTTACAAAGATACAGACACACGCACACAGAGAGAAACGTTTGTGCATGCAGAGAGGGAAATGATTACGCCTGAGGAATACTTTGTTCAAGCGTGCTTCTTTACGCCAGGGTAAGGAAAAGCGGAGGAAAAAAGCATGGTTGACCCCTCCGCAATAAGAATCTGTATAACACGGAAGTAAGACGTCTCCTATAAGAGAAGTAGTTTATGTTCACTGTATGTTGAATAAGAGAGGTTATACTATGTTTGTTGGTGATGCACAACTGAAGTACCGTCTAATGTAAATGAATGTACATTGAGGGTTTGTGATATATTTTCATCCCGACGACTGAAGCTCGTGATTATAGACTGGCTAATGATTAAGCATTTCCTTCTGGTCATGGATGCTTGTGGGAGCTGCAATAGTTAACGGCGAGATGGAAACCAAGAAAAGCAGAGTGAGACCCAGCAGAGTGTGTCTGATTGTACACCGAACTTCGACTAAGGTCGACTACTTGCGGTATGTTCGAGTTATTGAACCCGTTCGTCACAGTGAATCTGTGGCTGAGGTGACGGGCTGCTGACGGGAAGGTCATGAGTTCGATCTCGCTGTGGTGATCGCATTTCAGTGGAGGCAAAATGGTAGAGGCCCACCTACTGGGAGATGTCAGTGGATGTTAAAAAACACCAGATGGTCAGAATTGGCGGAGCCCTCCCATCATATAATATTATTATTGCAGTTATTGAACCTCAATGCCTGAGATAGATAGATAGATAGATAGATAGATAGATAGATAGATAGATAGATAGATAGATAGATAGATAGATAGATAGATAGATAGATAGATAGATAGATAGATAGATAGATAGATAGATAGATAGATAGATAGACTCAATGTCGCCGAAGTTCGCAAAGAAATTCTTTGTATTAAAAAAGCCTGTTTCATGCCTGCGAAATTTTTTTAAACTGCGCAGCTGGCAAGCAAGCGTTGTCACGTGGTGAACGCAGGTTGAGTTCCTTCTTTATATTCATCTGCATCTTTCTACTTCTCCTTTCTTCTTGATTCACTCAAGTGTCTTTCTTTTTCGTCAATTTTTATATTGTTCGCCTATTCTTTTCTTTATCTTGAGCCTTGCCTCGCAGCGGTGGTCTAGTGGCCAAGGTACTCGGCTGCTGAACCGCAGGTCACGGGATCGAATCCCGGCTGCGGCGGCTGCACTTCTGATGAAGGCGGAAATGTTGTAGGTCCGTGTGCTCAGATTTGGGAGCACGTTAAAGAACCCCAGGTGGTCCAAATTTCCGGAGCCCTCCACTACGGCTTCTCTTTTTATCAAGTAGTGGTTTTGGAACGTTAAACACAACATATCAATCAATCAATCAATCAATCAATCAATTATCTTGAGCCTCACATGACTTCTGCTCACCCTAACTTCCTCCTGCTTTTAGCTATGTTATATTGTGCAAAGTTAAACTGTAGTATACTCTCTCACCTCCTACTTAAAATGCGAAGCATTTTTTCGTGCTGATTATTTTTGGAAGATTCAATTATGTCTCCGCTGGTGAAAGGATTGACGAAAGCTTCTATCTGCATTTTAATTAGGTCAGTAATTACAGAAACTAAAACAATTAGGTTTTTAACCACTAAATATAGCCGGTCGAGTCAAATGGGCGAAATAGTTTATAGCCACTTTAGAATTCTCGGAAAGCGAAAACTGTAAATCACAGTGGAGCGATGAAGTCTGGCTGATTAAACTGGCGAAACCAAAACTGGCGCACCAAACAGCCCATCTGCCATTCAATTCGAAACTATCTTCGATGATAAGTTAACAGTTTTAAATTGCACAAAAGTTAACTGTTTTTATATTTATTACTGCCGTAAATAATGGTTGTACAACCCTGAAGATGCCTTCTGCCAAAGATAAGGAATCGCCACAGGTAGCATGCGGATGCCTCCTTTCTGTAATTTCTTCAAACACCTATTATATTGTCACGGGGTCATGACGTGGCCGAAGACAGGAAACTTTATGTTGGGATTCAACTGTTTATTCGGGTGAACCTGTGCCCGGTAAACGAAAAGTCTGATTACAGTAGCAGTCTTGCACAGATAGCAACAAAGAGAAGTTTATTGACTTCCAACCAAGGATAAAGTACATGACAAAAACATCGAGCTTCACGACTACAAAGGGTGCATGTACAATCAGGAAAACACCACTATCGAGGTACAATGTATGTGGGGGAATGTACCCCTCTACTGTACAGAGCGTGGTGCTCCAGCAGGCTTAATCATGCACGGCGGTAGGTCTCCTCACCACGCGGTTGGTGCAAGTAGCGACTTAGCGCTGTACAATTCTAGGTTTTATTTCTTTTTTGTCGGCTGAAACAATGCTGCTTTCGAATACGGTAAGTACATGCCCGGAAGTATAAAAGAGGCCTTGAGGCTGGAGGCGCAGAAGGGGGGCTACAAGGGAGCGGGGGGGGGTTCTCTTGTCTCCCCCCAAATAAGGCATCAGCAACAATCTGCGCGTAAAAAACTGACTGAAGGCGCCAATCAATGAAGAAGGCGCTATACAAAAATCAACTCAAGTGTCGACCAGCACACTTTGCCCGAATCGATTACAAATAACAACGATAATTGGGTGATGAAATGAAAAACGCGATACAGATATAACTATATATATACACATATATATATCTACATATACATACAGATATATATACATATATATATATATATATATATATATACATATTTATATATTTATACAAGTCCCCTTCTGCATGTGCTAGGCAGCGGGAGGGGGGTCACCAGGTAGTGATTGGGGCGGCTAGCTTGCCATTCCTCAGAAAAAAGAATTTTGTATGCCAGCGGCGAAGGAAGTTTTCCTCGCCGCTGGCCTCGAGTTCGCCGGATAGGTGGGCCCATAGCATCCGCCGGATCCGCGAGACTACCGGAAACGCGCTCCGCACAAGCTTTCTACGCGCCTCCGCTAGCGATCTCCTTTGCCAAATAGCTAGCATCGTAGAGATCAGCACGAGTTGGCAGAAGGCACCTTTGTTGCGCTTGTGGTTGGGAGGTGGGCGAATACCAAAGGAGTGGGCTACCATCTGCCACACGGGTTTCACCGCCACGCATTGGAACAACGCGTGATCCTGCGATTCAACTGCGTGACAGTTCGGGCAATGTGCATCCGGGACTATTCCGAATTTGTGCAGGCGTTGTCTGGTGGGGAGGACGGCCCAGGCCTTTTTCAGGAGGAAATCCTGTGCATCACGGGGGGTGCCACAACGGAGCGAAAGTAATTCGCGCCTCGCGCGCTCAGCTCGTTTTTGTTCAGTGTCGCTCCGCTGCTTCCGCGTTATGGCTTCAACGATGCGCGCTGGCGCGTCCCCATCCACATCGCCTTCGGGCACTTCTTGACTCAACATGCGCCAGGTAGCCGACGCCGTTTTATAGAAGGGCGCGGGCGCCTCAGCGAAGGGCCTGGTGTGGCGGCCTGCATCCAGCCAGTCGTGCTTCACTCCACACCAGTAGAGGAGTAGGTTGCGCCCTGCAGTAGAGGAGTAGGTTGCGCGCGAGCATGCGGGTGGTTTTCAGGGCCAGGACTCTGCTCGTGGTCAACACATGTGGTAGGCCGAGACCCCCTTCTGACACTGCCAGTTGTAGCAAGTTTTGCTTCAATGGTGGCGGTTTCCCATCCCAGAGGTATGCGTTGATGAGTTTGGTCAACTGGCTTGCTGTTCTTGTGGGCATCACCGCTACTCGGCTCGCATGCGAGGCTAGGGCGCAAATGCTTGTTTTGACGGCTACGGCTTTCTCGCATAGCGTCAGGCCTTGTAGGCTAGCGCTCTCTGACACTTGTGCAGCCCTGTCAACGACTCGGGACCACGTTGAGGCCGCAACTCCCTCGCGGGAAAAGTATATACCGAGGACCTTAACAGCGGTGACTACTTCGAAGTTGCCGATCACGTGCGCCGGGAAATGGCTGAATAGGAGGGCTTTACACTTCCTCTCATTTAGCTGCGCGCCTGATGCTAGGGCGTATGACGCGAATACCTGGTGAAAGCGCTCGAGACTGCTCGGATCTCTCACAAAAAGGGAGATATCGTCAGCGTATGCAAGGACTTTCAGGTCCGCAGTTCCTGTGAGAGGAAGGCCCCGAATGTGCGCGTCGCTTGCAACGGATGTAAGTAGCGGCTCTATTGCGAGTACAAAGAGGGTCGGGCCAAGCGGGCACCCCTGCCTGATCCCTCTCGTGTACTGAAAGGTGTCCGTCGTGGAGCCATTTACTACTACGTGGCACCTGATGTCTGAGTACAGGAGCCTTATCACTTGTACAAAGCTTGCCGGTAGGCCAAACTCTCGCAGGATTTCGAACAGGTAGGTGTGCCTGACCCTATCGAAAGCCTTGGCCTGATCAAGTGAAAAAAAAGCTCCAGTGACTCTTTTCTCCGAAGCGTACACTGTAAGCAAAAGTTAGCCGAGATGGGAGTTTCTCCAGCACATGAGCCCACAAAACTCCCCTGCCCCAATTATTTACTCCCTAGTAGGGAGTGAACTCGGCACATGTCATCGTAAAACGCCCCCTGCTTAATCAGAGAGTTTATGAACGACATGACCTTGTTAAACTCTCCCGGGAGTTTCAGGTCACGTGGTTACAAACTCCATATATGAGCTTTAAAAACCCTCTTTGGGCGTGACGTGTGTGTGTGTGTGTGTGTGTGTGTGTGTGTGTGTGTGTGTGTGTGGTGTGTGTGTGTGTGTGTGTGTGCGTGTGTGCGGGCATATGTTTGCACGTTGATGTGAAACACATGTGCTTTGTGTGGCTAAACGTGTAAGCGTCTGTCAACAGGCAATGAAATTATAAGTGCAGCGAAGAATAGCAACGACCGTTTAGTATTTACTGTGAACATTTAAATATATTTCGCACCGTTAAACCACGCTGCACATCGGTCCGATTCCTCAACGAAACGCCATGAATGCCACGCTTCAAAGAGCCGAGTAACAAAAAACTTCGAAGAATAAATTAATGGTAGCAAAAGTAAGCTGTTGCGATCGTCAGTGGCTGCTCCTCGAGTTTCACCGTCAAAAACTTCGAAGCGGTCTGAAGTAGGCTTCGCTGGACTACGGCAGGCTGGCCGGCAACCGGTCTGAGAGTTGCGCCGGCAACGCGCTCGCCCCGTCTCCGCCGATTGTGGCTTCTCGGAGTGTCACCGGTATTTCACCGGCTGTAACATCTAAGTGGTAAGAAGGCCTCGCTATGCCATCGGTATCAAGCCGGCATCGTATCGAGCTCGCACTGCGCGCCGGCCACCGCGGCAAGCGCTACGAGCTAGCACCGACCACCGGCGAGGCAAAGAATGTGTTTCACAAAAAATGAAGGCTGCTGGGATGTATAACAGTCTTCTGCGCCTTGCGACCGCAGCTGTCAATGACTAACTACAAGGCGAGCGCCGAACGAGGCGGAGTACGATCGTCAGCGATTGCACCGTAAAACTTCGAAGCGGTTCGAAGTAGGCTTCGCTCGACCACGGCAGGCTGGCCGGCAACCGGTGTGAGAGTTGCGCCGGCGACGCGCTCGCCCCGTCTCCGCCGATGGTGAGTTCTCGGAGTGTCACCGGTATTTCACCGGCTGCAACATCTAAGCGGTAGGAAGGCCTCGCTATGGCGTCGGTATCAAGCCAGCATCGTATCGAGCTCACACTGCGCTCCGGCCGCCGTGCATGCGAGCAACGGGAACAGCGACTGCGAACCGTCTCATTCGTTTAAGTCTATCGCTCCGTAGCTTAAACTGCGTGGATTGCGGACACCTATTTCTGTGCATGGAAAAAACAACGAGACGTAAACTGCACATCAGCAAGCATTTTGTGATCGCCAGCTCTCATTCATCGAATCACCGTGCCGTACTCGTGAGTGAGGCCTAGTCGTCGAACGCGGTAGCGGCGGTCTACCTCGGTTCACCGCTGGAGCTGCTAAATGTGCCTCGTTAATGTGTTCATTCAAGGCCGCGCGCACTTTGTGTATGATTCCGTGCATTTTACGGGTCCACAAACAGTACTGCTAATGCAAATTCAGCCCGTACGACAGAGCGTCAACTGATGAAACTTTTTCGCTATAGTAAAAAAATAATAAATATTAGGCAGGCTTAGGATAAAAGGCATGTGTGTTGAAGTGCTTACATTAGACCACCGCAAGTTCATACTTACGCCGTGCGTAATTATTGCCTAATTAAAAGCGAAAAAAGGCTTTCACCAGGGCTACATGGGAAGTAAAAATGTGGTGCATATATATACCCGGTGACTATATGGTAGGTGTGTACTGCGTGTGGCAAGCTGTGGTGAGTGCAAGTGTTGTGATATAACGTGAACGTTGTGATAATGTTTGTGTACTGTAATCATTGTTGTGCGCAATTAATGTTATGTAATTAAAGTTACGCTTGCGAATGGTACGGCTGCTGACGTAATTTTTTTTCTCGGTCGATGCAAAAAATTTACTCCCATACTGACCTGAAAAAGTTCCCCTATGGATGTAAATAAAAACCCCCCTGGCACCACGCGAAAACCCCCTTCTGATGGGGAGTAAATTTTTTACTCCCAGAGACGGTTTTTTTAAAACTCCCATCTGGGTGTGCGCTAGAGGACAAGGTCATTTACTCCCATTTCGGCTTATTTCTGTTTACAGTGTACTGGAACACGTCCCTTGTCGTAGTCAGATTTGTGAACATTGATCTGCCCGGGACTGCGCAAGCCTGGTGTGGAGCAATAATATCCGGCA
This sequence comes from Rhipicephalus microplus, assembly GCF_013339725.1. Taxonomy (NCBI): domain Eukaryota; kingdom Metazoa; phylum Arthropoda; class Arachnida; order Ixodida; family Ixodidae; genus Rhipicephalus; species Rhipicephalus microplus. Next base: position 118,216,328 of record NC_051166.1, on the reverse strand, counting down.
TAAAGGTCTTTAGTCGGCTGTTCAAGATTGACGCCACAATCTTGTAGTCTACATTTAACAACGTGATCGGGCGCCAAGAAGCAGGGTCGTTCGGCGGTGCACCTTCTTTAAGAATGAGGACTATGCGCCCCATGCCGAAGGAGGCAGGTTTCGCGTGTCCCTCGAGGACTGTGTTGACTATGGCTAGGAGCGGTTCACATAGGCTCTCGAAAAAGGTGGCGTAAAAGCCCGCTGTGAGGCCGTCCGCACCAGGAGCCGAGTTTGGTGGCATTGACTGGATAGCGGCCCTCAATTCCGGTGACGTCGCTGCGCCGCACATAGTCCGGCATTCATCCTCTTCCAGACGCTTAAGGAACTTACACGGCTCCGACAGGGACGCTGGCACATTGTGGCTCATTGTGGCAATCATTGTGGCGTCCGGCTCGTGAAAGGCTGTCTCGAAGTGGTGCAAGAAGGTCGCCTCGATCTCGACCGGGCCTGTCGCGAGTGTACCATCTGGGCGCTTTACTTCTGCAATACGCACAGAGCCGTTTCCCCTTACATCGCGCGAGACTACCTCTGGCCGCTCGTTCGAGGTGGCCCAAGTCGCGCGCTTTTCGCCAGTAGCTGCCCGAAGAAGCCGTTCGTACTGCACCTTGAGTGAGGCTAGGTAATCTCGTGTACAGGAGGTGAAGGTGTCAGCACTCTGAATGATACGCATTCTGCGCAGTAACTCGTTCATCTGGGCCGTCAAGCGCTTTTTCCTTTTACGGCCTTCGTCTTGGAGGAGCACCTTCCAGGCCTCCTTGAGGTCGTCCCAGGTAGTCGATGTTACGCGGGGGGGGATGTTCTAATCGAGGCCTCTATGAGCGTCTCGATCTGTGGTGCAGACACCGGATCCTTTAGTAGTGCAGAATCCAGGCGCCACGATGCGTCGGTTGGTTTGGGGCCAGGCTTTGCACGGAGGGTTGTTAGCAGTGGCGCGTGATCAGACAGAGCGGCCTGAGGGGGTGGCAACGGGACGACCTCGCACGCTGTTAGGGATGGAAGTAGGAGCTCCGGTAAGTACGCGCGGTCTAGCCGGCTAGCGGTGACCCTCGACACGCTGGTGGGGCCGAAGTCATCGTCGTGGAGGCGGACCCATGCGTCTGAAAGTCGGAGGCGTTCGAGAACTTTGATCAGTTCTTTTGCACGGTAGGCTGAGCCTCCGCAACCTGGTCCCCGGGTATCCCTCGCAGTGTCGACCACACAGTTAAAGTCTCCAAGGACTACGTGCGGGAGGGGGGCCAGCAGGTACTCGCCAAGCTCCCTGAAAAAGGGGTTCGTCTCCGATCTAGTTACTGGCGCGTACACGTTCACAAACCGGACTTTCTGCCCATCGATGAAGATGTCAAGCATTATTGTGCGGCCGTCAGTGCCAAACACGCAATGGGCTTTTTGCCTAAACCTCCCGGTGACGAACACAACCCCAACCCCGCATGACCTGGTCCTCGAGTTTTAGTGCTGGGTACGCATTCTCTTGGGGCGATGCGGGCTTGGGAGCGCACGGCGTTGCGTGCCCATCCCATACCCAACCGGAATGCATTTTAGTTGGCGCCACGGTGGCACGCACGCAAACGCAAGCCGCACAAAGTTCACACGCGCTCGCAGAGCGTCTTGTCGCGTAAGTATTATTTAAGTCTTTTTTATGATTTAAAACGTTAAATTAAACATACATAGTGATCAGGACACTTCTTTTATTGTGTACAGTAATCTGGTATACGCAAAAAAAATAAAATACAAGGTTACTGTAACGACAGTGTCGACATCTTGTGACACTTCGTGCAATCGTAGTCATGAACATGTTAACTTACGCGTAAAGTTTTTGAGGTAAAAATGAATGAAAAGGTTACTCATTTGTAATATTGTCGCTGCGCAGTTTTTGCACCAGATGTACAATGCACAATGTTTCTGCAATAACAAAGTTGTGGTTATCTGTTTCACTAAGGCCGCGCCAGATGGCGCCACCTATTCAGCTAGTCGGGGGCTGGCATATGTTTTTTAGTTTCTATGTTCCAGGCCATTCTAGCTTTGGAAATCTGTCTGAAACCGTGTAATCGCTATAAGTGCTTGCACTTTGGCTTATATTAACTCGACGGCTAGAGTATCCGCAGTGCGGATACCGTGAGTTCTTGCGAAGGTGGACCGCGCGGACGCATGGCCCCATCGCCCCAGCGATCTTGCGACGCATCTGTTTGGGGTTTCGCGCATGCGCAATACCGCCGCCCCGACGTCCTGCTATGGTGGCTAGAATTGGGAGGTGAAGCCAACGGGAGCTCGGAGCCGCTCCTTCGTTTCGAGCAGCGCGGCGGTGGCGCTGTCGGCGGAATGGTGATGCTAGTTACGCGCGCGCGCCTTGAGCGCGCGGACCTTTCAAAGATGCTGTTGCTGAAGCATGATTCAGATAAATTGGCGATTCAGATAACTCACTGTGACGATGGCTGATAGAACGCCATTTCAAGCATTAAAAGAAATTGGCTGCCGCTGCAAGACTTCTGTGACGTTGAATCTGCGCAAATTAAAGCTTTCGTTCGCATATCCCTGGAGTGTTTTGGAGTGCAAGGCGACGGCGTTTTTTTAAAAAAAATATTACGAAAGTTCTGGACGAGGAAAATAAAACAAATATTTATTGCACATCATATTATTAGGAAGATCTATTGCACATCATGGAATACAGGGTAAAATAAAATAAAATGAAAAAATACGCACATTTACATACGCTCGGGAGTAGTTAAAAACATTGAAACATTGCACACAGACAGCGCATCGCTTGGCACTAAGTAATAAGAGGCATACAATCACTTTCCACTCGGCAAAAAAAAAATCAATAGAGCTTAAAGTTACAATATCAAACTCAGAGCACGCGTCTAAGCTTCAGCAATTTCATTCTTTCCTGCTTAGCGTTTCGTTTGCTGTTCTGGGCTTTCACATGAAAGTGGAGCCTAGTAAGAACATAAAACTTGATAATTTTGTTTGTGAGGGACATACTGTGGTCAGGGCAGCCAACAAGTGTAAGCTTTCTTAACTGCAAGAAGGAAACCAAGTCCATGATGCTGTCAGGTTTGACTTCTGTAACACTGAAGCAGTGGGTAAAAGTGTTCTCGAGAGTGGTCACGAGTTCATTGAGCTTGACTGATGGGTACAGCAGGCCTCCTCGGTCAACAGCAGCCGTGAGGGATGCTGCAGCTGGAGATGGATCGTTCTCGCCTTGTAGGAGCTGCTGGCTGCACTCTGCACATTTGGTGCTTGCAACGCTTTTTCTTGCCACATATCCAGCCATGTAGAATATGAGTCTGGCATCGCTGCTTTGCACGACCATGTCTGCATGCTCGGTGCCGTGGCCGTATTCATTGAGCACTTCATGTGCTTCGGCAAGGTTTCCTACGTCAAGAAGCTCGTCTAATTTCCTCCGAGGAGTGAGGTCCTTTCCGTTGTCAGCTCCCAGCAGACTTCTCAGCAGTCCTGAGGACACATTGCTTCCTTTCGGTGGTTTTGCCAAATTCTGGAAGCTCAAAGTGTTGACCGAGATTAGGAACTGGGAGGCAGTCGGATGATCATTGCATCCAGACATTTGTCGGACGATTCCAAACAGCCTCTCCAGGGGGTCCTGACTCAAGCGGCATGTCATCATATAGCTGAAGTTCAACTTCATCGTCAGGTAGCGGAGAAGGTGTAGCGTGCTTGATAAGGTAACACGAAGCCCCTCGGCTGTACTGCGGCTTAGGAAACCTCCGGAGCCAGCAGCTGTTTCCCAATCGTCCAGGTAAGTCAAGAAGTTTTGAATGCACTTCTCGTGCATCCCTCCAGGCTTAAGTGCACCCGAACTGCACCTTGAAGTCATGGCCTCAATGAGCCTTCTCATTCTTTCCACAAAGCTGACTGTCGCCGCTGTGCTCCCATGCTTTTCTTCGATGGTTGCATTGTACAAGAAAAGGCCTCTGAGGACTTCATCACTGTAAAGCCGCACTGCATAATTTACCCTCATTTTCTCAAAGCCATTGGGATGCACAACCGATTTGCTAATATGAGGCATGGCTTTGAGAGTCGTGTCATGCTGTTCATCAAGCTTCCGGGCACAGTCAATAGGGTCAACACTGGCATGGCCTTCTGGCAGTTTCACGCCCGTTCGAACAAAGGTGTTCCTCACACATTTAAGAAGGTGTGGGAAGTCCGAGATGAAGTGCAGAAAACGTTCTGGGTCTGTAGGGTGCTGCCTTCTACATACTGTGTTTTCTTTCCTGCCGTGTATGCCGAATGAGTGCCACATGCTTCTGTTCCACGCAGCTCCATCAGTGGTGATAAAGTCTACGTGCAGACCGGCGTTTTCGCTCATGACTACTGCTTCGAGGATTATTTTGCCTAACGTCTCGGACTTCACATTGCTGCGTGATGCGAACACACCAATAATCTGGCGCCACGTGCCTGTAAAAGGCACGAACAATACTACAAGGCCATGGTCACATGCTACGGAGCGCTCACTCTCTGGTGTGAACTTCCCAAGGTCCACAAAACCTTCGATGGTGCCATCGGTTCCCAAGCTCAAGTGTTCAGATAGCTTAATCTCATCAATTAACAGCCCACCATGGCGCTGGAACAAGTCCATAGATTTTGTTTTTTTCCGCCACAGCAGCAAACACTTTTTCGCTCAGGCCGAATCCACTCCTGTAACGCTTGAGATATCGACGTAGTGATGTTCGAGAAGGCAACGCCATGATGTTGTTTTTGCGTATATGCTCATAGAGGCGTGGGCTTTTCATGGACATAATAAGGCACTCTAGAGCCCATTCACTTTCATACTTCATCCCTTTCGTGGATTTTCTTTTAGCCGCAGCAAAGCACGCCTTGACTTGTTGCTGCTGCTTAATGGGTAGGGCCTTCACCGCTTCTTCAAATGCTGTAGAATCATTCCGTGCATTCTTTTCTTTCATTTGTTTGATGAGTGATTTAGCCTGCAGGACACTCAGGCGACTCCTTTTCGCTTGCGCTGTTCGCAGCTTAAGCCTGTATGAAAGCTTTTGGGACTGGGCCACATTTTTGCCTTTTCTTCGCCTGTAGGACTCACGATTCAGGAGTAGTCTTCTGAGGTGCTTGCATTGTGGGCAGGCTTTTTCTGGCGTTGGAGCAACCCCACGGCAAGATGGGCTGAAGGTTCTGCCATCAAAAGTCTTCTCCTTGTACTTTAAATTCACTCCAAATTCACCAGTTTTACCAAACCCTCTGCATGGTATCATGGAGTCGACGTCGCGAAGCAACTCTTCTGCCATTTCGATGTCGGTAATGTCAAGGGTCTTTATTTTTGTGGCTTGCACAAAAGCTGTCGCTTGAAGTTTGTTTTCATCTGATGTCATTAGCACATACTTGTCAATAGTCAACTTGTCACCATCTAGTGCGCAAACTGTAAACACCGTGGCGTTGTCGGCTCCAGCAATTAGATGTCGAGCCCAGTAAGCGCTGGGAAGACCACACTTGCGGACGTCGGGAATTGCGGGCACATTCGGAACAGGTATTTGGTTACTGTCGCTTTCTGTGCTGTACGAGCCAGCTGTCTCCTCGCAAGCAGACGTGCTTGGTTCCTGACGCCGAATTTTCGATGGTAGGCCGCAAGTGGATGTTCTTGACGTCCTTTTCTTCGGCACTTTCTTTGAAAGATACGCAGGAACATTTGGGAATATGGTTGGCACCGCGTCAGATTTCAGCACCGGTTTCCCTCGGGGAATCTGAACAGTTTCGCCGTTTATCACATGCGTGTAAAAACGCTCAATAAACTGCTCGTCGAAATGAAGCTCACATAGCGCCGACTTCACGTCCAACGACTTGTCGGCACGGGGTACGGCTCGTTGCCAGGCTTCGAAGAGGGCAGGGTTTTTGGGAACAGAGAAAAGAGAAGCACGCTGACCTTGCTCCCTCGATGACACATAGCCGCTCGTGCAGCCAGGAGCAAAGCAGTGGCGTTGCCTCGCTTTCGTAGTGCTGGAGTTCATCCTAAGGTCGGCACTCACACTGTCATGTCAGCAACTAAATACATTTTGCCATAAGCGAGACATCAACGCGGAAAACTGCACACACCCAGACACGCTTCCAGAGGCAAACCAGCGAACCCAGCGGCGAGTCGACGAGAGAGCGCGGAGCGCGCGCTTCGCCCGCATCACTATGCCGACAGGAGCGCCGTGGTGGCCGTCGCGGCGGCGCTTGAAAACGAGGATCGCGCGCGCTCGGCGAATATGCGGGCGCTGGCGTCACCTCCCAATTCTAGCCACCATAGTCCTGCGTACGCAAGCCGCTTGGGTACCCAGCACTAAAACTCCCTAATGAGAAGAAGGCTTCGAGGTGACAGAGGCTGCGGAAACGAGCGACGTCGAGGGGGGATCGGAAATTCGTCTCCTGGACCAACAACAAGTCGATGCTGCGGGCTTTCGCAAAGGAAACGACCGCGGTTTGTTTCGTCGTGTCGCGGAAACCGCGAACATTCCAAGTGGCGAAACGGATTCGGTCAGCCATCAGTCGCACTATGGTGGAGTGGAAACGAGGGGGGTACGTGAGTGTGTGGAAGGGAGCGGTGGGGGCAAGGGGAGGCAGCGCATGGGGGGAGTGAAACAGGAAAGGGTAATTGGCGGCGCCGGCGCGCACGGGCACTGCCGTCTGTAAAGTGCCAACCACTGGCACGCGTATGCTTGCGCCTACGCGTCAAAAGCGTCTAGTCGCGCCTGTGGAGGAAAAGGGCGTGCAACTACTGGCACGCGTCGACCACGTTGACGCCCACGCGTCCAAGGCCGATGCGCAATGTTGCTTGATCTTTTGGCTTGGAACTGTCCAAGTTCAGCACAGAACGGCACGTTCTCAACTGGAGCGGGAATGTATGTTTCAGAGGATATGAGAACACGTTAACAAGTTGATAGTGCTTCAACCACCACAGTTTAGACTATTTTAGAGGTAATTGACATTTCAGTGCCCAAAGTAACTACAGCGGTAGCACCAGAAATCAACATCGGTGCGTGTGCCGCTCCCGCGAATGAACATTCGCGTCTAGCATACTGTACGGCTATCATAGGCGTGTGCAGGGCTCTCCTTAAGGGGGGGGGGGGGCAAAAGTTTGTCCCAGTGCCCCTCCCCAGGGCTGACTTAGCACCCCCTCCCTATTATGTTAATATATGGAATTGACATTGAGCTCCCCCCCCCCTCCTCTCTGCGGTGAATGAGGCGTGGCTGCCTTCCTGATCAGGTTTACAAACCACCGGGTTTCTATACCTTCACTACCAAAGTTACTAACAATATCTTGTATATGCTGGTACCTTCAGTATATTTACACAACATATTTTATATCAGTCAACTTAATAATCACGCCTGCAACTTCATGATCTGAGAGATTTAAGTCAGTCATAAGACTACAATTGAGGCCAGAGTAGCAGGCTTTCGGTTGATGTGTGTGTTCGAAATATCCTCTAATGCAACAAAGCACACCCGGTTCTTATTGACACAAGAGATATTGGTCATAAGATAGGAACCAAATACTGCGTAGAATGCCTTCGGGCATTTTCCATAGCTGAAATGTGCTCTAATGCAACTAACTGTGCCTGACACTTCATGATGTGACAGATATTGGTCAGAATATTTCAACTGAACCTTGCACTGGAAGACTTCTGGACGTTGTCTTTAGTCAAAGTATTCTCTAAAACGACAGACGACACCCAACTGTTCATGAAGTGACAGATATCGGTCATAATATTAGAACTGAAACCTCAATACAAGACTTCTGAACGTTGTCTTTAGTCAAAGTATTCTCTAGAACGACAGACGACACCCAACTGTTCATGAAGTCACAGATATCAGTCATAATATTGGAACGGAACCCTGTATGGAAGACTTCTGCACGTTCTCTTTAGTCAAATTATTCTCTAAAATGACAAACCGCACCCAACTGTTCATAAAGTCAATGTTATCAGTCATAATATTGGAAGTGAACCCTGTATAGAAGGCTTTTGAACGTTGTCTGCAGCCGAAATGGCCTGCAGCCAAAATGAACGTTGTCTGCAGCCGAAACAACGCACACCCTACTCTTCATGAGGTGACGGATTTAGGTCATGAGGCTATAATTGTGCCCTGTTCAGAGGGCTTTAAATGATAAGCGTATTGGAAATATCCTGTCATGCAAGAAACCGCATCTGGCTCTTAATGATACAACAGATACTGCCATAAGAATGGAACCAAGCACTACGTAGAATGCCTCTGGGCATTTTTTGTAGTCAAAATATGCTCTAATGCAACTAACTGTACTTGAAGTTTTCATAATAAGACAGATATTGGCCATAGGGCTGCAACTGAATCTTGTAGGAAAGACTTCTGGATGTTGTCTGTAGTTAAAGTATTCTCTAAAACGACAGACGACACCCAACTGTTCATGAAGTGACAGATATCGGTCATAATATTATAACTGAAACCTCAATACAAGACTTCTGGACGTTGTCTTTAGTCAAAGTATTCCCTAGAACCACAGACGACAATCAACTGTTCATGAAGTCACAAATATCGGTCGTAACATTAGAACTGAAACCTTAATGCAAGACTTCTGGACGTTGTCTTTAGTCAAAGTATTCTCTAAAACGACAGACGACACCCAACTGTTCATGAAGTGACAGATATCGGTCATAATATTAGAACTGAAACCTCAATACAAGACTTCTGAACGTTGTCTTTAGTCAAAGTATTCTCTAGAACGACAGACGACACCCAACTGTTCATGAAGTGACAGATATCGGTCATAATATTAGAACTAAAACGTTAATACAAGACTTCTGGAGGTTGTCTTTAGTCAAAGTATTCTCTAGAACGACAGACGACACCCAACTGTTCATGAAGTGACAGATATCGGTCATAATATTAGAACTGAAAGCTCAATACAAGACTTCTGGACGTTGTCTTTAGTCAAAGTATTCTCTAGAACGACAGACGACACCCAACTGTTCATGAAGTGACAGATATCGGTCATAATATTAGAATTGAAACCTTAATACAAGACTTCTAGACGTTGTCTTTAGTCAAAGTATTCTCTAAAACGACAAACGACACCGAATTGTTCATGAAGTCACAGATATCGGTCATAATTATAGAACTGAAACCTGTAAGGAAGACTTCTGGACGTTGTCTTTAGTCAAAGTATTCTCTAAAACGACAGACGACACCCAACTCTTCATGAAGTGACAGATATCGGTCATAATATTAGAACTGAAACCTCAATACAAGACTTCTGAACGTTGTCTTTAGTCAAAGTATTCTCTAGAACGACAGACGACACCCAACTGTTCATGAAGTGACAGATATCGGTCATAATATTAGAACTAAAACGTTAATACAAGACTTCTGGACGTTGTCTTTAGTCAAAGTATTCTCTAAAACGACAGACGACACCCAACTGTTCATGAAGTGACAGATATCGGTCATAATATTAGAACTGAAACCTCAATACAAGACTTCTGAACGTTGTCTTTAGTCAAAGTATTCTCTAGAACGACAGACGACACCCAACTGTTCATGAAGTCACAGATATCAGTCATAATATTGGAACGGAACCCTGTATGGAAGACTTCTGCACGTTCTCTTTAGTCAAATTATTCTCTAAAATGACAAACCGCACCCAACTGTTCATAAAGTCAATGTTATCAGTCATAATATTGGAAGTGAACCCTGTATAGAAGGCTTTTGAACGTTGTCTGCAGCCGAAATGGCCTGCAGCCAAAATGAACGTTGTCTGCAGCCGAAACAACGCACACCCTACTCTTCATGAGGTGACGGATTTAGGTCATGAGGCTATAATTGTGCCCTGTTCAGAGGGCTTTGAATGATAAGCGTATTGGAAATATCCTGTCATGCAAGAAACCGCATCTGGCTCTTAATGATACAACAGATACTGCCATAAGAATGGAACCAAGCACTACGTAGAATGCCTCTGGGCATTTTTGTAGTCAAAATATGCTCTAATGCAACTAACTGTACTTGAAGTTTTCATAATAAGACAGATATTGGCCATAGGGCTGCAACTGAACCTTGTAGGAAAGACTTCTGGATGTTGTCTGTAGTTAAAGTATTCTCTAAAACGACAAACCGCGTCTAACTCTTCATGAAGTCACAGATATCAGTCATAATACTGGAACTGAACCCTGCATGGAAGGCAGCCAAAATGTTCTCCAATGCAATAAATATACCCGACACATCACGATGCAACAGATATTAGCGACTAGATTGGAACCGAGCACAGCGTTGAACACTTTCGGATGGTATATTTATTTATTTTCAAATACAGCTGCTCACTGTGAGGCTACTGCAAAAGTGGCATACATATATACAAAATGAAAGAATATAAACAGTAATATCACATTAAGTGTGCCAAGGTAAACAAATATCACTACCCTTGAGTGCACCCCTGTAATAAATGAGAGAAATAGGACATTATTATAATACAAGTGCCTCCAAAAAGTCAGACACACTGGGATTAGGAATCAAACCAAGTAGATCAATCCAGTGTTTGATAACTTTATTTGAACGTGTTAGAGAACTCTACAAATGACTTCTAAGCTGGGTGGTGATTGCGGATCAGTGCTGTGTTGAAGACTTCAGCACTTTGCTGGTAGTTTAAATATCCTTTAACATCTACAAAATGCATCTGACACTTCTTGATGAGACAGACATTGGTTTTGAGATTACAGCCAAGCACTGTGGCTTTAGCATGTCATTAATTGTCAAAATACACTATAATGCAATAAAGCATGCCAAAAATTTTTGATGGGACAGATACTGATCAAAGGATTGCACCAGAGCACCGTAAAGAAGTTTTGGCAAGTTTTCCAACAGAACTACACAGAATATGCTTAAGTGAATGCGTATATATAATCCAAGTTAATGCATATACTAAAAAACCGAACAGAAATGAAGGACTCTTTGGAAACACATACAAATATTCAATGTTCAGAACCATCGAATATATTGAGCTCATTACAGTCTGGAGGCACAGATAAATACAAGCACAGCTCTGAAAGGACTCATAAGTCACATGAGGTACTTTTTGCATTTCTTCTACACAAAGTGCAGTACCATACTAGTGTACCTTCATTCATTCTGTGCATACATGTGGTGATCTTCTCTTCCCACAATCGTGTCATCGTGCAGCTGATTTCAAATCAGGTGCTTCTCACAAGGTTTTCAGTTATCTGTCCAGCTGTAAACAGATCGCGCGTTATGTTATAGTAAACTGTAAAATGACGGAGAAGCGCCATTGTATGCCCATAGCTATGAGTATCAGAATGAACTACAAATTAAAAATGTGTGTGTTAGAATGCCTCCAAACAACGTATGTGCTACTGAGCGTAGCACAGAAGCAGAAGAAGCGAGAAGTGAAATAGCAGGCAATACCAGCAGCACTTAATCATGCAACTTTCTTTTTCGATCACCACAGCGACGCACGCTCGAGTTTCTGTCTTGTACGTGAATGGAAATGAGATCGCTGACAGCCCAGTGTGTCAGCGTCGCTGGTACCCGACACGAAGTCGCATCTCACTGCTACCAACCAGCGCACGCTTATGATTAGCTTGGCAACACACAAAAACGATTAGCACCGAAGCCAACGAATGTTTCCGCGTCATACAATTCGCGAATACACTTATATAAGTACGTACGTTTTCACATCACGGAAATGTGTTGGCTAGTGCAAGGTTCGCTTTCAGCGATGATGAATATTGATGTTGAAAACAAACACAAACACAGTGCAGATAAAAACTCCTCCGTATGACCTACGCGATATTTCGGTCGTCGTATATGGTGTCTATGTTGCGACGGAAACTACCGTAGAGTTTTTTTTCAGCCGATGTGCCTCGCATGTGCTGGTTCATACGAACTAGATGGTAGAGGCCTGCGCTGGATGCAGATGACACCGATCTGAATTGCCTCCGCGGTAGGCGAGGGCTCACGCTCAAACCTTCGAACCTCCGAAGTATGTTCGCACTCGTTTTTAGCACAGAAAGTCACAGATGAAAGCACAAGAACACCGACATGCTCCTTTCGCTCGGCCGACGATCGCACAGGGGTCCGGCGCTAGCATAGCCGGCCGGCATTCGCTGGATTTGTCGGCGTCGCTCGAACTCGGCACGAAACCGCGTCACGCTGGTAGCACTCGCAGTCGTTCGTCGTTTCGTTGTCGTTCTAAATTACGAAGCGGTCATTCAGGAACGTTAGGAGTAGTTTTCATGCTTGCTTTCAGCACTCGGCTGTGCCTTCGAAGCGGCGGCCATTAGGCACAGCATTCGGAGTCATCGCGGCCTCTGGTTGGTTGGCGCGCGGCCTCTGGTTGGTTGGCGCCGCTGTACGCGTGGTGACGTAGCGTACGCGAGGCGAAATATCAAGCCCGGCTTGATCCCTCGCGCCTGCTCGCGTATTCCCCTCCGAAGCCGACGCCGAGAGGCGCATTTGACGCTTTTGACGCGTAGACGCGAGCGAACGCGTGCCAGTGGTTGGCACTTAACGAAGCGAAGGTGTTATCAGATCGGCTCGCTGGCTTTAGGGGGCGGTTCCCCTTTGCCTGCGGCGCTTTGGCCGAGGTGGCTCTCCCTCTCGTTTCTTTCTTGTTCTCTCCCTGGCGTCGGCGCGAGCGTGAACGAGCTCTCTGCTCGCGGCCTGGCACCCGCTGGGACGCGAGTGGGTCAAGTTGGCGGTCTGTGTAGGGCGACGCTTTACCGGAGGGTGGCTCAAAGGAGAGGAGCTGGTTTAGTTGAGCACGGTCTTGGGTCGTCAGGGAGCGCGTAATACCCGCGGCTCACGATGGGCAATTCGTCCCTGGCGGGGTCATTGGTAGCGTCTTCCAAGTCCTGGGCGCACACTCGGGCCAACACGTTAACGGGTGTTTGGGAGTCGGTTGGGGGGGGGGGGGGCTCACTTCGCTTTAAAGTTTCGGCAAGCACCGGGAAGTTGTGGCCTTCATTTTGGACTGACGGGGGGACGAATGGCGTAGACGGGGACGATTGGGCCGAGACGGTTTCGAGGTCGCTCGATTTCCGTTTCCGATGACATGGTGGCGGCATCGTCAGTCTTATCGGGCTTGTGTTCCTCGTTGGCGGATGAATCTGCCACAGTGCTTCCTGTGAGCAAGCTGGCATCCGTTTCGCGGCTTTGGGGAGAGGGAGGCCTTGGGGGGGGGGGGGGCGGTCCGCGGTCCTGGGTACGAGCACTTGTAAGCGAGAGGGGGGTTCGCCTGGCTTCTGCGACGGGGAGCCACTCGGCTGGACCGAGTTCGACGCGAGGTCCGATACCGAGGGCAACCCACGAGCGGCTGACGCATAAGAGCGCCTCCTAAAACATTCTTTCGTTTCGTGGTGACCCCCGCAACGCTTACATTCGGCTGAACAGCCCTCAGTTTCATGACCGAAAGTTCCGCATCGTTTGCAGTATGGTGCGGAGCATGCGGTCGCCATGTGGCCCACCTCACTACATCGCGCGCACACCCGCCTCATGCCTCTATATTCGAACATGACCCGGTGCCCCGCAATGGTCGCAAAGTTGGGCACCGGCTTACCCATTTCAATTTTTACGACTCTGACGCCGTTCAACTTATTTTGGCGGGTGGCCACAGTAGCAAACGAGATGCCCCGCACCTTACCGTACTGTGCTAGGGCGTTGCCAAGTATCTCGTCAGACAGGTAGGCGGGGTATCGGTAGACGTTGACGTACGTGACCGGCGGCCCGACGGCCTCAACCGGTACGCTTACTCCATTAACCTTGAAACCTTCCGCCACCAATAACTTTGTTGCCTGGCTGGCGTTACGTGTACAGACGAGAAACTTGGCCCCGCCCATATGCTGCATAACAAGAACACTATCATCGCCAGCTTCTAATTCAATAGCGTCTATAAGATCATCAAGGGATACGTCGCCGTCCGGCGCTGTGAAGAGGAAGCAGTTCTCCCGCACTGGTAGGTCGGTAGTGGCCGCCATTCTGGAGGGGCTGTCGCCAGCAGAAGGGGGCGTGACTTGTAGAAAACTAGTAGCGTGCAGTCGAGCTGCACTCTGGTAAATCTGCGGCTAAGCCTGGGGAGACGCCGCTCGGGATCAGGTGGAGTCGGGTGGGCTGCAGGCGGGCTCCGGGAAGGTAGCGTGGGCCGGCAACCATGCTCCTCCTGGAATAGGGGTGGGGGGCTCCGGGCTGGAAGGCCCGAGACCCAGAGGTGGCAGTCGCTCGCACGAGGCGGCGAAGCCGGCAGAACCTGGTCTGACCGTGAAATCCAAAAGCCGAGATGCGATTGCCCTGGCACAGATATCAGTGAACGGAGCGTCGGCCGTCGATCAACTACTGACAAGCGGCGAAGTGCGTCAGCATTTATACACTTGCCATCCAATGTTCTAGGGTTATCGCTGGCGGTGACCTAGGTTTCAGAATAATCTGTACAGTTCGCGGAGTGGGCGTGATCTTATCAAAATGATCTACTACAGTCTTGAAGCTTCTCGAAAACTGCAGGCGTGGTTTGCGCGGAGAATTATGTAGTGTACTGGGGTGATAACAAAACTTGAAGAATGGAACGTGGCATCGCCCCCCTCTGAATAAGGCATCGTTCCGATGCTTTATTAAAGATGAAGGTACAACAATAATGCAAGAAAGTACAGTGAATAAATTACGATACAGCAATAATACAAAAAACACTGTTTCAGTTTGGTAACGCGCATGAAACGGCTTGAGGTGCACGACATGGACGACTTCAGGTTGCGATCGGTGTCGTTGAGAGTTCGTGATGCCGTCGGGGACAACCTCGTAATCAAGTGGGCCGAGACGTCGAACCACCCTGTACGGTCCGAAGTACCGTCGCAGAAGCTTTTCACTGAGTCCACGTCGGCGTATCGGCGTCCACACCCAAACACGTTCACCGGGCTGGTATTGCACGAAGCGTCGTCGAAGAGACGCGCGAGTTGTCGGGCTTCTTCGGCCCGTTGAAGGTACTCACTCACATCGAGGTTTTCTTCGTCGGTGACGTTGGGTAACATGGCATCGAGCGTCATTGCCGGGCGCCTTCCGTAGACCAGTTTGTATGGAGATATCTGCGTCGTCTCCTGCACCGCCGTGTTGTATGCGAACGTCACATACGGAAGAATGGCGTCCCACGTCTTGTGTTCGACATCGACGTACATTTCCAGTTTGTCGGCGATCGTCTTGTTTAGCCGCTCGGTGAGTCCGTTGGTCTGTGGGTGGTACGTTGTCGTCCCGCGGTGGTTTGTCTGGCTTTATGCCAATATCGCTTGAGTTAAATCACCTGTAAATGCCATTCCTCTGTTGGTGATGAGGACCTCCGGGGTGCCGTGACGTAGGACGATATTTTCGACGAAGAAATTAGCTACCTCGGATGCACTGCCTTTGAGCAGGGCTTTTGTCTCGGCGTAGCGGGGGAGGTAGTCGGTAGCTACCACGATCCATTTGTTTCCGAAAGCCGACGTCGGGAACGGCCCCAGTAGGTCCATACCAATCTGCTGGAAAGGTCGGAGAGGTGGTTCAATTGGCTGAAGAAGTCCCGCAGGCTTTGTCGGCGCTGTCTTGCGTCACTGACAGTTTCGGCATGTCCTCACATAACGAGTGACGTCGGTTGTAAGACGTGGCCAATAGTACCTTTCTTGTATCCTCGCGAGCGTGCGAGAAACACCGAGGTGCCCTGCCGTCAGATCGTCGTGCAGACCCTGCAGGAGTTCTCGTCACAGAGCTGAAGCCACCACAAGGAGGTACTTGGCTCGAAGCGGTGAAAAGTTTTTGTTCTGGAGAAGACCATTTCGCAGGGAAAACGACGCAAGTGCGCGATTGAATACCTTCGGGACTTCGGTAGTCCTGCCTTTGAGGTATTCTATTAGGGCCTTAAGTTCCTGGTCGGCCCACTGTCGTCGGTAGTTATCGTTCCCGGGAAATAGTCGATATGCGGGTGGTCGGGCGATGGCTGGTCGACAGGCGCACGAGAGAGACAGTCAGCGTCGAAGTGCTTCTTGCCGGACTTGTAAACGACGGTAATGTCATATTCTTGAAGTCTCAGGCTTCATTGTGCGAGGCGACTCGAAGGGTCCTTCAAGGTAGCTTGCCAACGCAAGGCGTGGTGGTCGCTCACAATTATAAAGGGCCTGCCATAGAGGTAGAGGCAAAATTTCAGCGTAGCCCAGATGATGATGAGGTACCCCTTTTGTGTTGTGGAATAATTGGCCTCTGCTTTGGATAGCGATAGGCTGGCGTAACTAATAACCCTATCAAGTCCGCTAGCCCTCTGCACAAGAACGGCACCGAGACTTACGCTGCTTGCGTCAGTGTGTATTCTGTTTCGGTGAATTCGTCAAAACGGGCAAGTAACATAGGCGTCTGGAGGCAATGTTTAAGCTCCTGGAAAGCGTGTTCCTGCGGCGTTTCCCACTTAAACTCTACGTCGGCCTTGGTAAGGTTAGTGAGCGGATTGGCGATGCGGGCGAAGTTTTTCACGAACTGCCTGTAATAGGCGCAGAGGCGCAGAAATCGGCGCACCGCCTTCTTGTCAGTGGGCGGCGGGAAGTGGGCAATGGCGGCTGTTTTCCATGGATTGGGATGAACTCCAGACTTGCTAATCACGTACTCCAGAAAAAAGAGCTCCTCGTACGCAAATCTGCACTTTTCTGGCTTCAGTGCGAGTCCGGACGTCTTGATGGCCTGAAGTACAGCTTCAAGGTGCCAAAGATGCTCGTAGAAACTCGAGGAAAACACGACGATGTTGTCCGGGTACGCAAGGCAAGTCTGCCACTTCAATCCTGCCAGTACTGTATCCATAACGCGAAGAAAAGTTGCAGGTGCTGAGCAAATACCGAAGGGCATCACCTTAAACTCGAAGAGGCTGTCCGGTGTTATAAACGCCGTCTTCTCTCGGTCTATTTCGTCGACTTCGATTTGCTAATAGCCAGTCTTGAGGTCCATTGACAAAAAATACTTGGCATTATGAAGCCGATCAAGTGCGTCATCTATTCGTGGGAGAGGATACACGTCCTTTCTTGTGATTTTGTTCAGGCGGCGATAATCGACAAAGAAACGTAGGGTATCATCCTTTTTCTTCACTAACACCACGAGTCCGGACGTCTTGATGGCTTGAACTACAGCTTCAAGGCACCAAAGATGCTCGTAGAATCTTGCGGAAACTAGGACGACGTTGTCCAAGTACACAAGGCAAGTCTGCTACTTCAATCCTGCCAGTACTGTATCCATAATGCCAAGAAAAGTTGAAGGCGCTGAGCGAAGACCGAAGGGAATCACCCTTAACATGAAGAGGCCGTCTGGTGTTATAAACGCCGTTTTCTCTCGGTCTCTTTCGTCGATTTCGATTTGCCAATAGCCAGTCTTGAGGTCCATTGTCGAAAAATACTTGGCGTTATGGAGCCGATCAAGTGCGTCGTCTATTCGTGAGAGAGGATACGCGTCCTTTCTTGTGATTCTGTTCAGGCGGCAATAATCGACGCAGAAACGTAGTGTCCCATCCTTTTTCTTCACTAACACCACGGGGGATGCCCATGGATGATGTCATCCCACAGCATTTCATCAACTTGTCTCTTCATGGCCTCGCGTTCTCGCGTCAAAACCCTGTACGGACTCTGACGGAGTGGTCTGGCATTTTCTTAGGTTATGATGCGATGTTTCATGATTAGGGTCTGCCGAATTTTCGATGACGACGAAGAGCAATCTTCGTATTGTAGGAGCAGCGCCTTGAGCTGTTCTTGCATATGGTTCGGAAGTGTGAGATTGACGTCGAAACCTGTAGGTTGGCTTCGTTCCTCTGAGCAGGTTCCGCAGAATCGGCGAGGGCGAAAGCACTGGTAGCTTCCACAATTTCTTCGATGTATGCGACCGTCGTTCCTTTGTTCGCATGTTTGTACTCATTGCTGAAATTCGTGAGCATAACCGTTGCTTTGCCTCCCCGCAGCTCTGCAATTCCTCTTGCGACGCAAATATTTCGGGTGACCAACAGATGCTGACTGCCTTCAATGACGCTTTCCAAGTCAGGTGATTTAGGAGCGCCGACTGAAATAATGACGCTGGAGCGAGGCGGAATGGTCACTTGTTCTTCCAGGACATTCAAGGCATGGTTTCCTGATGGCGTGCGCGACGGTAGTGCTTCTTCTGTGGATAAAGTTATCGACTTTGTTTTTTGGTTTATGACAGCACCATGGAGGCATAAGAAGTCCATGCCAAGGATGACATCTCTCGAGCAACGCTGTAGGACTACGAAGCCTGTAGGATAAATAAGGCCGTTAATGGTGACTCTCGCTGTGCAGATTCCTGCAGGCATTACGAGATGACCTCCGGCTGTGCGGATTTCAGGGCCTTACCAAGCTGTTCTAACTTTCTTTACCTTCGCGGCGAAGGACCCACTGATGACGGAAGAGTCGGCTCCAGTATCGACGAGAGCGGTCGCACTGCGGCCGTCAATAAGAACGCCGAGGTCGCTAGTTAGCCGTCTCGCATTGCAGTTAGGCCATGATGGTCGGTCATCGCTTTGTCGGCTTGTTCCGCTGTTTCTATGTTGCGTTGTTAGGTCTTCTTCAGTGAGTAAGGTTTTGTCGTCAAGACTTTGCCTGGGTGGCGTGGTGTTCGGAAAGCTCCATCGCGGCGTCGTCGTCGTTGGAGGGTCTTTGGTAGTTCGTCGCACAGCAACAGCACCTCCATCGGTTGCTGCCCTTAGTTTTCCGTATGCGGGCTAGGAGACCGGCCCCGCGTTGGGCCAGAGTACTGCCGGTGGTGCGGCGACATGCGGCGGTATGGGCGAAGGAGAACGGGAAGGACTTCGTGGTGTCCACTGAGTTCCTGTCAGGTAGTCGGTGATGTTACGTGGCCGTTCCCCTGGCTGTGGACGTGGTGCATTGACGGCGAAGCCACGCAGTCCCATCTGTCGGTACTGGCAACGGTAGTATGTGTGCCCGGCCTCGCCGCGGTGGTAGCAGAGCAGGTGGTTGTCAGGTGCACGCCAAAGGTCGATTTTCCTCGGCACACTGCGCTGGCCCGCTGGCCGACGGTAGGACGTCGGTGGGGATGGTGGCGGCGGTGGCGTCTGGCGACGGAAGTGCGATGTGATGGCGTTTCGGTGTGGACGGGGAAGAGCATTGTCGAGCACTGCAGCGGCGTAGCTCATAGCTTCCGGCTCGGGAAGCGGTGCTTGGGGAATCCGAAGCGATAGCCGAACTTCTCGCACAATGTCGGCGATCAAATCCATTTGAGGCTGCACCGAAGGAAACAGCTTGCGCAGCTCTTCTTGCACAATTTCCAGGGTCTTTTCGATAGTGGTCGCTTCGGCTACAAGTTCTTGGACGGTATTCGGTGGATTTCTCATCAGTCCCGCGAAGAGCTCCTGTTTGCCCCCTGGCATGAGAAAACGAATTTTCTTCTCCTCAGGCATGTCTGGGTCAGTGTGACGGAATAGGCAGGTCATTTCTTCTGTGAAAACAGCAACATTTTCATTTGAAAGCTGAACCCGGGTCTCAAGTAAAGCAGCTGCCCTCTCTTTGCGAGGAACGCTCGCGAACGTTTGCAGGAATGCGCCGCCGAAGACCTCACACGTTTGAAGAGCGGATTCCCGATTTTCGAGCCAGGTTTTTGCGGTGTCTTCCAGGTAGAAGTGCACACGACGGAGCTTTTCTTCATTATCCCAGTGGTTGAGGGTGGCCACATGGTTGTATGTTTCTAGCCAGGTCTCTGGGTCTTCGAACGCATAAAGTTGGTGGCTTTATGGGTTGATGCATGGCGATCGCTGGCTGGGACGCTGCGGTTATCATTGTCGCTGTAGTCGAGGTCATGGCCTTGATCTTCCGCGCCTTGTCTTGCAGGGGCCCGTACTCCGGTGGTAGACCTTGCTGTCGGTGGCTTGTTCTCTGCTCCTGGTTGGCGTCGGTGTCTTCCCCACGACGTGGGTTGGGTTCACGGCTTGACGGGGGTGTCCGGTACATGAACGAAGCAGCACCTCCACCAGATGTCACGGGGTCGTGACGTGGCCGAAGACAGGGGACTTTATGTTGGTATTCAACAGTTTATTTAGGCAAACCTGTGCCCGGTAAACGGAAAGTCCGATTACAGTAGCAGTCTTGCACAGATAGCAGTAAACTGAGCGTCGGCCGTCGATCAACTACTGACAAGCGGCGAAGTGTGCCGGCATTAATACTCTTGCCATGGAATGTTCTAGCGTTATTGCTGGTGGTGACGTATGTTCCATAATAATCTGTACAGTTCGCGGAGTGGGCGTAATCTTATCGAAATGATCTACTGTAGTAAATCATTTCGATAAGCTTGAAGCTTCTCGAAAACTGCAGGCGTGGTTTGCGCTGAGAATTGTGTAGTGTATTGGGGCAATAACAAAAATTGAGGAATGGAACGTGGCAATATGATACCCGGGCCTAATACGGGCTTGTCTCACGCCCTGGCTGGACACCGAGCTCAAAGCTCATGGGCCTGAGGCCAGCCGCGGACGATCCAACAATGCCTTACTCGGCCCAGCCAGGCCCTCGGGCCGAACCAGTCAATGATGTAATTATAACTTGTGGAAATATGATAATCAAGACAAGCATATCATGTAAGAGCATGACAATATACCACGGTCATGATGCGCTCGTGGCTGTTTCGCTAGCTTCACGTATTGCGAATTGGCACTGCGTGACATGAATGGACGACGAAGGTATATGACACGTCGAAACATGATAATCATTACATGCGTGTAATGTCAACCATGACTATAAGCTATGCTCATAGCGCGCTCACGGCCCTTTACCTAGCTTCATATATACCAAGTTTCGTATCACATGACGCGAACACTCGAAAAAGGTAAATGACATGTCCGAACATGATAATCATGATATGCATGTCACGTAAAACATGACTACATGCTACGAACATAGCGCGCTCACGGTCGTTTATCTAGCTCCACATATACCAAGTTTGATATTACGTGACGTGAATAAATGACGAAGGTAAATAACGCATGCAAACGTAATAATCTTGATCTACGTGTCATGTAGGACATGACTACATGTGACGCTCATAGCTGGCTCGCGGCTGTTTGGCTAGCTCCACGTATACCATATTTGGTATCACGCAACGTGAATAGCCGATGAAGATAAATTACACGTCCAAATATGATAATCACGACGTGAAATTTATGTACGGCACAATTTATGTAAGCCTTGTAACGTTCTGCCTATTTTAAAGGAAGATATCAACCTTCCTTATTCGCATTTCGCATGTCATCGGTTTCAAATGTACGCGGGATCTACCAGTTTTTTCTCCTCGTCACCTTAACACGATTTTTCCTACCCCTCACAACCTCCTTTCACCCCCCCCGGTAAACTATACTACACAAGGCTCTGCTATAATTTATCCTCTCCTCCTTTTTCCCTCCTCTCCCCACTTCCGTTTATCACCTGCAAGTGGCTTTGAGAAGAGGAAAAAGAAAGAAAAAAGCGCAGCCCCGTTACTGCCTCTCTCAATCGAGGACACCTCGACAGTTATGTGCAAGAAGGAGAAATGGGAATTAAAGAGACAGAAGAGAAGATGTAAGAGAAGGGTGGTGAAAAGCATTCGATCCCTCGTATCGCGCACGCGCGCAAGAAACAAACGCGGCAGGTGCGATATACAGAAAGACCCGCCAAGAAGCCGGGGGTGAGGAGATGCGCTCGTCATGGGGAAGAAAGAAAAAAAGGAGAAGAGAGAAAAAAAAGGAACCACTGGACAAGTCGAGAGAAGATAGGGCGCTCCCGAAATGATAGTGAAGGGGAGAGAGTGTCTGCTGCAAGGGCAGAACGAGCCCACGAAGAATAGGAAGGAAGGAAAGAAAAAAAAACAGAAAAAGCCGTCAGGCAGCTCGGAGCAGCCCACGTAAACAAAGACACGTGGAACTCCGAGCAGGAAGAAGGCGTGGTGCGCAGCGCGATGTAGCAGTAAGGGGAAGAAAAAAAAGAAAATGTGGAATAAGCGTACGCGCGATGGTACGCCACTCGCAGTCGACTGGGACTACCATCAAGAAGGCCAGCCGTAAAGTGATGTGCACGATTTATAACTGCCGAGAGCACACTTAACGATAACCAGTCCTTCAGGTTAATGCCAAAACGTTGGGCACGAGCCTCAAAGGTGAGGAGGGGCGCAGAAGCGAGATTGCGCTTGTGGCAGCCGGCTGGTAGGGCCCCGAGTGCCACTCGAAGTCATATAGCAAGAGTAGTTAGGAGCTCGTTCCTTTATTGGATTTCAGGTTGCTGTGAGGTCGCGGTAGCGGGGTCCGTCGTCGTGCTTCTGGTGACGGTGACAGGAACCGGTGGTTGCGAAAAAGCGTGTGGTGTCTGCGTCACCATCGAGCGCTTTTCGACGACAGTAGGGCCAGGCTGAGCTGTGCACGAGAGCGGGGCAGTCGTAGTTGAGGTGGGGACGATGGGCGCCCTCATTGCTGGACAAGAGGTGGCCTCCGAAGTCGTGTCGCCGGTACCGGCGAGCGCATACCAGAAGGAGTGACCCTTGACGACGGAGGCGCTGCTACCAGGGGTCTTAGCGTGCTGCAGGGCTTGGCGGCGAGTCACGGTGACGTCAGTTGAGGCCATGATGTCCGCGGCCCTGCTATGGAGTTGCCAGGCGGGACAGCGGGGCTCGGTTGCAGCGTGTTTCCCGCTGCAGTTTATGCAACGAGGGTGTGCTGCACACGATCCTTGGGCGTGCTTGATGCTGCAGCGCAGACAGCGTTCGTCCCGATAGCAGGCGGCCGTTGCGTGCCCGAAGGGGCCGTAACGGTAGCACTGCAGGTGCCGGGGCTGACGGGGTCGAACTGGGCGCCTTTGCTTATAGAGCAGTATATCTCGCGGGACGGTAGTCCCAGTGAAGGTGAGGGTGAGGCAGTTGCCTCTGCGTACACCAGACACGAGGAGCGCAGGTGAAGCAATGTTGTCGGTGAGGTCCTCGAAGGGGATCGTTGGGTCAACTCCAAAAACCATAACAACACAGGTGTTCAGGTCGAGTTGTTTGGCTCGAACCTTGGTCGCACAGATCGTTCCAACCTGTAGTAGGGCAGTCAGATCAGCGGTGGGGTAGGTGTCGACAGCAACAAGGTTGCGCCGAAAATTCACGCGCACTCGCCGGGTGGCTGGGAACCCCGAAAGGAAGGCGGCGATCACATCCCTCGAAGCAGCCAGGAAGTTAGCCTTCTTCCCGACAGGCCGAAAGATGATGGTTGCCCCACATCCAATCGGAGGAAGGTCGCCAACAACGTAAGGGTCGTCAGAACACGGAGGCGTGCTTGGGAGCATGCCGTGCTCACTGGAGGCGGCCGCCGTTTGCTCGGCGGCCGCAGTAGTTGAAGGAGATGAAGAGTAGGTGTTGCTGCCAGGGGGGCCTGCCTCGCTGATAGCCACGGCCATGGCAGGAGACGAGCAAGCTTCGGTGTGCGCCTTCACTTTGCTCGAAGCTGGGGAGACGGCAGCAGTGGGATGGCTGCTGACTTTCTGCGGCTGGGTTTTCTTGGAGCATGCTGGCTTGGATTGGCCCGGCTGCTGCTGTGTCAGCACTGAAGATGATGCCGAGACTGCCACGGCGGTATTCTGCTGCGTAGTTTTTTTGTTTTGGGTGCCCCGCTGAGGCACCATATGTAGCCCTTAAAAACGCTGCGCGTGAAAAGCGCGGAGTGAAGATCGAAGTATGGATGGGAGCGCAAAAGCACGCGTCCTTCTTGGTTGAAATCTCATCCGCCTCTCCGTTTATCACCTGCTTGCTATCTACTACCTATCTACTACCTGTCTACCTGTACTTCTATATACTACCTGTCTACTACGTATGTATATACTACCCAGGAAGTTGGCTGGCACGTGCCTGTTTTCAGTGCGAATACCCGCCCAAGTTAACGCTCTCAAAGCGGAAACAGCCCCAAGGTGAAACAGTTCTTCTGTTAGCAGTCACCATCGCATGTACAGCTGCTGCCACGTCTGTGTTGAGCACGCGAACAGCTGGTTTTTGCATTGCGGGGCGAAACCTTGGGGCAGTATCAGGCTCTGGCGTGGCCAGCCTGACAACTAGGCCATGCACGCTCCTCACTCTAAAAAAAGGGGGAGTGAGAATGGAGAAACGAATTCCGTTTTCCCTTCGGCGCAACGACTTTCTCCTTTTCGGGCATCTCACCCGTCTTGCCCTCTTCCGGCAAGGACGAAAGAAGCAACGTTTCTCCTTCAGTGTTCAAGTTGATCCTCAACCACGAGGGTCTTGCACGCACGGATGCGCACGCTGAGCCTAGCCGGCAGCGGCCAGTTGCGTGTGATTACGTTTACTTACGATTGATGCAAGCAATGCAGGAGTTACGTCGATACTTTTGTTTGATTGGTGTAGAGTAAAATGCCTTTTTTATTGCCAGGCACTCGCACGATACTCCCCACACTTCCGTGTTTGTCTCGTGCTGTTTCATACAACCAATTTGTCACGAATACAAGGAGCTCTGCTTCCGTTAACTGTCTTGTTTTATCGATTGCCTTATACTGTACATAAATAAAGAATTTTTTCGGTGTTGGAGTACTTGTTAAGCATACGCGTTTTATTGTTGCACGGCAGAAACAGCGTTGATCAATTCAACGAGGCGCATAAAAAAGCATCCAGTTTACGGCTTTTAACTCTCATACACAATATCCACTCCCCCCCCCCCTACAACGCGCATGACATGAACGCCCGTAGCCCTGCGCACGTACAAAGCCCCTTTTGCCGATTCGTTGCTCACGTCACAAAGGAGTCCCATGTGTATGTGTCTGCGGGTGAGTCGTTTTAACAGGCATTTGGGCTCGTTCGAAGCGTGAGTAACATATTCTGGTTCAAGGAAGTCTGAATACTTTGTAAAGAAAAGGTGATGTTTCAGTGCCGCATGAAAAGCAACCATGTATATGCTAAGGTCCACTGGTGACTGATGGTATTAATTTTTCCTTCTTATTCAATTTCAGTTATGTCGCGTGCTAAATCAACAATGAAAATTCGCACCGCTTGCACTAAGTCGCGCAAGCCTGGGTCACAGGCTCACAGCAGAGCTGGTCAGCACTGAGGTCATCTTGACTTCGCTGGGCTTCTACGCTCTCACCTGTCTCTTTCTCCCAACTTGATATTTTATAGCAACGCCTCCTCTGTTTTATCAATGCCAGCCAGATACACCCGATGCATCCATTCACCATCTTCTCCTCTAGCCCTTTCCTGCTCTAGCCCATCGCCTATCTGTCGCGTGTGCTTATCGGTCAAAGGGAAGAGGGCCCTTCATGCAGTGCGTCGCGACGGGAATAATATAAAGAATATTTTGTACAGTTGTGTACAGATCCGTGGGGCGCCACCTTGCCTTCCTCGTGATCACAATGTGCGCGGTCACGCTGGCTATGTGAGTGATACGTTGTTTCGAGATAACGTGTTGCCGTTTGAGGCGCTGTGCGGGCAGCCAATCGGTAATCGTCACTGCGACGAAACTACATGTGCTGACTTAAGGAGCGTTGTGACGTAGCGCGGCATTGCTTCGGGCCACAAAGAATGATCCCGATGCAACAATTCAGGGACAGAGGAACAAACGTCTATCACATCTCCAGGGGAAAGCGCTCAGAAGCTCGTGTGGCGCGAGCGGCGCGACCCCTCATATGGACGTCAGAATTTGCCCAGGCGGCACTGCGAAAAACGCCGCCACCTTTGCCCCTATCGCCGCGCCGGCCATAAATGGGTAATGCGCAGAGAGCCGTCCGCAGATGAACGTGCATTGGCCCTCTTTAAAGTTTGTTGGTCTTGAGGCGCGGTTTTTCGAAAGTCAAGGACCTGACAAGCTTCTTATTTCAATCTAACCTCGCTTCATAAAAGTAAGAAGCTCATAAAAACGAAATACGGGCTCTGGGCACAAGATTTTTCATTATTTTGAGCATGCTGCAACTGGAAATTTAAACGCAAGCGTACATCGCATGACATCGAGTTCAAAGCAAGCACTCCGACGCGCGTTCTGTAATGGCTAAATGTGTTAAACTTGGGCATACACATGATGGGAAAGCAATTAAGTGCATACGAACCATCAATGCGATTAGTGATACGTAGCTCGTTTTATTCGGCACAAATGACCCTGGTGATTTTCGCTTTGCAGTTGCATTTTCCCTGAATCGCTCGATTCATGTCCGTTGAACTGTTTTATTACGCATGCTAGAATTTTCTGTGAACGGTTGTCTTCTGTTCGTATTTATACTTCAAATAGGGATATATGCGTGCCCCCTTTCTGAGTGTTCAACGAAAGGCAGAACCGATGCCTCCGAGATACCTCTGGTAATCACAAAACCCAAAGAAAAAAACAATTAGGGTCGCGATTGTTTTGCCATTAACCTGTATGATGCACGTGTTGATATTTTCTGTTAAAGCTGGGACTTAAGCCTTGATAGCCCTACATGCGTAATGCTGTGTGGTGGCGACTACTTCAGATTATCGGTGGTCGCGGCGTGTGCGATGTTTATCGCGGGCGTCAACCCTCTACTGTTGCGCGTTGCGCACCATGGTCAGAGGGTACGTTAGGCTTCAAAATCAAAGTTACCACGGTTCTTCGTCAATTCTACTCAAAACAACATCAAAAGACCTACATTATCACACTTACTCAAGCGAATGGCTGTGGAGATTGCGAGTACGTAATATCGCTTACCCGATACGTTCGCAGCGACGTGTATTTAGCGCTCTTGCCATTTTGCTTTGCGAAAGCTGCGGAAATCAGTAAAACTAAAGTCATTTACATACGTGGCAATTAACAGCGCAACAGTAGCGTAGACTGCGGTCTTTTTTGCAGAGCGCAGAGTTGTTGTGTCTGCTCTTGTTTTCACCGTCGTTCAGGCGAGTGAACCGGCAAACATGTTACGGCGGCTCGGTGACGCGTCCAACTTGCGGAAAGAAAGTCGTAGCGCTTTTTTTAGTGTTTAATGCGCAAATATATCCAATATTTTGCTCAATAGTTGTTTCGTGCGCTGTAGTTGCACCCAGATGTGCAGCAAACTGTGCAAGAGGGTCGGGCTTTGCACTATTCAAAACTTTGTCGGCAGGTGGCGCTGCATGTCCGCAAAGCTCCACCTCTTGCTGGACAAGTGGTGCAACTTGACGCAGTGCATTCGACGCAGTGCATCGAAATAGCAGAAAAGAAACAGAGGCCCCTATGGCTAGCATTTTTTGGATATCCAGGGAGCGTATGATAGCGTGGTTCAAGAGGAATTGTGGGGAATACTGGACACACTAGGCGTGGAACATGCAGTCACTAATCTTTTAAAGAATATCTATAAAGGTAACAAGGTAGTTATAAAGTGGGGAAAACAGGTATTCAAGCCTGCAGAGGAAAAACGGGGGCTTAGGCAGGGGTGTACCCTGTCACCCTTATTATTCATGATGTACCTACAAGGATTAGAGGCAAAAGTAGAGGGAAGTGAACTGGGCTTCAACCTCTCTTCAGTAAAAAAAGGAAAACTCATTGATCAGGCACTACCAGCATTAATGTACGCAGATGATATAGTGCTAATGGCCGACAACAAGGAAGATTTGCAGAGATTGATGGACATCTGCGGTAATGAGGGAGATATGTTAGATTTTAGATTCAGTAAGGAAAAATCAGTAGTCAAGATTTTCAATGATAACGAAGGTAGTGAGCTTAGAATACAGGAGGTCACGCTATAGATAACAGATAAATATAAATATCTGGGCGTATGGATAAGCAATGGGACCGAGTACCTAAGGGAACACGAAAGATATGTGACGACTAAAGGTAACAGGCCCCGCCGCGGTGGTCTAGTGGCTAAGGTACTCGGCTGCTGACCCGCATGGCGCGGGTTCGAATCCCGGCTGCGGCGGTTGCATTTCCGATGGAGGCGGAAATGTTGTAGGCCCGTGTGCTCAGATTCGGGTGCACGTTAAAGAACCCCAGGTGGTCGAAATTTCCGGAGCCCTCCACTACGGCGTCTCTCATAATCATGAAGTGGTTTTGGGACGTTAAACCCCACATATCAATCAATCACTAAAGGTAACAGGAATGCAGCAGTGATGAAAAATAGGGCACTGTGGAATTACAATAGGTATAATATCGTGAGAGGAATATGAAAAGGGGTCATAATTCCTGGGCAGACGTTCGGCATTGCGGTCTTGTGCATCAGATCAGAAGTTCAAGCAAGATTAGAAATTAAGCAACGTGGAATAGGTAGGCTTGCTTTAGGAGCTCACGGGAATACGCGAAATCAGGGAGTACAAGGTGATATGGGATGGACATCATTTGAGGGCAGGAAAGCTAGCAGCAAGATGAAATTTGAGAAGCGATTGAGAGAAATTGGGGAGGAGCGTTGGGCTAGGAAGGTTTTCAGCTACTTGTACATGAAAAATATCGATACAAAATTGAGGAAGCGAACCAAGAAATTGACTGGTAAATACTTAGAAAACAGCAGGTGGCCAAACCAAAAAGAACTATCGGTTAAGAAGAAAGTGAAGGAAATGGAGACTAACATGTGGAGAATTGGCATGATTAAGAAGTCCGCACTAGAGATCTATCGAACTTTTAAGCAGGAAATTGCCAAGGAAAGGATCTATGATAATACTCGGGGTAGTTTGAGGCCAGGACGGGAGTATTGCGAACCAAGACAGATCGGGCCAAATACGAAGGGGTAGACACACTATGCAGTGCGTGTGGAGAGGAAGAAGAAACTGCCGAACGCTTGATAATGTTTTGTAAAGGGCTTCACCCTATAGTTCAGGATGATGGCGCAGAGTTTTTAAAGCACTGGGGTTTAGGGACAGGGAGGGCAAAACAGACTTTAAGCGTGTAGACTTAACAAGAAGGAGGTTATCTGATTGGTGGCTAAATTCTGGGCACGAGTGAAAATTAAACCCTTCACTGCGAAGTACGAACCTTCAACCTTACTATTTAAAAGAAAAAAAAGATAAATCTAATGGTTAGTTCACTAAGTAATACGGCTAGGTGGCGTTAGCCGCCGCCCGAT
Source organism: Rhipicephalus microplus (assembly GCF_013339725.1). Taxonomy (NCBI): domain Eukaryota; kingdom Metazoa; phylum Arthropoda; class Arachnida; order Ixodida; family Ixodidae; genus Rhipicephalus; species Rhipicephalus microplus. The sequence continues at coordinate 118,187,334 of NC_051166.1, read as the reverse complement.
CTCAAGGAGAAAGCCACATCCATCCATCCATCCATCCATCCATCCATCCATCCATCCATCCAGAGTCGGACGTCTATAGCGCCGCATCGTGACCACTCCGTCAATTAAGGCGGAGCAACGGCTCCCGTCGAGAAGCGTATGTTTGCACGGGCAGTGCCACTGTTTGTCTCCTTCATTTCTTGTCCCTCGTTATTGGTGCTGTTTTTTATGTAAATCATGTCGCACCAACTCGCGCAAGCAACCGCGTTAACCATTGAAATAAATTAAACAATCGTTGGCTAAACTATGCATGGCTATGTTTGCTGTTCTTGCTGTCTTTTTGTGTTTTATATTAGAAGCAGGTTTTTGACTAGCCGACGTAACGCTGTCGCTCCTCACCGGGGCGGTACCAAGTAGGCCACGCTTTCCAACGCAGAGCGTGCGCGTGACGTCTCTCTCTATCTAGCCTGTCACCGCTCGCCGCGTGTCATCTGACTCGCTTCACTCACTCCACCCCTCGCAACGCTCTAGCCCACTCTTCGCGCTGGCATCATCTCCCCACCCGCGCCATCTCTCTCCATCACTCAGCGAGAAGCCACTGGTAGGAGCAATACACTCGCTCGCGCTAAAGTCCCTAGATGAAACATGTTTTCAAGGTAGCCACACCCTTCCCTTTTCTCTTCGCCTAGTATCCTAGAGCGCCCCCTAGAAGGTTTAAAACTGTCATCAAAAAGTGAATGTTTTGGTTCAGATGCTACGGTGAATAGTTGTGAATCAAACAAAATTGAACAAATTGAGCCGTAGAAGAAGCGGTTGTCTTTATGAACATTAACGGTACAAAACAAGAACTAGATGGAAGTGCGTTACTCAACTAGCAACGTTTTGCAGTTTTGTGTTTTACACCACTAGCCATGGCGTCTCGCGTCGTACACCGTAGTTCATCCAGTTACAACTAGTCTAGTTCTCCGAATGTGTTTTGTTCGTCCTGTGACACAGCTGAACGGGCTTTTTGCTGGATCCTGTAAGTGGCCACAGGGCGCGACTTTGCGACGAGTGATTACAGCTGGCTTGTGCACATGCAAGGAAAAAGCACGGCCAGACTGGTACGAACGCTTAACTACCAGCACTGCGATGACGGTTTTTTTAAATGTGCCTAAATTGACAAGTCTGATACCTGGTGATTCGGTGCGGTGCACGGATCTTGCTGAAAAGTGAGAGTTCTACTGGTGAGGTGCCCCGAAGCAGCACGCCTCGGCTCCTTTATGCCGCTTTCTGGTCACCTGGCCCAGCGCGAAATGTTCCTGAAGGTGCGGTAATTACATGCTTCAGCTGCTCTGTATACTTCCATATGCACAAGTATTTGTAAGAACTGACATGCACTAGACATGGATTAGATGTGCTCCCGGCCTTTCAATAAAACCCCTCAAACTCGCATCGCCAATCCGCGTAAATGTACGTCGACAGAGTTGCACGACAGTGTTCGCGTGCAATGCTCTATAGTGTTACGAGGCGCTACACCAACATGGTCCCGAAGGCGCCACTGCTACGAAACTCGCTGCTGGGATGCTCCCCGGCTGGGCCGTTTGGTAGCGTGTGTTTCTCAGCTGACGACTGCTTCCGCGCAGAGCTGATAGACGAGCGGACAAGACAATGGTGAGTTATTGCAAGATTTTTATATAACACAGGAATAGAGGCGTTACATAATCGGCAACGGGGCCCACAGCTTAGGAACTCGAAGTGCCGAGATGTCTTCTCTATGACGCATACGGCTGCTTCGCGAAGTTTTGTGTGGTTCTTTATAGGCCCCAGGTGATTGTTTACGTCATCAACGTCTAATCAGAACTGTCGCCGGGTCTAGTCAGAATGCTTCAATGGGGACCCGCCGCTGGGCTTCGTCATGATCCTCAAATCCAGTGCTACTGCGCTCGGTTCCACTCACGACCGAGTGATATTGCCACGCATTGCACAAGACTCACCAGACTTGATGGCGCCACTTGCATACCCGGCTGCTATCGGGCCCGTGGGTTGATGGAACTCACCATGCGTTGCATAAGACACACCGGCGCGTCGGGTAAGGTGAATTCATTGAGATGATGGCGTCAGGTGGGCTCGCTTGCCGGCCTTGACACAGATTGCCTTTGCAGAGGCAATGACGCTTGGTCTGGACTCAGGCGTAACAGCCCTCCGTCGCCAGACAATGCACCGAAAAGACGAGCTGCTTCCACTTGGCTCGGATGTCGGGTGCACTCGTTCGCCAGGTCCCTCTAGGTTCGTGTCCAGGGCCACGGGGAGGAAGTGGCTTCAGGCTCGTTTCTGTGAACACATCCCATTCTTGAGGACGGATCCCAGCTCCACTAGCTTGTCGCCAAAACTTGTCGACAAGCTTCGCTCGTCTCTTCTGACGATTGTTGGGTCTCAGTACTTGTCGATGGTTCTGCGACTTGTCAAGAGCAGTTCGACAACAGACAACACATGACAAACGCAAGTGCCCTTGTTACCCGACAGAAGACCAGACAAAGTATATTACAAGATGTACCTAGCTACGTGTCTATCAGAATTTCGTTCCTTCTACATCAAAAGGCACATGCGGGACACAAGACTCTTAAAATGAGAACTCAAATTTTTACACGTACAACAACTTGATGAAATGGAATACAACATAAAGTTGTCCCTTGAGATCACTCTGAACGAGAGCGCTCAGCTAAGGCCGTAATGAGGACAAAATTTTGCCCGGACTCAGCAACGAAAGGCCGGAAGGTGGAGAAGAGAAAATGAACTATAATATTAAAAATATTATTGAAATGCACGGCTTAATACGTCTGCATTAGCGTTTAGCGTTCCTTTCTTGTAGAGAACATCTAAGCTGTGCTGTTGGAGCATCACTCTCCACCTCAATAGCCGGCAACTTTAGGGTGACATGTTATTTAACCAGGTTAGAGGACAGTGGTTCATTTCGACCACAAACCTCGAACCGGAGACTGCACAGGCTAGCTTTTGAATGGCCCACACGAGGCAAGTGCATTCCTTTCGAGAGGTACTGTATGCCTCTTCTCTACAGCTGAGTTTTCAATTTAAATACAAAACTGGCCTTTCGTTACCAGCACTGTCTTCCTGGCATAATATAGCTCCCATGCCTCAATCACTTGCGTTGCATTGAATGACAAATCCCTTAGAGAAATTGGGTGCCATTTGAACGGGCTTTTCGCTTAGGGCCGGTTTTAGCTTGCAAAACGCATTCTCTTCTTGTGAGTCCCATAACACTTTAATCAGCTCGGATTTTCGAAGTGCCTCAGGTAGAGGGCTGGCATTGCTAGAGTAGTTTTGCACGTAATGTTGATAGTATTCATGAAGGCCTCGAAATGCGCCTATCTCAGATTTTGTGGTTGGTCGTGGATAGTTCACGATGGCGGCTACATTAATTTCTGAATGTCTACGTGGGCCACGTCCCACAACGTTTCCCAGGTAAAACACCTCGCCGCACCCTCGGTGACATTTAGCAGTATTCATGTTAAGACCAGCTTCTTCAACCTGTTCAGTACGACTCGTAAATCCTCGACATCTTCTTCCCAGCTGTCTGAGAAGATGGCGACATCGCCCAGATACGGCAGAGCAAACTCAAAGAGGCCATTAAGAACGCGGTCCATTAAGCGTGAAAAACAAAACGGTGCATTTTTCAATTCGAAGCTCCGCTTAAGTGCACGATACGATCTGAATGAAGAAACTAACGCGGCATAGCGGCTAGCAAGCTCCGTAAGGAGGCCTTGCCGATACCCTCGCAAGAGGTCTAACGTGGAAATAAAACTAGACTGTGACACTGGTTCTGCCCGCTCCGCTAGATTTGGTATCGGGTAAGTTTAGTCTCGCGTAATGGCGTTAGGACGCCGATAATCGATGCATGGCCTAGGATCTTTGCCCGGCTCTTCAACCAATATTAGGGGGGATGTATAGTCACTCTCGCTGGCACTATGACTCCTGACTCTAGCATTTTATTGATCTCCTCCTTCATGATCTGCTTTTTGCACAGGGGAACATGAATACGGCTTGCTACCAATTGGTTCCTCACAAGCTAGCTCGATATCGTGTTCAATCACCGTCATGTTTCCGGAACAGTCCGAAAACACGCCTTTAAACTCGGAAACAAACCTCCTCAAGTTCTCCTTTTGGACTTCACTTAACCTAGGCTCCAGGTTCAACTGCTCCAAGATTACGAAGGATCCCCTTTGGATTACATCACTAGAAGTCAAAATTTCTGCTCCCTCTTCTTTTAAAGCATTCAAAAGCATATTTACGATCAGTTGACGTTGAACGTATGGTTTCATCAAGTTGATGTGGTAAATTTCGTTAATCCACCTTCCTCATTTCACTTAATTAGTGGTATCAGAAAGCTTCGATATTACTTTCCCTGGCCCTTCCCAATGAACCTCAAGCATGCTTCTTTTGGACGGCCGCAGCAGCATTACCTAACCACCCACTTCAAAGGTGCGTTTCTTCGCCAATTTTACATAGTACTCCTTCGACAACACTTGTGCAGCCTTCATGTGGTATTCCACAAGATCTTTCGTTTTTCCAAGCGTCTGAAAAAAGTCTAAAACATACGAACCTACATTAGAGTCCTCATCGAATCCTTCCCTGGACTCACGTAGCATTCGCAATGGTGTTCTCAAACTCCTGCCATACACTAGCTCTGCAGGGCTAAATCCAGTGCTCTCTTGAGGAGCTGATCTCAAAGCAAACATAGCGGGAGGAATACACGGTTCCCAGTCGCATTTGTGTTCGTAGCAAATAGCTCTCAGCATCAGTTTCAGAACAGAATGAACATGCTCTACCGGGTTAGAATTCGGTTGATGGTTTGAGCTGTGCACTACTTTTATTCCGCATTTATCCAAAAAGGTAGACGTAAGGCAGCTGGTGAAGACAATACTGTTGTCGCATCAGATTTCAAAAGGAAATCCGCCGGGTGCAAGTAGAGATAGCAGTGCATCCACGGCATGAGGAAAATTGTACTCTTTAAGTGGTATCACTTTTGGAAATTATGTGGCTACCCAGAGGGCCATCAGGATGTACCGACAACCTTGCCTTGACTCTGGCAATGGCCCGACGATATGAATAAGTAGGCGCCTAAAAGGTTCTGTGGTAATTAGCACAACCTTCATGGGTGCCTTTCACTTGTCCGTAGATATCCCCACACTGAGAAGTGTCGCATGAGCGTACAAAGTTTTTGATATCCTTCTAGCAATTCGGCCAATAAAACTCGAGGGAAATTCTAGCCTTGGTCTTCTTTATGCCGAGGTGTCCTACCCACACGTTTTCATGGGCCAGTTACAAAAGTTGGTGCCGATACTTTTGTGGCACCAACCACTGCTCATACTTGCGACTTTACACATTTGTGTAGCTCTGATACAGGAGCCCTACATTTTCTGAAAAAAAAAGAACCAATCCTTTTCTTTGTTCCCAACTTTGAGCTTTCTATTAGCGCTTTAATTGAGAGGTTCTCACGCTGCTATCAAATGAGCGTTTCTCGATCTATCCTCGACAGCTCACTCCAACTTTCCTCTACAGGCGAGAGCGTAGCCCCAATCTCGCTCTCATTCAATGGCGTCATGTCGTCTCATCGGCCGACAGAGATGGCTTCCACGACGGGCGGCTAGAGTGACTCATCTGGAGAATTTTCTGTCCGAGGCATCATCACCTCGCCACCGTGGTCACGCATATCAGCCTCTTTAGCAGGTAGTGTTTCGCAACACTGAACAAGATCAAGTTCCTGCGAAAGTTGAAAGCTTCCGCGCTTGCGATCGCGTGAGGGCCATGTACGTTAAGTTAGAGAAGAATATTTTACCCTGCTCTTTGAGAAGCTGCTCACAGTTATTAGAAAAAAAGATAAAGAAAACGATCGGGAAGCGCGGCAGACACAGCCGCTTTGGTGCGAAGCTTACCGAACGGGCCTTCAATAACAACCGTAGCGATTGGTAAACTAGTACTCTGCTCCTCGGCGACTGGCCTGATCCATGTGCATTCTCCTGTAAAGTCGTCCACAGACGCCTACGAAGGATGGACAACGTCCATGGTTGCCGCTGAGCCTCGAAGTGCTCAACACGTTTTCCCATTCACACTTATTTCCTGGAGATACGGCTCCAACAACCGCATGTTCTTTTCCGATTCTTGGATTGTTGCGAAAGCAAACTTTTGTTTACAGTTTACCGAGATGTGCCCTTCATTTTTACAGTTGTAGCAGATTAGCGTCTTCCGTGATTCAAACGCCCATGTGGTATCAGTGCGTTGTTTAGGAACTTCACTGGATTTCTCCGCTTCCGTTTGCCTTTCTCCTACAGTGTCCTTTGTAAGAGACGGGTTCTTCCTGAAATTACGTTGTGGAGTCGGTTTCCGTTGATCAAGTTTCTTTTAAAAGCTCTGTTTTCCTTCATTGTTTTCAACGCGCACTGCTCTGCTATGAAACTTTTGGCGAGTATCATACTCCTCATCTAAAGCTGCTGCATGGTTAAGCTGCACTTCGCCAAGTTTTTCCTACAGCCCAAGCTTGACATCAGTCTCAATGCAGCGCTGAAATTGCTCCAGTGCAATGCATTCTACCACGTTATCGCAATAATCATAAACACCTTCGACCTTAAGCCATTCAATTATCTTGGCTTTAAGACGAAACGCGAAGTCAACGTGTGACTCACTGCCTTATTTTGCGTACCGGATACTTTGCCGGAAAGCCTCGGGTGACAACTTGTAACGTCTCAAAAGCACTTCCTTAACCTCGTCATAGCTCCTAAACGCTTCCAACGACAAGCACGTTATCACGTCGGACACTTTACCGGGAAGTAAAGCTAACAGGTTCTGCGCCCAAAGAGACCGCTCCAAGGCATTTCGCTCACAGACGGGTTCGAACTTGACGAGATACTTCGCCATGTCCTCGCCGACTACGAACAGTGGCAGTTGGTCCCGAATTCTATGACCGCTTATCTGAACTGTCACAGAAGCTGTGCTAGGCGCCTGCGAACATTGTAGGATTGCCGACTTTTTCGTTTTAACTTGAGGCGCTCGCGTCTCTCGGCCTCCTCATGGCGTTCTCGCCTTTCAGGTTTTCGCGTTCGCGACGCCTTTAAGCTTTTTCGCGTTCGCAAACTTCTCTCGTTTCTGCCTCCTCGCGGCGTGCTTTGATATCCACCCAGGCCTCATCGAATTCTTCAGCCGTCACTCCTGCATCCTTTGTGACCTCATGGATCGCTTGCGTTTGTTTCGCACGGTTCAAAATAAGACCAAGTTCCTCACAAATTTCGATGAGTCCCTTTACTTTAAGGTTCGCCTTCGTTCACACTAGCCGCTTGCTGTTTGCCCCTGTTAAGAATCAGCTTGCCGCACCCACTATAAGTCGACTAGCCAGATGCGCAAGGAATTTTCAACACTGGCGTGTTTACACTCTCCGCATTACTTTGGTTTTAAAGCACTCTGACTAGGCTTGAAACGATCAAAGCTCACGCAATAATGCTTCACACAGTCCTTCTTTGAACTACTATAACCTATGCTAGAGAAGTCTGGTGAACTGAGGGGAATACATCAGGTACTCACCCCATTGATATCGCTGACGCCGGCTTATTCCGCAGCTACCATTCACTGTTACGGAACTCTGACGCCATGGTTCTGCACGGCGCCGCAGTCATGAATCTTGCCGCTGCCAAGGTCATCGGCTGGGGGGTTTGGTAGCGTGTGTTTCCCAGCTCGCGGCTGCTTCTGCGCAGAGCTGAAAGATGAGCGGACAAGACAACGGTGAGTTAAGGCAACATTTATATACAGCGTAGAAATGGAGGCGTTACATAATCGGCACTGGGGCCGACAGCTTAGAGACTCAAAGAGCCGAGATGTCTTCTCAATGACGCTTACACCGGCTGCTTGGCGAAGCGCCTCGTGGCTTTTTATAGGCCCCAGTGGATTCTTTACGTCATCAACGTGCAATCAAAACTGCCGCCGGGTCGCGTCAGAATCCTCCAATGGGTACCCGCCGCTGGGTTGCGTCATGATCCTGAAATACAGAGACGCTTCGCTGGGTTGCAACCAAAGACGAGTGATGTTGCCACGCATTGCCTACGACTAGCCACACTGGATGGCGCCGCTTGCATCATCGGGCCGCTATCGGGCCCGTGGGTTGACAGAGCTCGCCGTGCGCTGCGTAAGACACACCGGTGCGTCGAGTTAGGTGGCATCATTGAGATGATGGCGTCGTGCGGGCTCGCTCGTGGACCTTGACACAGATTGCCTTTGCAGAGGCAATGACGTTCGGTCTGGACTCTCAGGTGTAACAGTAGCTACACTTCACGGCGTGCTTTATGTCGGATAGCACAAGGTAAGTTGAAGAGAGTGAAACCGCTTTCTCATGTTTTACGACAACCCAGCATTATTGAAAAACTCGGATATTGCATTGAACGAGCCGCGCAAAACAGTCTTAGCTGGCTTGGCGCTAACTGAAGCGCTCCTCCTCTTCAGTTTATGTCCAGGCTACGATTTCGCTTTTGGTCACGACAAGAATTTAGCTGCAGTCATAAGCGCATGCGTTCTCGTTTTGAACGTTTTTCGCAATAATAGATAACACCACCAGCCACTTGCAAGATCACGTGCAAAAAATGCGCGAATTACAGACGCCGATTTCAGAGGAACGTGGGGGTAAGTTAGCGAGTGAGGAGGACGGCTCGAGAACGATTAGTGACGCTGCCTCGTAAACTTTTTTCATCAAGGGACCTTAGCTGGCGAGCGTCAGCTAGCACGGCTGTGGTCCCGCGGTACCGGCAGTGGGGAACAGCACGCCGCCGTTGGTCGCGCAATCATGACGATGGTCGGTACGCTGCCGGGACATGCTTACCGCTAGTGTGCGCGTACCTTTTCGAGCCGTCACCGGCGTTGCGGGTTAGCGAAGGCGATCGCGTTAACAAATGGCGACGTCACACCTGAAAAAGAGACGAGGCCCGAGCCAGGGAAGGCGAACGCAAGCGTCGGCAGTAGAACAACGACAACGACAAGGTGCGAGTCAAGAATGCTGATCGCGTTCGTGAATAGAGACTGTGCGCGGGTAACAGTGACGAGACGCGGAGGAAGCCAGTGCAAGCGTCTTCAACGCGTCCTTCCTCTCGTGTTTTTGCGTTTCAAACAAACGTTTACTCCAGTAAACGCTACACAGAGTTTCGCTTCAAACCATTCTTCCAGCACCCACGTCGACGCCCGTTTCAACCGGGTCGACGCCGCGCGCACCGCTGCTGCTTCGCATCTGATCGGGGTTTCCTTCGGGGTGACGGTACATAGATTTTCTCTTCTTCTGTGTCTTCCTCACTCTTTTTTTGTACTTCGTCAAACCTCTACCATAAAAGCTCTGTTGTAAATAATCTTCATAACGCTTATATGATCCAGAAGTTGAGCAAATCTCACTACTCACTGCACTGGTATAGTGTGTGAGAATAGTGCAGTGTGCCGTCTTCACAGCAAACCAATGAGACAGTGGTTATCGCTTTTGCGATGAGGTCACCAGTAGAGTGCCACCATCGAAAGGTGTGCCCAGCACGCGTAATTCAAATTTGTATTGTTGACCTTTGCATATTTTAGTAAAATGGCTACATAACATGATAGAAATGAAAATTATCTGTAAGATTGAAACACATACAACTAAAATGAATGCAAATATTAGATAAGTAATGCCGCCTCTTTGTAGTGAAGCTCACACAATTCTCATCGCAGAATAGGGACCCAGATCATCTGCTAGCTTACTGGTTTAACTGCAGAAAGGATAAAAAAGAACATCGATATTCATTTGATCTACATGCACCCCTTCGTAGCTATCACATTAAATTGAAGTTATGGGATGAAACAAACGAGAAGGCCCTAAAAAATAAAGTTTTCAGTTGGCGAGTTCTACGACCACCACTTTCCTGCATGAGCCAGGTGAGGGAGCAGTCGCGCTGTAAAAAAATAACAATTTAGGAAATACTGCTTTACTTCTATATAGGTTTTTCTAATCGTGTCTATACATTTTACGATCAGCGATCACCTACAAGTACCAATCTCCAAAGATTTGTATCTCAGCAGCTCATAAATCACTTCACAGGGCGCCGAGAGGTGGCGACACAGTGGTACGGTGTCCTCCGGCAGTACTGGCCGTCATCGCAAAAAGAGCCACATGTGGGGCGCCAGAAGGCACATTGCCCAATTCTACTACACCATAGCACTGGTGCACTGAAATTAAAAAAAATGACCCCATATCTGCATGTATTCTGCAAATGTCGTCGAAATACGACAGTCTTGCGTGTGGAGAGATTGAATAAAACATTTATTTGATGTTCTGCGCAAGAAAATCGGTGAATTGCATTCCGGAGGTGCTGCGTTAGAGTGCCTCGAGCGGGCATCGGAGGCTCACGAGCGCATCAAGTCATGTCACACGTGAGCCATGAGTGCCATGTGGCAGTTTCTTTTGGAAATTGAAGCGCGTGGCCGTGCGCGCCCGTCTCAAAGGTGATAAGGTGTAGAATGCGAGGCGACGGGTATGTGCCACCACCATCTCGTCTTAGCAAAGTGTTGGAAACACTTCCCGTTCCGTGCAAGCGTTGCATGGTAAGCGCAGCGTAATAAGCGCTACGGTCTTTAAAATTACACATGTATGCTATTTCTAGTAAGAGATGCATATTCAGAATATATGCATGTGGTTATGTTGCTCCAGACATGTGCAATAATTGCTTTTTAATTGGCAATTGAACAAGCATGAACGCTCAACCTTTAGAAACATTGGTGGTTGCTGTGGATAGGGTCGGCCGTTTCAAGTACCCAATGCCGGTAAGAGTGGACAAACAGAAAAATGTACGGACAGAGAGATAAACCAAAATTTTGCGTCGAAGGTCCCTAAGAAAGACTATAGTCTTTAAAAGTAGTGCGCACGCGATGAACGCCAAGTAGTGGCGACACCTCACATCTCTTCTTAATCTGTACCGAGTGCTTGGGCAGTAACTGAGTGCAGTCCGGTACATTATGATAATTATCCTCTATCTACGACAGTCAGCAGACCTCAACCCTACCAACGCTGCTGTAAAACACTCCTATAGCGCATATGTTCTACAGTAATTAGGTGACTCCCACTGCTAATCACACTGGTTCACTAAAGATTAACAAGGAAACAGGTGGACAGCGAACACTAATTAGGTGCCGCACGTTGCAGATTCTTTCACTAAAATTATGTACGACGTGCCTGGCTGGTCATTGAGCGCGTGTCGAGTCGTGGTTTTCACCAATTTCATCACACTGGAAACCTCTGCAGCAAAAACACTAAAATGTCACAACTAAAACAATGTTACCTACGGGCCTGTACTTAAACATTTGTCGCTTGAAAATTTGAAGATGTTTGTACACACGTGACAATGATCTATAAATAAATGTGTCTGTGTGCGTGCATGTGGATGCGTGAATGCAGCTGCTCCTCTCGTTTGTCACTAGGATCGCCTGAAACTGCGATAATAAAAGCATTTGAATTTACTGTGGAAGAGTGTTATAAAATGTAGTTTTAATATAAATATCTCCAGCTTTATGTGCTGACACCAAGATGTGATTGTGAGGTAGGCCATAGTGAATGGCCCCTGGGTATTCACGTGCTCTGACACCACACAAAACACTGTAGCATTTCGCCTTCATTATAGTGTGACTGCCGTGGCCGGTAACAAAAGTGGGACCTTCGGGCAGTGGTCAACCATCTTAAACACCACCAGGATCGATGACTATAATCATTTCTGAGAAATAGATACATGTATACACAAACAAAAGAATGCCGCACTGAATCAATAAAACTTCCTTGTAATGATAACGTAATGACACGGTATCTTAATTATTACTCGAACAATCTCAGTCAGTGTCTACGACAGATACTGTCACGATTCTTGGCTTTGTAGTATAAGTGTAGCAGCACTCTGGTTTGGGCTTACACTAAGGTGCTGAAGTGATATTTTTATTTAAATAAAAGTAACGATATATGGAACTTTTCATTCCAAAACTACAATGACGTTTTGAGAGATATGATTGGGGAGCACCTAGGAAATTTTTACCGATTTCTGTGCTTAACATGCACTGACATCGCATAGCACATGTACCTTTAGTGTCTCACCTCTATCAAAATGCGACCAAACTCCCGACCATTGGGTCAGCTCCGAGCACTATAACTGCAACCCTACTGCGGCGCAAGCAATGATTACATTTCACCTTCATCCCTAAAATTAAGCACACTTTTAGCTTAAAATCATCTCCCGCGTCTCTGTAGAATAACTTAACATCTGTTCAATGACCTCCTTCTCAACATAAATTGAAAATTCACGCAGGTTTTTTTTTTCGTTCAAAAATGAGGCCACAGAAACATTTTTGCGTGAAGATATAATCGTGTGATAGCCACTAATTTTAACATTTGCTTAGTTAAGTAAGTCGATTAGAAAACCTGAAAGCAAATAGACTAAATAGGATGCCTATATATTCCAAGAATTTCTGGAAGCACGAAAAGGCACAGAGTCCCCAGGAAATGGAACGCTTACATGGGACAAGAATGTGAAAAAAGACGATCATTAGAGAATAAAAACAGTTCAAAACAAGCGATAAAATCTGTTATGGGTAACTACAGTGAAATATTGACCGTGAAGACAAATATTATTCTCTGGCGTTCTGGTGTATTCTATACTGCACTTTTTGCCTGTCAGCAAAGCATACCGCACGGGACAGTGGGCTTGTGTCGTCGCGTAATTCAATTAAACGGGCAGCCAACGGCAATGACCAAGCGGGTATGGATTTCGCAATCGCATGAATTCCGCTTAGCTCGATACCCACCCACTCCAGACGGCCGCCGAAGAAATATGACCGTTCTAGGACAAAAGAAAGACAGCCCTCGCATGCGTACGCCTCCTCCTTCCCACCATCCCTCCCTCGTTCTCCACTCCCCAATCCGCATTTTTTTTGCATGCCTTTCCGGATACCTATTTTTTTCATGTATATGAACGCCATTTCAGTGTTGACATTTTATAGCACGAAGTTATGCGCTGATTTATCTGTGTTCTGCGGCAGTGACCTTCTATCATGTTCGCTTTCTAGCTTTCATTTTCTGCTCTCTGTGCCTCACGCGCTCAGCTCGTGGAGCTTCTTGTTCTTAAACACTCTCTGCTATTCGTTTGCAGGCTTAAACGAAACATCATTCTGTGCTGCACGAACCTTAATCACGTCACATAGTCTTTTGCGAACGCTCGTGCCGGATAAACGTCTGTCTTTTCTTTCTGTCTTATGTACTGTTCGAGCCTGTCAGCTATTTCGAAGTGCCAGAGACCTTAGGCGGCTCGTCGCGTGTGCACGTTCTTGCGTTCTTTCCTACTCCAATTGTAGCCAACAAGAATGCAGAGGAACGAAAGGACTTGCATACGCAAGCTACTTTGTGGCCACCGTAGTAAAGCTCTCTAATCGCGAGTTTCAGTGCTCTGTACGTAGCGCTTGTATGAAGTCGTTGTGTACGTAAGAACTCTGCGTTTTGAAAAAAAATTCTCTCTGTGTGTGTTTTATGCAAAAATTGTTTTTCCTACGTACGCAACGCCATTACAGGCCCCACGAAAGGAGTACTGAAACTTGCTAGTTTGTGTTACATAGACTTTTCATTGAGAGCTTCCTACGCTCGACGTTTCTGCTGGTCTCGTAGACTGGCAACGACAGCTGAAAATTGCATTTCCATCGGAATACTTCTGAACGCACGGTGAATTTCACGCCCACTGTATTTGTGTGGCCCAGTTTTTTTAATTTTTGCTTGCATGAAGTAATTATTTAGCGTTGAAGAGTTGAGATGTGAACTGTTTGTAGTCATCGTTCCGCGAGGCACATCTCGATTTAGACTTGCGATGGTGTTATATAAACACGCGTAGAAGCTGGGTGCATAACAACCACGTACGACGGGTGCGTGTAAATAAAAGGACACGTGTGTGATATGAGCACTCGCTTCTACCCAGAAACTTGAACGGCTGCTGTGAAAGGCAGCGCACAGGTATGTTTGGTTTACAGGAAGAAAACACGGGAGTTCTGCCGACGACCGCTGCATCATAACAGATGGTCTTCGCATTTTCGATTTCTGTTGAAGCAGTAAGTGGGTATTTGTGAAACTGACAGAAACTAAGTAGTATACACATTGAAAGAAATTAGAGTATTATGCCCTAAGGTACTTAGCTAGGGTTGGCAAGTACGTGTTACCACAGTTTAGCTGCGGAAACGTGTTTCAGTGCGCCATATGTATACACTTGAATCACGGTATCATGAACGTGCGCTCCACCCTTCATGTTATGGCTCACAAAGCTGCGTTTGCTGCCTGAAAGTGTGCCAATGCCATGCATCATACATACCCCCTATTGTGTCACTCTACTTATTTTTTTTTTTGCCGGAAGGAGGTGACCGTTATACTACGCCAGGGGTCTGGAGCTCACCTGAGCTAAGGGATCGTATTTACTCCAATTTACTACCGCAAAATACAAGACAAGGGCGCACGCAGAAGCGTGAGGAGAGGGGGAGGGGAGACATAAATCGCACAGATTGGCACGAAACGCTACCATTTGAAAGCTTTTCTACAGCTCCTAAATTTGTCGTTTATGAAGACGATATGGCACTGGATTGTATCAACAAGAAGATATTTATCAGACAATTCACTAAAGTGTGGGCGCCGATTCCGAAAAGTACAGTTCTATTTCACGTTGCTGCTTGATGCTGCTGCTGGTGGTTTGGCCAGTGAAGGCCTGCATAGTGGTCACGTGTTTGCGACGACTGAGAGTTGATCATACACTGAATGTTCAGTGTACGCGAGCTGTGCCTCATGCGAAGGGTCGAGTGAGTATCGATGGGTGCTACATTTATGCGCGGCACGCGTTCGTGTCGGCACTCGCAGTGTTTTAGCCACGTAGGACTCTGACCACCTTTCAAGGCTGCGTCCTTCGAAATAGAGACGGCAGCTTTAGCGGTGCTTCTCCCAAGCGATCGCCCCGTTAGGAGCCCCGGACGTCTAGCCGGGGCTTGCTTGTGCCCAGTTTTTATTCTGGTGGTCTTCCGGTGGTGGGTTTTGAACTAGCCACCTCCCGCGCCCGAAGCGGATGGCCTAACCACTTGGCCAACGCTGTGGTATTAACCCTAGTTGACCGCAGTGCATGTCTCCATGGACAGAAAAAAAAATTTAGGGGAGCTTAGCCTGTGTAGCGAGGACATCCTTATAAAGAAAACAAAAAAAAAACATAACTAATTTGTCTGTCTATAGGAATCGGTATAACATGAAAGTGAAACGTATTTCTACAGAGGGAGTTCAGCGTGTATTGTGCATTTTTTCACGACAAGAGCAAACGAATGAATGCTACAGCTAGAAATTCTAGTGTCACGCGAATAACGGCAAGCAGCTCGAAACTTGCAGCTCGTATCTTAAGGAGAAGCACGCACTACATGAGAAAATACGCAACAAGTGCAGACTAATAACTTTCGCTACTCTCGACGCCTAAAGCGAACTGCTCAAGCAGTCGCAAAGACGCATGAAATGAATGAACGCATAACAGCAGGAGCGAAAAAAAAAGAACAGTCACAATTCTCCGACCTTCGTGTGTGAGCAGGGCGATCCTTTCGTAAACGCAGCAGCGGCAGCGAGTGAAGTGACCGTCATGCCCTCTTTCACCACTCTAAGTTCAAAGTCAAGTTGCAGTGGTAGCTCATGAGGTACGAAGAGTCCGAATCACGAGACAAGCGAGCGCGCATGAGAGACCTCGCCCTGTCGAGGCGCGCGCGCGTCGCAACAGTGAGGGTGACGACCTTTAGAGAGCACCCAACGCACTTTCTTCGCACGAACTCACTTGTGATGATGAAAACATGCTGGAGTTGCTAAGCTCGAAGGACTGCCGATAGTATATGGTGTATATATGTGGCTTGCTGCTATCCAGGAAGATGGCGTTCGCGCTCTGGCCTAATGTCTTGTGCCGCAAGCTGCGGGGCGAGAGGTCAAAGGTTCGATGCCCGGCGACAGGACACTTTCGTCTGTCTTTTTCTTTGCGAACTGTTTTTATATATTTTACAACGTCATGCTCATGATAGAAATACGTCACCGGAGTCGCGGTAGACCCCGGAATAAAACACTTTCGTGTTAAAAAATAGGTCGAAAACAGTCATGTGTGGCTCTCAGGCTGTGCGTTTGAGACATCTGAACTTGAACTTCATTTTGCATCTATACATGGTCGAGATAACAGGAACACAGACAAAAAGCAACATAACGGCTTCATGAGGTCTGTGTCTCTTTTTTTGGCATCAGTGGACAGGCAAAATGAAAATCTGTTTTACGAATAAGCAAGACTGAACGCTCCACCTCTGCATTGAGGTCCATATCCAAAGTATTGAGGTAGAGCACTTTACTGGTGGCGTCATGGCTGTCCAGAAGGTGAGGCGGAGATGTCACCAAATTTAGCATATTATCTCATTCTCTCACCGGCGTGTATATAGATCAAAGGTTGGTGGTGTGAACGTCGGTGTGTGACATTGGTATAGCGTGAGGAGCCCTACTTTCTGTTATGCGGTTATACGAATGAACACACAACGTTAACGAATACTTCCAAGTAATTTGCTTCGCAGCGGTGACTAGGAGGCCCCTACTCTCGTTCATCATGGGGGAGAACTCCAACGTACAGCCGGAAATTTTCATCAGGTGCGTCGTACGACCGAGGAGCGTGCTGCACGGTATGCGTTTAGGGGCGAGTCGGCTACTTGGTATACATTCCTGTTATACAACTGCTTTGTAAAGATTGCCGCTTCAAAAGTACTTTCTGCTGCCAGTCTGGCTTGTTCGAGGGTTCAATATTCGGCGCGAACTAGAGGACAGATGGAAAAGTTGTTTAGACATAAAAGCAAAACTAAAGAAAACGGACACAAGGACTGCCCAAGCGATGTAATGTTCGTTTTCCGCTCTTCAACGTATATATGAAGTTTCCACTGAGTGTTAACCGATGCTCACTCTTTCTTGGGAATAGTTCTTAGATGAGCTTTGTCTGCAGCGTATACATCATGCCGACGGCTTCTGCCAAGCAGATTGCAGGACCGTACACTGTGCTGGTGTCTCTTTACACAGAAGGGCAGCGCCCCGGCGTTCTTGCATCAGTACTGACGGTGTAGTAAGTTTGCACCATTTTTTCTTCTTGCGTCATTGTTACCAACCGTTGCGTAATTACCCCGTAAAGTTTCTTCGAGATACCTAGAAGGGTCTCTGGCACTGCGATAGTTCAGAGACAATGGGATTAATGGGTAGTATAGAGATCTTTGCCTAGTCTTCATGATTTTGGGAGGGAAATCACATTTGTGGCTTCGTTTATTGCCGTGTTTCAGTTTTGTTTCAAATGAAAGAACGAATTCTTTTGAACTTCGTGACCCGATTTGAAATGGTAAGGGAAAAGAATAAGGTGGAGAAGCGCAACTGCTGAACATTTGTCGATTGTTGCTTCATTACAAAGCAGCTTCAAGCCACGTGAAGCCAAAAATAACGTAAAGAACGAAGACTAGGCAAATCTATGTACTACATATTATTTCCGCGCTCGCTGAAGCGCCATGCGCCCTAGCTGCTAAACCAGTGGCAGAGTTCTCTTTGGTGTATATATAGGAAACTTTATGAATTACCCTAATTGTAGGGTATTTTCGGAATTTTTCGGGCAGCGTTTGCCAGCAGGGTGGCAGTGTCATTTGTTTTTACCGCGCGTCGGGTAATTTCCACTTTTCGCTCGTCATCGATGC
Organism: Rhipicephalus microplus; assembly: GCF_013339725.1. Classification (NCBI taxonomy): domain Eukaryota; kingdom Metazoa; phylum Arthropoda; class Arachnida; order Ixodida; family Ixodidae; genus Rhipicephalus; species Rhipicephalus microplus. Next base: position 118,169,580 of record NC_051166.1, on the reverse strand, counting down.
GCGAAAGTTACAGGCGACCGACGCGACATCACCTAGGTTGCAATTCCTGAACAGATATGAAAATAAAGTCTTGCTTTGAACAAAACTGCGACTGTAATATTTGACACGTGAACAGCTGCCGAGATTAGCGAAAAATAAAGCGTTAGTGTTGGGAGGTTGGTGCCGTCAAATAAAACCAGCGGAGAGGACAAAAAAAAAACGCTTTCGCCGCAGAGTTATCTCAGGTGAGTGCATAGGAGCTTTTCAGTTTTTAAAGACTTTAAAGACGATAGTCTCTCATAGGGTATACCTCAACTCAAAAAGTTTGGTCTGTCTGTCCATCTTTCTGTCTGTCTGTACATTTGTCTGGTTGTCCGCTGTTACGATACCCCAAACGGCCCCAACAATCGGGAGCTTCAGAATAGCGCACTGCGAGCCCTTGCGGTGCGGCCGCTGCCACTGCGCACGCGTCGTAACGCGAGTCGGCGTTCGCGTTCGCGGACCGCACGCGAAAAATCCGAAATTGCGTGCAGTAATGGCGGCCCGCTTGTGGCCCGCATTTGCCCGCAAGCGCTGGTTTCGAGGCTACGGGTGGTGATGGCGGCCCATATGTGGCACGCAAGCGCTTGTTTCGAGGCTACGGTGTCGCTGCGATCGTGCGTTGTGGATCACAGCAAGACAAACGCTATCCTAAAACTCATATGGTGCCCGCTACGCCCGCAACGCCCGCAGCGCTTGCGAAAGGTATTCTAACACTCCCTAATTCTCAAAACGGCACCATAAATCCGCAGCGCCCACTAATATTGCTCAAGTTTCAGCGGTTACACTTGTGCAATTTTCAATCAAAAAGCAATTATTGCGAATATTTGACGCACCATAACAACACTTCAATATTTTGTGTGTGTGTCTTTATACTAGAGAAGACATTCATAGGTAATTATAAGGACCGTAGCGTTTATCACGTTGCGCTAACGATGCTGAAAAAGGCATGTGTTTCCAACGCTCTGCTGAGACGACACATTGGTGGCACCTGCCAGTCGCTTTGCGTTCTACACCTTATCGCCTCCAAGACAGGCACGAAACTTTCTGCGTGGGCGCGCACGCCTGCCTTCCTTTTCGAAGATCACTCTTAGATAGCACTCGTGTCTAACATGCTTCGATGCGCTCGTTTGCCTTCGCTGCACGAATCGATAATCTCTAACGCAGCACCTTCAGAATACCATTCCCCGGCTTTCTCGCGCAGAACATGAAGCAAACGTTTCGTTTACGGTCTCCAGACGCAAGAATATCGTCTTTCGACATTTGCAGCGAAATATGTAGATACGGGGCATTTTTTTATGACAGTCAACGGGTGGATGAAAGAGCGTCTTTTTCTGACGGGCGGGGACCTGTGCTTCACGAAGATACAATATTTTTATTACTAAGAATTCGGTATTATTTTATTATTATTGGTATTATTGTTACTAATGTTATTATATTTAGCCTCATCTTAGCCACTTAAATTAAGATCAATTCACATGACAAACCAAAGAGATTCGCTGCCCAACTTCCTTCGCTCCGGCGCATATAACCTGAGTTTTTGCAGCTTTCTTTTACTATCTGCCTACTTTCCCGCAAACATTCCTGTAGCCATATTTCACTTTTTATCACTGACCTGTTTACCTTGCCAATGTGGTCCCTACAACAAACGGGCCCCATCTACGCTACTGCCTTACCAATTCCCTGCGATGATGCCTTTGCATTCAATGAAAGTCTGTTAAGTCATTTCTTTACTTTCCCAACGCATGTGCATTTCTATTTACTAAATTTTGCTTTATCACTATACGTCCTAATATAATGCGAGCTTGCTTTACACAAAAAAACGCTGCCCATTGAATTACCATGAGCAGTTTTTTTTTGCTTATTTCGTCTGAACTTTTTCGAACGTTATTGAAATTCATTGTTTAATGACATCAAACATTTGGTTTTAGCCTTGTTTGGCCGCAACGCAGTTGATCCGGATGATCCACGGAGTCCGCCTAGCGCAAAGTGCCACAAATGGGGCACACAAAAGAAAACTCTGCGGACATCCGAAACAGCCGCGGGCCTTCTGAAAAGTGTGATCGCCATCAACGCTCACATTGTTGGTACATAATAAAGCATGGGTGCGAAGCACGTTTAGGATTGTGAAACGAGGGTCTTGAGTCACGTTCATAATGTGAACGAAGTGGTGAATATAGGAAATTGTTGTCTTTGTGGTGATTGTATGAGAAATTATTACTGAATTTACATATACCCCATGAAGTATAAAGCGCAGTGATGTAATGAACCTATATTCATTTATTTCTTGATTTATTGATATGTGGGGTTTAACGTCCCAAAACCAGTATATGATTATGAGAGATGCTGTTGTGGAGGGCTCCAGAAATTTGGACCACCTGAGTTTTTTTAACCTGCACTCAATTCTGAGCACGCGGGCCTACAGCATTTCCACCTGTATCAAAAATGCAGCTGCCGCAGCCGGAATTTGATTCCGCGACCTGCCGATGAGATGAGTAGAAGTCAGCTGCAATACTAACCTTGCTTGGGTACAATATATTAACTTTGCTTGGGTACTATATACTTAGGGCCGGTTCACACAAGCGGCAAGCCTGCCGTAACGGTGCAGTGCCGTAGACCGGCGGCCGGCACCGCCCGCAGGAGAGCTGTTCTAATTGCACGGCAAACTTCTCCGACAAACATGGCTGCCCTTTCAAATGCAGTTGTTGACCGCCTCAAAACTATCAAGGGACCTCCGTGCTCTCCGTAGCTCATAAGCTGCAAACTGATTATTCCAATTGCTTTAGACCCATGTCCATTAGCTTGGACAACACAGTACTCGAATCTATTTGGCACCGTTTTTTTGAGAACTATACTCAAATAATTGATGTTAAGGCCTAAACAAGCCTTTACGATTCTCGGAGGGCATACAATGCACACTTGTTTGTTGTTGCTAACGCTCGATAACCAGCGTCACTTGTCCAATCGCCTGCTTTGGTGGCGTTTACTTGAATTGCTGTGCCCTTTTTTTTAAATACCGGACAGGCGAAAATGCTCTACTCGCTGCTGAGTAGTCTGAGAACAACACGTACGGCATATCGTCAAAATCGCGCAGCAAGAAGCCAGCAGCTTGAAGTGTCGCGCGGCTGACGCCGAGAGTTCGCCGAAGCGAAAGCAGACGACGCGGCTCAGCCATGTCGCTCCTCCGTCGCTGATTGGCTAAACCACTCTTCGGCAAACGGCGAACAGCACGAAAATGAGTCTCGCACCCATTTTTCGAACGGCTTAAAACGGCAGACGTGCGCTAAGCAAGCAGCCGCGCACTGCTGCCTGAGATTGTCAAACGTCAAATGGCGAGGCATGCTTGCCGCAAGCGTGAACCGACCCTTACCGATGACTAACGCCCTCTTCGCCGCTGTTAGTGTACAACAAAGATTGTTTTACCTTGCCTTTTCTTTTTTCTGGGCACAGGGTTCATCAAAGAAAAAGTTTCACCTTTAAAGCTCACTTCTGGTTTTGTCAACGTTCCCGCCGCGTGACAATATTGTGACCAGGAATGTAACAAAGTTTTATCAATCGAATAGCTGAAGGCCTGTCTTCCTTCACAATCGTGACTATAGTTAAGAACGACAGCAATTGAAGCATATAAATGGTACCTTTCCTCCATATGTTATACATGTCTAAGTTACCCGCAATACGCAAGTAAGAGTAAAAATGGTTCATATTTCTACGCAAAATCAACTGCGTCGAATGAATCCAATTTGCAATCAGTTGTGTTGTTTGACACGTCATCATTAGAAGTTATCACTATGAATTTATCGTGTATAATTCAGAAGCTTAGAAAGCGCAAGTAGGCTTATTTATAAGCAATTCAGATTTAATTCTCGTATCCATCGGATGAAGTATCGCAGTCAACCAGGCATATATAGTGTCCCTTAGATATTTTAGCGAGAGTTTAAAAATGTGTTGACACTTGCAATCACGATGCCACTAAATGCATGTTGGTGGCCGTTGTCTGGAGTTATTCAGACTATTTTTTTGTTTCGAAATATTGTTTATTAAATCTGTTTATTTAACTATCTTTTGAACAAACGAATATATATAGTTGAAAAATTGAAATGAGAAAGTTATAGATCGGTTTGCCAAAAGGCTGATCATAAAGTTTCGAACTTTACATCTGTTGAATATTAGTGTTTTTCTTTTAACTACCACGTTAAAGAACCCCAGGTGGTGTAAATTTGCGGAGCCCTCCACTACGGCGTCTCTCATAATCATATAGTGGTTTTGGGACGTTAAACCCCACATATCAATCAATCAATCTTTTAACTACAAATGCCCGAGAAATACAGAAAAATACCACGTGACAAACACGCTCAGGGTCCAGTGTGGACGATGATTCTATTGCTCTTTAACGTTCCTCGTACAAACGACAATACCATTTGCCCGATCATGCTGTATCGACAGGGCTACAATGATAATGGTTGCTTTGTGACAAAAACATTTTTATAGTGGCCACAAAAGCGATAACCACTTTGACTACTTATCGCTGTCTTTAACCGGTGTGAGGGAAGCCTATCGTTTGTATGCGGAACGTTAGAGAGCACCAGAATCACGGCGCGCATCGGCGCGGAAGTGGGTTTCTCACGTGGTATTATTGTGTTTTGTGGACATTTGTAGATAGCAGAAAAACACCAATATTTAACAGATATAATGTTCGAAACTATCTAATCGAACGTTTGGCAAAGCGGTTATAAAACTTTCTCATTTTTTTCTATTCATCTTCGTTTCGTCAGGAGTTAGTTAATGAAACATATCCCATAAACAACACTTCATAACACAAAGAATAGTCTGACCAAATGGAGAAAATGGTCAGCAACATGCATTTACTCGCGTTAAAATTGCGTCTGTCGGCATATTTTTTAAAATCTCGCTAAATATAGCTGGGGCACCCTGTACGGTGGTTCTGTTTCGTATTTCGAAATTCATCGGGTCATCTTGATAAAACTTTAGAGTATGCCTGCTAATGAGCCGTTAGAAGATCATATAAATGGCACAAGGTCAAGTTTCCTCAATAAAGTTACTGCCACCTGAGAGATATCTCTCAGCGCAAATATGAGCAGAATGATCTCAGCCTTCTCAAACAGAATTTGCTCACTGGACTAAATTTGCTCACTGGACAAGGGCAGGGGTGTTAACGGGGCTCATACGGCCAGACTACTATGATTAGAAACTGCAGTGCAACCAGCCCTTATTATTTCTTCAAGACTCCTCCTGGACGCCACTGCATAGGAATACATAGAGCGTGTTGCTGGCACTGCGTCTTTGGTTTCATTGCTTGACGTTGAAGCAATATCCATTACAGTCAGAGACGCAGTACGTCTGGCTAGAGTTAATAGTGCGGCAAAACAACCCTGCACAGTGCTCTTGCACACAGCAATAAACGCCAAGTCTGCGGTACAAATCTGTGCGCTAGTGTGTGGATAAACAATTTTCTACACGCCGTTTGCCCTGATGCGCATTTATGGGACGAATCGTGTCATCGCCTTTTCCCGTATAGCTCTGTCAGTGAACCTTGAGGGTGAATAAATGCAGACTTTTTCTAGAAGCAGCTTCGGCTGTTATCCCGTCTATAGCGCTCTGCAAACAATAAACTACTTAGAAATAGGGCCACTTGCCGTGACACTTGTGAACTGCTTGACACACTCGGGGCAGAAAAAGCGTTCTGTACCACAGCCGACCCTTTTATTGAAAGGAGTTTTTTTATACGATAAACGCAATGGTTCTTGGCGAAAAACACTTCAAGGTGTTTCTGGAAAGAAACGAGGACACGAAGAGGAAGAAATGACAGGGGGAAAATACCTTCTTGTTCCTTTTGCGAATATATATATATATATATATATATATATATATATATATATATATATATATTGTAGTGGGGAAGAGGGAGAGAGAGAGAGTATCTAGTCGGAGCACCTAGAAGATGACGAAGAGCTGAGCTCGTGACAGTGACTGACGCCCCTTGAACCAGGCAGTTGGTTTTAGTTAAAAAAACTTTTTATAATTTGGTGGAAGTGCTGGGGTAATCTCCGGAGCTGAAACTACGAAGTCGCACCTTACCTCCAGTGCCAGCCCTGCCGGAAGAACCCTCCACCCAAGGTAGCTCACAAGTTCCCACCTCTACATGTCCCGGCGTGTGGCCACTGCGTCACACACCAATCTTCAGCGGCACTGACGGCCAAGACGTTGAGGAGTGGCTGGCTACTTACCATAAGGTGAGCGCAGCGAACAAGTGGGACGATGCGGCGGAGCTGACCTATGTAAGCTTTTGCTTGTCAGGCGTCGCTACGCTCTGGTTGCGCAACCACGAAGCCGACATTGCCAGCTGGGGTTCATTCAAGACCTCCTTTTCGCAAGTCTCCGACCGCCCTGCTGTGCGAAAACTCCGAGCAGAACAACGACTTCGTGAGGGCGCTCAACAGCCAGAAGATACCTTCACCAGCTACATTGTAGACGTTGCTGACTTGTGCAAGCGGGTAAACCCAGCGATGCTCAAAGCCGACAAAATCAAACAAATCCTCAAGGGCATATGCGATGACGCATTTCAAATGTTGTTAGCCAAGAAACCACAAATTATAGCCGACCTCGTCAGCTTGTGCCAGAGTTTTGACATATTGCGCAAGCAACGTGCCCAAACACGGCGCTCTCTGGAACAACGTGACTCGATCGCGGCCTTGACTCTCGGAGACCAGAATGACATGTTGGCTCGAATAAAGCAGTTCGTGCGTGAGGAGGTCGCTAGGTAGTTCTCCATTTTATCGAGCATGCCCGAACCAGCACAAACGCATCCTCTGGCCCCAGATCATCTGGCCCCGGCCATAAGGCACGTCATACAAGATGAAGTAGCTGACGCTTTGCCTTTCGCTCGTTCACCATCACTGGAGGCCGCACCCTTGACGTATGCGCAAGTCGTTGCAGCCAGCGCACCTCGACAACCCGCTTATGCTACCTCACCGGTCCCTGTTCGCTCATCACCAGTTCCATTCAGCCGGCCAACTGCGGCGTTTCCGAATCCGGGGTGCACCGCAGACAACCGCCCGATTTGCTCTTGCAGTTACGCAGGACATTTGGCTCGCTTGTGCCGCCGCCGCCCTCTCGTTCACAGCGACTCCATGCAATGCTCGTAGCACGAATCTCAGCGCTTTAACAACACGGCACGTCAACAAGGATTCTCTGCACCTGACCGCCCTCCCTCAGTCAGTCACTGATCTCCATCTCCCCCACGTCACTCCCTGTCACCTATGCGCCGTCAACCCCGCCCTTCAGACGTGGAAAACTAGATGCCGCAGTTCCTTAGGCACGAACTGCGCGGTCGTCGAAAGAATCAAATCCTCGCATTTCTCCGACAAACCTCAACGATGTTTTTGTGGATGATTACCGTACCCTTGCGTTTGTTGACACTGGTGCTGCCGTTTCAGCAATTGATTTAAAATTTTGCCGCCTGCTTTGGAAGGTTACCACGACGCCAAAAGAATCGTCGCTCTGTACTGCCAGTGCTCACCATATTCGGCCATCAGCTGCTTGTTGCGCCCGCGTTCTCATCCAAGATGTTTTGTATACCGTTGAACTTTTTGTGCTACAAGCGTGTTCTCATGATGTGATCCTCGGCGGGGATTTTCTGTCTCGTAATCATGCGGTTATCAACTGTGCTCGTGCTTTTTGAAGTGGCCTTCACTGCGTTTTGTGCCTCGTCTCCAGAATTTCCGTTGAAGAAGCTGTTTGTCGCTCATGACATCAACATACCACCGACACGCGCAGCCTTTGCTCCACTGTCTTGTTCCGATATGTCTAAGCCTGCAGTGTTGTTTACGCCTTCCCAGACATTCCAAAGTCACAAGAGCCTCGCGTTGCTATTTGCCGTCCTATGTATTTCGGCGGGCGCTACCAAACTTTTTGTCACAAATCCCTTGCCGACTCCCACAACCTTGCGTCCTGGAGAATGTATTGGAACATTTCAAAATTTAGACGTATCCTCCATCTTCGGCCTTGACGGTGAAAGTTATTTGCAGCTTCATGCACTGACGTCATCTGCCCGTTCACCTGCGCAGGATTACATTTATTTGTTTGGCCCCTCAATCGATGGTAAAGTTGAAGAACCACACCAATAAAGGCTTCTAGAACTTCTTCGCCAGTTTCGCGGCTCGTTCGATTGCCAGCAGACGTCCTTAGGCCGAACGCACACCGTTGTTCAACACATTAACACCGGCTCCCAAGCGCCTCTGTGACAGCGTCCTTGCGGTGTATCTCCTGTTGAGCGTCGTGTGATCACCGAGAAAGTGGCCGGCGTGCTTCAACGTGGCGTCATTCGGCCGTCCAGCAGTCTCTGGTCTTCACCTGTGGTACTTGTGAGGAAAAAAGACAGCTCGATTCGCTTTTGCGTCGATTACCACTGTTTAAACAAAGTCACGTGTAAAGACTTATACCCTTCCGCGCATCAATAATGCCCTGGACTGCTTGCAAGGCGCTGAATTCTTCTCATCACTAGACCTACGGTACGGTCATTGGTAGGACCCCATGGCAACTCGAGATCGTCCAAAAACTACTTTTGTGACTCTCGGTGGGTCATACGAATTTAATGTATTGCGCTTCGGCCTTTGTAATGCGCCAGCCACATTCTAAGAGATGATGGATAGCGTCTTGCGTGGGCTCAAATGGAAGACAATCCTGTGCTACTTGGATGATGTCGTTGTTTTCTCCCCTGATTTGGACAGCCACTTCCATCATCTCAGCGAAGTCTTGAGCTGCATCACGAGCGCTGCCTTTCAACTAAACATCAAGAAATGCCACTTTGGAGCTTGGAAGCTCACAATACTTGCCACGTTGTCTCAAAACATGGCGTCCTGCCAGACCCAGAGAAGCTTCGTGCTGTCGCTGAGTTCCCAAAGCCTACGGCCGTGAAAGCGCTTCGCAGCTTCGTCGGACTGTGCTCGTACTTTCGCCGCTTTGTGAAGAAATTTGCTTCGATAATCGCACCCCTGACCCTGCTGATCACTGGCGATAGACACCTCTCTGATTGGTCGCCAGCATGCGATTATGCTTTTGAAACATTACGCCATCTCTTTACTTCACCGCCTATTTTACGGCAGTTCGACCCTTTACACCATTTACTCTGTTAGCTCGCTTCATTGAAGGATCCTTCGGGCCGGCTTGGACGTTGGACGCAACGTTTACAGAAATTTGATATTCACGTCATTTACCGCTCAGGCCGCAAGCATACCAACGCAGATGCTCTTTCTCGTTCATCCCATCTTTCAGCCGTTGCACCTGTTTCCTTTGCCGAAGCTACCATCGACAGCATCGATGCCGCTGACATGCCTTAACAACGCAAGGACCCTTGGATAGCTTCGCTCATCGACGTTCTCTCCTCGTTTTCGGGGACGCCACGCCGGCGTCTACCTCGTGCATTACGTCGGAAAATTCCCCATTATGCCATACGGGATGCCATGTTGTGCCGTCACAACTATCAGCCGGATGGTAGGAAATGGCTTCTTGTTATACCTCGCCATTTGCGCTCCAACATGTGCGCGTACTTCGACGCAGACCCTCAAACCGCGCACGCTGTTGTTTGGAAAACATACGACCGGCTTCGCCAGCGACCTTTCTGGCGTGGAATGTACTCATACATTCGCAAGTACATACGCTCCTGCACTGAGTGTCAGCGACGGAAATCAACTTGTCATGCCTCTGGTGAATTACAACCATTGCCGTGTCCAGCTTGGCCGTTTGATAGGATTGGCATCGACCTCTACGGTCCACTACCTTGTACTCCTGCTGTAAATTGCTGGATTATTGTGGCCATTGACCACCCAACCCGTTACGCTGAAACCACCGCTTTGCCAGCCGCTGTTGCTCATGATGTCACCTTGTTCATCTTGCGTAGCTTTGTCCTTCACCATGGCGTGCCACGAGACCTGCTTAGCGACCGTTGGCGTGTATTTTTATCGCAAGTCGTGCAGGAGCTTCTCAGTGAGTGCAATATTAATCATTGCACCACTACAAGCTATCACCCATAGACAAACGGTTTGACGGAGCGCTTTAACCACACGCTCGGTGATTATGCTCTCTATATACATATCCACTGACCATTCTTATTGGGCCTTGGTGCTCTCTTTTGTGCGTATGTGTATAATACGGCCACGCAAGCAACTACTGGGTTTTCACCTTTCTTTTCTACTGTACGAACGTGAGCCCTCTCCTACGCTTGACACGATACTTATTTACCGCCTAGATGATTCAGAATACCTCCCAGTCTCCGAACATGTCCAGTGCGCCGAAGAGTGCCACCAATTAGCGCGTTCATTTACGTCTATCGCACAAGGTCTCAAAAAAGAACGACTTGACCAAGACAAGCCTGCTCACAGCTTCACCAATAGGCTCATTTGTATGACTTTCGGTTTCATTCCAGTCCCCCGGCTTCTCCAGAAAGTTTGCACCCAAGTGCAATGGTCCGTGTTGCATCGTTCAATGAACGTCAGCGGTCAACTACGTCGTCAACCAGTGACACCTGCCGATGACAGACGATGCCGTGGTCATTAGACAGTACACATCAGCCGCTTAAAACCTTACTTTATCCCCTTCTGCTTGCTTTACCGTGAGTCGCCAAGATGGCTCCTCTTGACCACCGGCGAAATTGTAGTCGGGAAGAGGGAGAGAGACAGTATCTAGTCGGAGCACCTAGAAGACTACTACGACAAGGAGCTGAGCTCGTGACAGTGACTGACGCCCATTGAATCAGGCAGTTGATTTTAGTCAATGAACCCCCTTATATATTGTCACGATGCTGACCCAGCAGAAGTCCGATATAGAAGAGCTCACTTTAATTAAAATGAAAGGCGCTCGTAAAGAGAACCGGGCAAGAGCTTCGTCTTTATTTCTGGCGGCGCCAGCTCTCCTCTGCATGTTGAAAGCGGCATTTGCCTCCCTCCAGGAAGAGCATCGTCCTGATGTTTGGCTACAGAATACGCGGTGTATGTAGTTGACGTATTTCGCAACTGGCTCACTGTAATATGGCTTCATCCGCACAACATGTACGATTTCATATTTTTGAGTTCGCGAGGAACTGTCAGGGATGACCTCATAATTCACGTCACTTAGGTGCCGTACGACATTGTAGACACCAAAGTGCTTCTTCAGTAACTTTCAGAAAGGCCGCGTCGGCGAATAGGGCTCCAGACCCAAACTTTCTCGCCTGGTTGATAAGTGACGCATCGGTGTCGCAGGTTACACCGTTGTGCGTCATAACTCTGCTGCTGGGCGATTCGCACGCGTGCTAGCTGCCGCGCCTCTTCAGCTCGTTGGGTAAAGGCTTGAACATCTGTGTAAGTATCGTCGAAGTCGTGCAGCAACATGGCATCAAGCATTGTCGTCACTTCACGGCCATAAAAAGACTAAATGGCGTGCTTCGTGAAGTTTCCTGCTGCGCCGTATTATAGGCAAACGTCACGTATGGTAGAACGTCGTCCCAATTTTTATGATCCACGTCGATGTACATACTCAGCATATCAGCAATTGTATTGTTGAGGCGTTCTGTTAAGCTATTGTTTTGTGGGTAATAAGAGGTGGTTTTTCGATGTACTGTTCCACTCAACTCAAGCACTGACTTGAGGAGCATGGCCGTGAAAGTGGTACCTCTGTCCCTTATTATAGTTCTAGGAGCACCATGCCTCCGAACGATATTTTGGATAAAAAATTGTGCCGCTTCTACTGCGGCTCCGCTTAATAAAGCCTTTGTTTCTGTGTAGCGAGTAAGATAGTCTGTAGCGACAATTACCCACTTGTTTCAAGTATGCGAAGTTGGAAATGGTCCAAGGAGATCCATTCCGATTTGTGCAAAAAGCATGGTGGGCACTTGAATTTGTTGCATTAATCCGGCTGGTTTTTGAAGGTGGCAATTTTTCGTCGTTGACAGTCGAGGCACGTGCGGACGTAATGCTTTACAGTGCCTAGAAGCTTCGGCCAGTACAACTTCTGTTGGATTCGGGCCAATGTGTGCGTGTATCCGAGGTGGCCGGAGGTTGGCTCATCGTGGCAAGCGCTCAGGATCTCATCGCGAATGGATGTCGGGGCGACAAGTAAGTGGGCATTTCCACTGGGGGAGAAGTTCTTCTTGTATAGGACACCACTGCGCAAGCAGAATGATGGCAGGCTTCTTGCAAACATCTTGGGTACGCTTGTAGACTGGCCATTAGAAAAATTAATAAGAGGAAGCAACTCACTGTCTTCTTCTTGCTTAGACGGAATGGTGACCGTGTTGACCACTCCTAAAAATGCCATGTCATCATCTTCTGAGACATCTTCTTGCTTTGTAGGTGACCTGGATAAGCAATCAGCATCAGGGTGCTGCCGTCCCGACTTATAGACGACCGTCATATCGAATTCTTTTAGGCGTAAGCTCCAGCGTGCTAGCCGACCAGATGGATCCTTCAAGTTTGTCAGCCAGCAAAGGGAGTGGTGGTCGCTGACTACGTGGAAGGGACGGCTGTAGAGGTATGGGCGAAACTTCAGAACTGCCCGTACTACTGCAAGACATTCTTTTTCTATTGTGGAATAATGGGACTCGGCACGGGAAAGCATCCTACTTGCATATGCAATCACTCTCTTGGCTGAGTCTTGCTACTGGACGAGTACAGCCCCTAAACCTACGTTGCTGGCGTCGGTGTGGATCATGGTAGGAGCGTCCTCGTCAAAGTGAGCAAGCACAGGTGGCGTCTGCAGGCACTATCGTAGACCGTAAAATGCTGCTTGTTCCTCTTCGCCCCATAAAATGGAACATCGTCTCTCGTTATGCGTGTCAAGGGCGATGCTATGTGCGACAAATTGGCGATAAACCTGCGGTAGTAGGCACAAAGGCCAAGAAAACGTCTTACGACCTTCTTTTCTGTTGGCACCGAAAATTTTCGGACGGCGTCGATCTCTTGGGGGTCCGGACGAACGCCTTCATGGCTCACCACATGTCCTATGAATCGGAGTTCTTTGAAACCGAAATGACATTTCTCAGGTTTCTGCGTTAAGCCAGCGGATCGTATTGCTTGAAATACTAATAGCAGCCGTCTTACATGTTCATCGAATGTTGGTGAGAAAACAATGACGTCGTCGAGGTATACCAGACACGACTGCCACTTGCGGCCTGATAGGACGGTATCCACCAGTCTCTGAAATGTCTGGGGCTGAGCACAATCCGAAGGTCAAGACTTTAAACTCGTAAAGCCCGTCAGGCGTAACAAAAGCAGTCTTTTCTCTTTCCCGCTCATCGACCTCGATTTGCCAATAAGCGCTTTTCAGGTCCATCGACGAGAAGAAGGGTACATGCCTCAGCCTGTCAAATGAATCGTCAATACGCGGTAATGGGTATACGTTATTCTTTGTCACGCGGTTGAGCCTGCGGTAGTCCACACAGAAGCGTAAGCTGCCTTCTTTCTTCTTAACTATCACTACCGGTGATGCCCAAGGGCTTCTTGACTGCTGAATTATGTCATCATTGAGCATTTTCTGGACTTGTTCTTGGATTGCTTCGCGTTCTTTCGGTGCCACGCGGTATGTGTTTTGTCGAATTGGTCTTGCCGTCTCTTCCGTTATAATTCGGTGCTTTGTCAGTGGCGTTTGATTTACCCTCGAGGTCGATGAACAACAATCTTCAAACTGGCCGAGAATATCTAGAAGACTCTGCCTCTGCGCTGGCGATAACTCTGAGCTCACGTGGACAGGTAGTGGTGTTGAAGCGGCCGGCGTCTCTGCCTATTTTACTGCGAAGCACTCGCGGAATTCTATAATTTCTTCGAAGTATGCCACTGTGGTACCCCCTGTAATGTGTTGACGCTCGTTGCTGAAGTTCGTCAACAGGACCTCTGCTTGCCCAGACTCTACACTGATGAGACTTCTGGCAATAGCGATTCCTTGAGAGAGTAAAAGCGTCGATACTTGTTCCGCGACACCTTCTCCAGTATGCTGCGTTTACACGTGACAGAGACGAGGTGGCATGGCAACGGTGGCATGGTCACGTCGTCAATCATGCGCATAGGCTTGCGCTGCAGCGCTGCGCTATGGTTCGCTGAGAAGGTCAGTACACCGTCCGGTATATTTATGATGGCACCGTACTTCCACAAGAAATACATACCCAAGATGGCCTGTTTACAACACCCAGAAAGAATAACGAAGGTTGCGACAAATGATAAATCCACGATCTTGATTCGTGCGGTGCACATTCCGGTAGGCGTCAGCAGCTGGCCTTCGGCTCCTCTGATTTGCGGCCCCGTTCATTTCATTTTTACCTTCTTGAGTTTTTCGGCCAGATTCGCACTCATTATTGAAAAGTCCGCACCAGTTTTGACCAGTGCTGTCACGTCGTGAACGTCAATTGAGAGTGTAATGTTGGTGGTGACAATCTCGTCTTTTGTCAGTTCATTCGAAATGTGCGACACCTCGTGCCGCGGTAATGGGGGATTTTCAACTCTTCGGCAATTCGCAACCTTCCCCCCTAAGGTCGCTGCTTTTCGTTTACCCAGCGTGGACTGCGAGATCTTCTTCTTGCCATGTCCATGGTGCTACCTCTATTAGATTGGGGAAAATGACCAGGGGAGGGCGAGCGTGACCGGAACCCAGGAGAAACGTCCCGCGGGATCGTCTTGCTCGTATCAACGTTGCGTCTTCCGTCGAAATAGCGTCGAGGGGTAGTGGACAGAAATCCTTGATACCCGGCAACGCGATGAGGACAATACCGCACGATGTGGCCTGCTTCCCCACAATGGAAGCACAGGGGCCTGTAGTCAGGGGTACGCCATATGTCGGTTTTGCAGAGTGGAGGTCGCATGGGCGTCGACGTTTCCCTGTATTATCAAGGCACTGTCGGCGGCTGTGGCTGCTGGTACTGCTGAGGTGGCGGCACGTTATATCTAGGCTGTCGATGGAGAATATCTGCACATGTTGGCCTAACTATTTCAGTGTTCGCCTCGGGAAGTGAAAGCGCTTGCCTTATCTCTTGGCGAACAACTTTTGGGACTGACGCAATCGCGCAGTCATTCGGTGTGGCGGCGAGCTTCTTCACCTCTTCTTGCATGATTTCGTGTATCAGGTCACGCAAAGAACGCTCGTCAGCTGTCACAGTGGTCACGGCGGTTGCGCTGATTTGTCCGCTGTTTGGGCGGTTGTACTGGCGGTAGCATAGCTGCAGTGCGCGTTCGATGGCAGTCGCCTCCTTCAAAAATTCGTCGACGCTTGAAGGTGGGTTCCGCACGAGACCAGCAAACAGCTGCTCTTTAACACCACGCATGAGGTGGCTGATCTTTCTGCTCTCGGACATATCGGGATCGGCTCGATGAAAGGAGATAAGCCATGTCCTCAACAAACATAGCAACTGACTCGTTTGGCTTTTGAATCCATGATTCGAGGAGTCGTTGTGCATGCTGCCGCCTTTCGGTGTTTGCGAAGGTGTCCAGGAACTTCAACCGGAACTCATCCCACGTTGACCACACGCGATTCGTGAACAATGTGCGAGCCCCATCTTGAAGAGGGAAATACACGTACCCCAACTTCTGTGCGGCGTTCCACCCGTTAACGTTGGCTGTGCGCTCAAACTCCTCAAGCCAGTCATCTGCGTCCTCATATGTGTTGCCATGGAAGTCCACAAGAACTTTAGGGGTGAAAACAGTCACATGTGTCGTGCCTGGGCAAGTCATGACTGGGCAACTGCTTCCGAGCACGGTCAAGTTTTCCGTCCAAGGACCGAACTCTGGGTTCAGGCCTAACAGGCAGCGGCTTGCGCGGTGAACGGGTGTTTTGACGAGTGGAAGTCTTTGTGGACTAGATCCCGGGCTGTTGGAAGGTGTTCTGGACATGTACCCAGCTCCTCCACCAGTGTCATGAGGCTGACACAGCAGAAGTCCGATATAGAAGAGCTAACTTTAATTAAAATCAAAGGCGCTCGTAAAGAGAACCAGGCAAGAGCTTCGTCTTCCTTGCTGGTTGCGCGAGCTCTACTCTGAAGATTGAATGTGGCAATATATATATATATATATATATATATATATATATATATATATATATATATATATATATATATATATATATATATATATATATACGCCAGCCTGTAGGATAGCTCAGCAAAACAAAAGATTTACCATGCTCAATACCAAGATTTTCAGTACTTGGGACAACAGCCGCTCCTCGCCACGACGCCGGTGCCACCCAACTCTATCGGGCTCGCTTACGTAGAGCCCTACCTTCAGAAATCGCAGCCGTGTTAACCATGGAAGGGGTCGCAGTCGAATGAACTGAGATCACTTCTGAGGACGCCACCATCGAAGCCGGATGGATCTCTAGACACCGAAACAAGCAAAGCAAGCATGCATCGAAGGCTCCAGCATCGCCAACTGGTCAAGGAAGCGCGTCCGGCACCCCAATGCTGAACGGATCTGCCCAGTGTCCCCCTCGCAAACGCAGGCAACCGCGGCTGCCAGATGATCACGGCAAAGTTGTGATTCGCCCGAGGGACAGCCTCAACCTCTCCAAAGTGGGGAAAGCCCATCTGCGCGATGCTATTCTACGCGAAGTGGATCTGCATGAAACGCTACTCAAAGAGGGCATTAACGCACATGCGTTGAAGCTAATCACTTCGTAGTAAGCACACCTCATCTATCCAACGCAGAAATCTACAGTCGGATCTCTAAACAACAGGTAGAAACTGATACCTGTGAGGTTCGAGACTACGTTACTCCCCTGAGAACACAGTAAAGGGAGTGATCCACAATATTCCCCCCTACGACTCTCCTGAAAACATGTCAGCAAGTCTTGTTAATGAGCGCAAAACCACAATACTACAAGTTTTTATTTATTTTATTTATTTATTCGAGTACCTACAGCGCCCTATTTGGGCATTACAGTAGGGGGGAGGAGACATAAAACTTGAAATTGATACAGATTATGAATACCGATAACAAAACAAGTAAGCATGCTCAGCTTATACAGTGTGTACACATTCTCGGGAACACGAGGCAATCAAGGAAAAGTAAAACACAAACAGAAATGCAGACAGAAATTGGCATCTTTCATTTCAACAAAAATTGTGACAGAGCATTTTGAAATGAGGGTGGCGGGGTGGATACAATATATTCTGGTAGGTTGTTCCATTCGTGTGTGGTTTTCGGGAAGAAGGAGTTTTTGTAAGTATTTATGCGACATCGGTATTCGCGAACTTTGCGGGAGTGATCTAGGCGAGACGATACATAAGTGGGATCTTTAATGTACACGTCTTTATTTAAACCAGTGCTACCAATATAAATATAATGAAATAGATTTAATCTTAAGAATTTGCGCCTGTCCTGCAGGAGAGGCCAACCCAAATGTTTACCTAATGTTCGCCTAATGGGAAAGTTCGCCTAATGGGAAAGACAAACACGGTACTCATTGTATTCGTTGGCGACCAAGTACCTTTCCCTGTCTACTATTGAGGAGCCGAATACAAATGTTACCTACATAAAAAACACACCGAAGTCTGCGACAAATGTGGTGCAGTCGGCAACTGTTCGGATGCCTGCCCCAAAGCAAATGCTGTAATCAGTACGCTGTGTTGCACAGCAAACCATGCTACTGCTCATCCATGCTATCTTAGGTGTCTTCTGTGCGGCCAAGCCCACCAGACGGGTGATAAAACCTGTCCTCAACGCTACCAGACACCTCGCCTACTCATTTATCGTCGTCAAGAAAAGGCTAAGCTCGAACAACAACAGCACCTCTCAACCACAATTTCCATGCAAGATGCTCATCTGGAACGCCAGGAGGTGAAGCTTAGTTACACCCGCTTCCGCAGTCCCAGTCCAACCTCGAAGCGTCGTGGCTCACGCAGCCGATCAAAGCAGCAGGATTCGCTCGGAGGATTTCAAGCTGGACGGTTGTGCCCTCGCGATCTCCGACTTCAGCGTAGCTCCCGCCGACTGGTTCGCCCTCCGCGGTCTCCTGATGCCGTGCAGCTCTCGCATTGAGGCACCCCGCCCTTGGACTGCTTCGACCGGATCCCCACTTTCCTATCTCCTTCTTTTTTCCCCTCGTTGGCTGGCGGCTTCTTATCCCTCTATTTTCCTTCTATTCTTTTTATCCCTCCTTCCTTCTCTCTATATCTTTTATTCCCCATATCCCATTCCTCTGCTGACCTGTTGAGGTGTCCTCGTAAGGAGAGACAGTTACGGGTCGGCACCTTTCTTTTCTTTTCTTCTGATATAACCACAATCTCTCTCTCTCTCAGCGCAAGAATCAGCCCCGGGAGCTCCTATTTGGATCTGCGGCGCCCGAGACTTCGGATGGTCCTCCCCTTAAGCAGCGGCAACCCGGTCTCACCCTCACCACCCCTACAGTAAGCTGGGCCAGCATTGCCTCCCAACCTGTTTCTATACTTAATACAGCGTTTACAACTACACACACGACCACACCTAATAAAGAAACCATGTTCAGTACTGTCACACTGGAGCTGCGTTCACTCCGTACGTTAGTACAAGAACTTCGCGTTGAAAACGCTGCTTTTCAGAGGCAACTTGCCCAGCAACCTCCGCTTTCCTCTCTGCTTCAATCCGCTAACCTTCACGCCCATTCCGCCACCAACGCCACTCGCCTAAACGAAACGCTCCAGACACAGAAGAACCAGCCACACGATCGTCGCAACCACCTACCGCCTCAGGACCCATTTTGCCTGTAGAATCTGTACCGTGGCAGCAAATCCATGAGGCGATTCAAACCGTACTTTAACGGCAGTTGCCGCTAATGCTTGAACTAACCATTGCGCAAACGCTAGAGCGATCTCTCAATTCAATTCTCACAGCAAAGTTAGAGCACCACGTCATCTTATAGCTCGATGTAAAGCTGAAAGCCCGAGTGACAATTATCCAGAACAACCATGAAGCGACACTTGCGAGTCTTCTCGCCAGCTAAAATACCGGATTCACGGAGCTAGAGCGGTGTACACATCGCTTTCGCTCACACTTACATCAGAAGCCTTCTGGCTGCATTAAACATGATGGTTATGAGTAATCCACACACTCAGTACAGCATCTGGCAGTGGAACTGCCGGGGCTACTGCCATAAGAGGAGCATGCTACAAAAATTCCTATCGACACTCAAAGAAACAGATACAGCAGATATTATTGCTTTACAGTAATTGGGCGGACAGGCTAAGCTGGTCGGATACGCCTTCTTTAGAGCTGCTCAAGCCCCTGACAGTCGGAATCCTTATCATCCTCGTGAAGCAAAATATTCCTGTTATTCAACACCCTTCACTCTCTGATACAGTGCCACACATTATATTGAAAATCCTCTCTTCATCTCGCCGGACACCCACCAGTATGTTCTTGGTCAATATTCACAGCAGCCCACAACAACCACATTGCTTCCACAACCTCCTCTCTTATGTCAAGAAGTTGGCAAGAATTTCCCCCTTCTCGTGATAGGGGATTTTAACGCTCCCTCACCCGCTTGGGGCTACATCTACGACACCAGAAAAGGACAAATGCTGTGGCAAGACACCCACAATCTTGGCTACACCCTTATCACGAACCGGGCATACCCTACGCGGTTGGGCAAGAGCGTTGCCGGAGACACCACTCCTGACCTAACTTTCACTGTGAACATTACGCATGCAGAGTGGCCCAACTTTCATGAAAATCTAGGCAGCGGCCACTATATAATACAAACAATCGTCAAGACTGGCCCGTAGCGCAGGAAATCCAAACAGCCTTCCCTGGTTGACTGGCATGTATTCCGCATATTGCGGGCAACGGCCTCTCCAGAATCTTCCACCTCGATTGACCAATGGACAGCTTTTTCACTACGAGATGTTAAGCGTGCTACCAAGACTCCCCCAGAAGACGCCGTAGGCGACACGGTAGACACCAAACTACTGCACATGTGGGATGCCCTCACTGGGCTGCGCAAGCGCTATTTCCAACAAATCGAACCGCTCATTACGCAAACGCATTGCTATAATAACGCGTCAAATTGAAGATTACGCTCTTCAACCCTTCCGCCAGAGCTGGCGTCAGCTTTGGAACGTTATGGAACGCTTATTTAACGTGCCTCAGACGTGGAATATTCTTTATCGTATGAAACAACGAGCAACGACAAAAACTGCTCAGCGCCACTCCTTAATCACTGATCTGCACAATTATCCAGGTACCAATGAAGACCTTATCCAGGACCTATCTGGTCGGTACATTGTCAATGCTACTTCGGTTGACCTCCCATGCTACACTGGGGTGGACAATCCAGCCCTCGACTCCCAGATTACAAAAGCGGAAGTAAGGTCCACCGTTTCGCAACTGAGGCCCCAATCAGCGCCTGGCCCGGATAAAATTACAAATAAAATCTTATGAAACCTTGACGAAGAATCACTTGAAACGCTCACGTCTTATCTCCAAATGGTTTGGGAGTTAGGAGAAATACCAACAGTATGGAAAACCGCCACATTCATTCTGATACCTAAACCAAGAAAACAACTCACAATAGAGAATCTTCGGCTGATATTTTTCACATCTTGTGTCGGCAAGGTACTCGAGCACGTTATTCACACTCGACTACAAAGGTACATGGAAGAGCATGCCCTGTACCCGCATACAATGTTCGCATTCTGCCCTAAACTTTCGACACAAGACGTTAAGCTGCAACTGAAGAGTCACATTAACGATGGTGAAAACGGCTCTCGGTATAGGACACGTGCCACTCTCAGGTTAGACCTCAGCAAGGCATTTGACAATGAGCTGCATTCATTGATCCTTGACGCCCCCGCCACGCTCAACGTATGCGCCCGTACCTACCGCTACATCCGCAACTTTTTAACGGATAGGACAGCCACACTCTCGGTCAACGATTTGCCTGCACCTTACATCACTCTCGATGGGAAAGAGACACCACAGAGGTCGGTCCTCTCCTCAGTTCTTTTCAACCTGGCCATGCTTCACCTTCCGCCACTTCTAGAAGATATCCCCTACCTCCACCATAGCTTATACACGGACGATATAACCTTGTTGATTGCAAGAGGTGGTGACGGAGAGATATAGGATGCACTTCTATTGGCTATTGATAGAATTACAACGTACGCTGATCAACGAGGATTGTCCTGCTCACCCCAAAAGTCAAAGTTACACGTCTATTGACCTAGATATCTCTACAACAGAGACCTTCCCATGATAAATCTGCATGTGCAACATAACCCTATCTGAACAGTCCTTTCCATTTGCGTATCGCGTTTTCGCATTCAGCAAAACAGCGGGAATTCGGAAACAATGCAACTGCTACACCATTATGTCTATCAGACTACTTGGCTCATCTCCCGCATCGCCAATAAATAGCACGGCATGAAAAAGGCCAATCTCACGACTGATGACTTCCTTCTCCATAAGTAGAATCCTTTACGTTGCTTCATTTATGAACCTTACGCTCACCGACAAGGAAAAGTAAACATAATGATCTGGTGCTGCTACAAGTGCGCGCTGCATCTCCCCATGTCTACGTCCAATGTGAAACTCAATGACCTAGGACTTCACATTACTATAGACGAATTCTTTGAAGCCCAACGTATATCTCAGTACGTACAATTAAGCCAAACTCCTACAGGACGTCATTTCATATGCGCACTCGGCATACCTTACGTCTCCCAGTTTTGCCAGAAACTCCCTGTTCCTGCGGACATTCACGATGCCTTCGTGATTCCCCCTATACCACGCAATATGCACACTGAATATAACGCGGAAAGACGAGTAGACCGCGCTAAGCACACGGTAAGCGCTACGTGAAAGCAACGCACGTGGGGTATGTAGACGCAGCGGAATATCCTACGCATTGGGCCGTGGCCCTAGCTGTAGCCAGTGGACCACAGTACATAATTACTGCAACTGGCGCCATTCACGCAAAGCCGAAGAGGGCAAAGAAGCAGCTATCGATCTCTCCTACGCATCCCAACCCAAGCATCCTGCATCATCAGCGACTCCAACACTGCCATCCGCATTTTTGCTAAAGGTTTGATCTCTCAACCGGCGCTTCGAATTCTCACAAGTACACCTCTGTTTTGTCGCCGCCGCGTTGAGATCATCTGGACTCCGGGCCACTTGGGGCTCACGGGAAACGAACACGCTTATGACGCCACCCGAGCTCTTGTCCACCGGGCGCATCATCCAACAGAGTACCATCCCTCGCAACCTGATGTGGCTAAACAAGAGTTGATGGTCTCCTCGTTTCGTGGCAATGCGAAGGACAGAATGGTTACCTTTGTAGAAATCGTAATGTATTACCGCAAGGTTAGACCCACCACCAGACAAGTGGTTTAGCAAGCAGCAGTCCCCTACCTGGCGTCTAATACAGACACGTGCTTTTCCCTGTCCGTCACTGTACACCTGTATTTACCCCGCTGTTCACACGCCACAATGCAAAGCGTGTCGTGCACTTAACGCCGAGCTCGACCATCTTATATGGGCCTGCCCCGCAGCTACTCACTCAGCTAAACACAGCACGCACTCTACATTCACAATCACCACGGCCGAGCAGTGGAAGGCTTTGCGGCTCGGCACGTGCCCGGAGGACCAGCTCTCGGCTGTCTGGCTGGCCGAAAACGCCGCCAGGATTCAATTTCTGGCCGCCGCCTGAGAAAGGGGGTTACTGAGGGGCCCGTCTCCAGGCCCCGCGCCACCTTTGACCCCAGCAGGAACACTTCAATTAAGGTTCTTCTCTCTCTCAGTATTTGGCTCTCTAACACCCTGTTATCGGTTTAGCTGAGTGGTTCGCTCTGTACAAAGCGTATGACCCTAATAATTCGATCACTTTCCAAGTCCCTGCGGTCATGTACGAAGTTGTGCTGGTGGCTTGATCAAATTTATTCTGCATTGTTGAGGTGAAAGAAATACACACGAGAAGAGATCTGTGCTTCACAAAATTCATAATTATGCCTCGATCGTTTACACTAAATGGTCTACGCAAGCAGAGCCCATTGTAGTTAAAATGCATTTATCATGACATGGTGAGGTTATAAAAAAGTAAGAAAAAAACGTGTCTGATTCCTCTTATGAGAATTGGTGTAACACGAAAGGTAAACATGTCTTCACGTAGGTAGTTGAGAATTTCTTGTGCCTTGTTTTTTCACAAGGACAAGGAAGTGAATGGTACAGGTTCAAATGAAACACTATAGGTATAAATAAAAATACAGGTACATAATGTAAGGAGAAAAAACGCAAGAAAATAACAAACACGGAAAGAGTGTCATCTGTCTCAGCTCCACGTTTAAAGCACGCTGTTGGACCCCCCCCTCCCCCATTTAAATAATTTGGCAGAACTCACGTACAGCGGGGATGGATTATATGTGAATCACAAATGAGGAATGTTGATATAGTGAAATACGACGGTTCAGCTGACGCTTTATTCAAGCAACAGCAAGATAGCGCCGATGATGAAAAAGAACGGAATGAAGACTGATGATGGTTATCGACCGATGAGGAAGATGACGTCCATTGAATTCTTACACTAATTTCTCCCGTCGACGGAAGCAGCCAGCCAGGCCGCGAATTACGCAGTGGAACGCATACGATAGGGCTTGAGACGCGAAACGTGCACAATCTCTGTCCCGCGGCAGCTTTGGGTAGTGGGGGAATGAACAGGTGTGACACGGTAGTTTACCGGTGAAGTCTGTTCGACAACTTTTTAGGGGCCAAGATAGCGTGACTCAAGCTTCTCGCATAAGCCAGGAGTTCGCGCAGGAGTCCACAGAAGTACGTCGTCGCCAGGGCGGTGTACAATGACGCGGTGAGTGGCATCGTAACGATGTTTGTATCTACTTGGCTAGCTTCGGTGTTTACATAAGCATGACGTTGGCATTGAGCAACACGGGACATAAACTGGTCACAAACGAATGGTGAAGAGTTGACGGGGCCAGAAAAGAATGAAATGTCGAGTGGTGATGCCAGTTGGCGTCCGTGTAGTAAGAAAAATGGAGAATAGCCTGTGGTTCGTTGAACTGACGTATTAAATGCATACGTTACAAAAGGAAGTATGTCTACCCAATTGCTATAGTCCGGTCGGATATACATGGACAGCATGTCACGCAGCGTGCGATGAAATCTTTTCGTTAAGCCATTGATTTGTGGGTGATAGCTAGATGTTGTTTTATGAACTGTTTTGGATGCTTGAAGAACTTCACTGAGCGTGCTTGAAAGAAATGCCTTGCCCCGGTCGCTCAAAAGAACACGAGGGGCTCTGTGTCATAGGTAAATAGCATTCAAGGAGAAAGATGCTACTTCCGAAGCAGTTCCTGAAGTGATCGAGGTCGTCTGAGCGTACTGGCTCAAGTGATCAACCGCGGTGACGCTCCGTCTCCTGCCGTCCAATGTAGTTAATAGGAGCCCGAAGAGGTGAATTCCGGTGACAGAGAACGGCTCTGATGGACAAGGAAGGGGTTGTAGGGTCCCGACTGGAGCAGTAGTGGGTCGCTTGCGGTGTTGGCAAAGTACGCACGATTCAATATATTTAGCTATTATCGTGGAAAGACCTGGCCAGAAGAATCGACTGCGGATGCGCTGGTATGTTTTGCAGTAACCCAAGTGTACTGACGTCGGGTCGTCGTGGGAAGCGCGCAGAACTTCAGTGCGTAGCGCGCGTGGTACAACGGGAACCAATCGGTGGCCTGCCGGGTGGAAAATGTATCGATATAGCACATTGTCCTCCAATTTGAATAGTCGGAAATGTTTCTGGAGCCTGGCATTTGGGGAAGATGAAGCGCCTGTAAGCCGACTGATGGTCTCAGTGCAATAAGAATCGGCTCACTGGTGAGTGGTAAGTACTGACGGACGGGTGGATGAAGGTAGTGAAAAATGAATGATATCGACGAGGCGTCCTCCGTATAGCCAATTTGACCAGGGGCTGTGACGTGCCCCGAAGACTGCGGAAAAGGGCATCGTGACAAAGCTTTGGCATCTTGGTGTTGTCTTCCACTCTTGTAGATGACGTCAAAGTCATATGACTGTAATCGGATAATCCAGCAGCCAAGTCGACCCGACAAGTTTTTGATTGTGGACAACCAGCAAAGAGCATGGTGGTCTGTCACAACAGTAAAATGTCGACCATGTAGATACGGACGAAATTTTCGGATGTACCAGACAACAGCCAAGCACTCTTGTTCGGTTATCGAGTACCTCTTCTCTGCAGAGGTCAGAGTGCGGCTTGCATACGCGACAACCTTCTCGCGAAAGGCATGGTCGCGCTGGAGGAGTACGGCGCCGATTCCTTGTCCACTAGCGTCAGTGTGTAATATCGTAGGTGCCTTGTCATCGAAATAACAAAGCACCAGTGGGAATGTCAGTGCCTGCTTGAGTTCTTGAAATGAAGCTTCGCATTGATCATTCCAATCGAAGGAATCGGTACTAGCAAGGAGCTTGTGGAGAGAAGTGGAAATAGTAGCAAAGTTGCGAATGAAGCGGCGAAAGTACGATGCGAGTCCAAGGAAACTGCGTAGTTCTTTGGAACGAATGGGTCGCAGAAAATTGAGGACTGCGGAAACTTTGTCCGGATCGGGCTAGATGCCATCTTTACTAACGAGATGTCCTATAACTTTTATAGCTGTGTTGCCGAAATGGCACTTTTTTGTGTTCAGTTGAAGTCCAGCATTGGAGAGACATGTGAGCACTTGATCTAGGCGTTGCAGATGATCAGCAAAAGTGGAAGAAAACACGACGATATCATCGAGGTAGCATAGACAAGTTTTCCACTCGAGGCCACGAAGAACAGTGTCAATCAACCTTTCAAATGTGGCTGGAGCATTACATAGACCGAATGGCATTACGTTAAACTCGTAAAGACTGTCCACCATTGAAAAGGTGGTCTTTTCTTTGTCTGCTTCGTTCATTGGTATTTGCAAATACCCGGACCGAAGGTCAAGAGTGGAGAAGTATTGGGCGCCTTTCAATGAATCAAGTGCATCATCTATACGGGGCGTCGGATATACATCCTTTCGGGTAATCTTGTTGCGCGCGCGGTAATCAACACAAAATCGTACCGATTCATCCTTCTTTTGTAACAACACAACGGGTGATGACCAAGAACTGGTAGAAGGTCGTATGATGTTTCTTTTTAGCATATCGGTCACGTTCTCCTCGATGATTTCGCGTTCGGCCAAGGAGACTCGGTAAGGACGACGGCG
The DNA here is from genome assembly GCF_013339725.1 of Rhipicephalus microplus. NCBI lineage: Eukaryota > Metazoa > Arthropoda > Arachnida > Ixodida > Ixodidae > Rhipicephalus > Rhipicephalus microplus. The sequence continues at coordinate 118,143,371 of NC_051166.1, read as the reverse complement.
TACAACAGTGTGACCTTCAGTGTCGATTCGATGATGCGCAACTGTAGTCTGTCAGAGTGCCGAAGCATTGGCGTCGAAAGAGGCCTGGTGTTTTGTTAGCAACGCCTAACGTTGAGAAGCAGAAAGGTCGGGATTTATCTCGGGAGCAAAGGAGGAGGAAGTAACAGGCTGGGCCTGTTGTGGCTGAGCTCTCAAGGCGTCAAGAGAAACCAAAGGTACCGGTTGGGTATCCACATAACACGACACTGCAGAACCTTTGGGTAGGAGGACAGGCTCCGGGGCAGGGCTCAGGCCAAGCATTATCGCAGCACTGTCTTTGAACCGCAACAAGCTGGAGGGGACTACAACGACGCGAGCTTGACAGTGGCTGGAAGGGGTGATAAGGACGTCACCATTGGCAATAATCGGAGAAGTGATGGTGATGAGTTGCTCCTGACCTGGGAGCAGTAAGTTATCGCAAGCTCTTAAAAAACGCAATGGTTTTTTGTCGACGCGTTCGCTGCAGTCATTGGTCTCGTTCATCTCGACTACACGTTGATGGCAAAAAATTAAAGCAGATGCTGATGAGAGAAAGTCCCAACCTAAGATTAGTTCATGAGCTAATGAAATTAAGGCAGCGAAGGTGATGTGATGATGAATACAATCAATGAAGACACGCGCTGTACATTGTGCCGATGGTCTAATTATTGCTCTATTGGCCCCAATCAAGGATGATCCAAGATAGGGTGTCTTCACTTTCCGCAATCGAGAACACAAGTCGGCACGCATAACTGAAATTATTGCTCCCGTGTCCAACAGAGCCAACACCCGCACACCTTGCACAGTCTCCATTAACATGTTTGACGGTCGTTCAGGAGGACTTAGATCATTTCGCCGCGATGCAATTTTCACTGCTTAGTTTTCCGGTCGCTGGGCAGCCAAATGAGAGACAGGTCGAAGTGGTGAAACAGAGCGTCGGAGTGGCGAAGGGGAGCGTGGTCGGGAGGCACGTGTATTGTTGGTCGTGTTGGGAATGCGCACAGGAGACGGGGATCGGTGGTTGGAAGGACTGTCGGCATAGTGGTAGTAGCCTCGAGCGCATGTGTCGTCTCGTTCAAAAGCGGCGTAACCACGACGTTCATCTTGCTGCCGACGTCGACAGACCCGGGAACTGTGTCCCCGAATTCCACAGCAGTAGCAAATAGGCCGTGGGGCCCGCCAGGAAGAATAGTAGGTAGGGTTTGGTGGACGGGTGACTAGAGGGGCGAGATGTTCGTGATCAGGCACAGGTAGTGGTACTTCAGACGGCGAGGGTTACATTGAAGCGATCTGTGCATACGAAGCGGGTTGGGGGCATGGTGGAGCACGGTGAGTGCTTTGGAACGCTGACATTTCTTCCCTAATAATGCCACGCAGATCAATAGAAGCGGGCTGAGCGGGAACGTTATTAGAAGGAGGTAAACTGTAGGCGTGCAGTTCCTCACGAATTATGGCTCGAATGAGGGATCGGAGCTCCATACTGTTTGCCAGGGGGTTCTCAGAGACGTCAGGTCGCAGGCGGATTGACTGCAAGGTATCAAGCCGCTGGCATACAGAGACAACGTCGGAAACAGTCGAAGGGTTGTGTTCGACGAGGGCGTTGAAAGCGGTAGGTCCAACACCCTTCAGAAGGTACCGAACACGATCACCTTCTGGCATGGTGTCGTCGATACGGCGGCAAAGTGCAAGCACATCCTCAATATAGGAAGTGTAGGACTCACCGCAATGTTGAACGCGTTCTGCCAGTTTTTTTCCGAGCAACTTGTGAACGGACGGTCTGTGTGCCGAAAATGCGTCGGAGCTGGTCTTTGAAGGAAGACCAATCGCGGAAGTCGTTCTCATGATTTAGGAACCAGGTCTTGGCAACCTGAGAGACGTAAAACTGGACGCGTGCTAAATTTGATGCTTCGTTCCAGTTGTTGTAGACACCTACGCGGTCATAGTTGTCGAGCCAGACTTCGACATCTTCGCCAGGCAGACCGGAGAAGATTGGAGGCTCCCGAGGGGGGTTGTTGACCGGGCTAGGGTTGGCGGCGGGTGGTTCGGTTGGGCTTGCTCTTGCACCATGGTGCTCTGCTGGCGTAAGTGACGTCCTGAACAGAGCTCCAGGAGCTGGCTTTGGATGGACAGAGGTCGAAGAGATCGGGAAGCACCTTCCACCACTTGAAATACGACGGTTCAGCTGACGCTTTATTCAAGCAACAGCAAGATGGCGCCAATGATGAAGAATAACGGAACGAAGACTGATGATGGTTATCGACAGATGAGGAAGATGACGTCAATAGAATTCTTACATTAGTAAATTTTAAAATGAGCACAACGGTATGAGGCGCACAGATGTACTACACAGTAAACACAATTATAAATGTTAAGCGCACACAGGTATCTAGATGAGATGCAGGTGTAGGTTTAAAGTCACGTAACGACGACACCACTAATGCTTGCAGTACCAGCACAAACCGTGGTAGGCATCTAAATTATGCCTTAGGTGACTTTCACGTTATAATTACCATGTTTGCGCGTAGAATTCTTGTTCATCGTCCATTCACATCGCCTAATACTGAATTTGGTATATGTGCAGCTGACGAACTTCATGATAATCATGAGGGCACTATGACGCACATCATGATTATCATGTTTAGACGTGTCTCTTACCTCTGTCCTCAAGCGCCGCCACGGTGGTCTAGTGGCTAAGGTACTCGGCTGCTGACCCGCTGGTCGCAGGATCAAATCCCGGCTGTGGCGGCTGCATTTCCGATGGAGGCGGAAATGTTGTAGGCCCGTGTACTCAGATTTGGGTGCAGGTTAAAGAACCCCAGGTGGTCAAAATTTCCGGAGCCCTCCACTACGGCGTCTCTCATGATCAAATAGTGGTTTTACGACGTTAAACACCACAAATCAATCATCCTCTGTCCTCCAAAGACATCACGTAATACCAAATTTAGTATACGCAAAGCTAGCAAATCGGCAGTGAGCTCATCATGAACGTGGCATGCAGCCATGTTTTACATGACACGCATATCATGATTATCATGTTTAAATCAGTTATATATATGCCTCTGTCACCCATTCAAGTCCCTTAACACCAAACTCGGTATATCTGGAGCTCGCTAAACGGCACGAGCGCACTATGAGAGTTGCATGTGGTCATGTTTTACATGACACACATGTCATGAGTGTCACGCTTGCACGTGTTATTTCCATCTTCATCCGTTCACGTCCCGTAATACCAAATTTGTTATATGTAAAGCTGGCGAATCGAGCGCGAGCGCATCATGAGCTTGGCATGTAGTCATGTTTTCATGACACGCATATCACGATTATCATGCTTGGATCAGTAATATACCTTCGTCATCCATTCACGTCACATAACACCAAACGTGGTATATGTGAAGGTAGCTAACCGCCACGAGCGCACTATGAGTGTAGCAAATAATAATGTTTTACATGACACGCATATCATGATTATCATGTTTGGACGGGTCCTTTGCCTTGGTCCTTGCACGCCACGTAATACAGAATTTTGTATGTGTGAAGCTAGGAAAACGACCATGAGCGCATTACGAGCGTTGTATGTGTTCATGATCTTGCATGACTTTTACATCATGATTATCATGTTTCGACTGGTTATTTAACTTTGCCGTCTTTTACATCACGCGATACCAAATTTGGTATATGTGGAGCTGGCGAAACAGCCGCGAGCGCACAAGGAGTGGAGTATGTAGTCATGTTTTACATGACACGCATGTCATGAATATTACGTTCATCTTCATCATCATCTTCATCATCAGCCTGGCTACGTCCACTGCAGGACAAAGGCCTCTCCCATGTTCCGCCAGTTAACCCGGTCCTGTGCTTGCTGCTGCCAATTTATACCCGCAAACTTCTTAATTTCATCTGCCCACCTAACCTTCTGTCTCCCCCTAACCCGCTTTCCTTCTCTGGGAATCCAGTTAATTACTCTTAATGACCAGCGGTTATCCTGTCTACACGCTACATGCCCGGTCCATGTCCATTTCCTCTTCTTTATTTCAACTATGATATCCTTAACCCCCGTTTGTCCCCTAATCCACTCCGCTCTCTTCTTGTCTCTCAAGGTTACACCTACCATTTTTTTCCATTGCTCGCTGCGTCGTCCTCAATTTAAGCTGAACCCTCTTTGTGAGTCTCCAGGTTTCTGCTCCGTAGCTAAGTACCGGCAAGCTACAGCTGTTATATACCTTCCTCTTAAGGGATAATGGCAATCTACCTGTCATAATTTGAGAGTGCTTGCCGAATGTGCTCCACCCCATTCCTATTCTTCTGGTTACTTCAATCTCGTGGTTAGGCTCTGTTGTTGTTACCTGCCCTAAGTAGCAAAGTCTTTTACAACTTCAAGTGCACTATTACCTATCTCGAAGCGCTGCTCTTTGCCGAGGTTGTTGTACATTACTTTCGTTTTCTGCAGATTAATTTTAAGACCCACTTTTCTGCTCTCCTTGTCTAACTCCGTAATCATGAGTTGCAATTCGTCCCCCGAGTTACTCAGCAATGCAATGTCATCGGCGAAGCGCAGGTTACTAAGGTATTCTCCATTGACTCTTATCCCTAACTGTTCCCATTCTAGGCTTCTGAAAACCTCCTGTAAGCACGCGGTAAACAGCATTGGGGAAATTGTGTCCCCCTGCCTTACACCCTTCTTGATTGGTATTCTGTTGCTTTCTCTATGAAGCACTATGGTAGCAGTTGATCCCCTGTAGATTTCTTCCAGAATGTTTATATATACTTCATCTACGCCCTGATTCCGCAGTGTGTGCATGACGGCTGATATTTCTACTGAATCAAACGCCTTCTCGTAATCTATAAAGGCTATGTATAGTGGTTGGTTATGCTCTGAGCATTTTTTCTCTATTACCTGATTGATAGTATGAATGTGGTCAATTGTTGAGTAGCCTGTTCGAAATCCTGCTGTTTCCTTTGGTTGATTGAATTCTAATGTTTTCTTTACTCTGTTAGCAATTACCTTTGTAAATAGCTTGTACGCTACAGAGAGTAAGCTGATCGGCCTGTAATTCTTCAAGTCCTTGTCATCTCCTTTCTTATGTATTAAGATGATGTTAGCGGTCTTCCAAGACTTTGGTACCCTTCCCGTCAGGAGACGCCTCGTAAACAGGGTGGCTAGTTTTTCTAACACAATCTCAATCAATCAATCAATCAAACTTTATTTCAGGAATGCATACATTTACATGAATAAAATTCTACAGTACAGAGGAGGTCCCGAAGTTAGAAAACTGTCGGGGCGACCTCCGTTAGAGAATAAGTCAAGTGCGATGACAATGCAGCAAGCAGTGAAAAACGCTTTGTACGAATTAAACAAAGAATGGTTAAAATTTCATAACAACAAGGCAAGAAAAGTTCTGTGTAACAGCAAGTGGTATAGTGAGTAAAAGAAATACTAAAATTAGGAGTAAGGCACGACGGCAGAGTTTAGAAAACACGTTTTGTGATTAGGTACTCTTTAAACATTTTGCGAAACGAATAGAATGTGGGACATAACTTTATTTCAAGGGGTATGTTGTTCCATACGGATACACCTGTAATTTTAAGAGTTAGTTTTCCATAATTGCTACGCACTTTAGGGAGAAGGAAATTGTGACAGGCTGAAAACCTGGTGTTATTAGTATTGAGAAGATGTTGTGTGGATAGCCCTGAAACACATAGACCATGATAAATGAGGCGGTACATCAATATAGCTAACTTTAGAGTGAATAAAAGATTAATTGGAAGCACGGAAAAATAAATAAAGAGTGGCGTAGAAGGCGATTGAAATGGAGCGAAGGCGATCAGACGTAGTGCCCGTTTCTGAAGATGTAATTATCTCCTACTGCCTGGTCTCCAGCCTGCTTCTTCCCTACCTTTGCATTAAAGTCGCCCATCACTATAGTATACAGTGTTTTTACCTTACTCATTGCCGATTCCACGTCTTCATAGAAGCTTTCAACTGAAGCGTCAACATGGCTGGATGTAGGCGCGTAAGCCTGTACTACCTTCATCTTGTATCTTTTATTCAGTTTAATTACAATACCTACCACCCCTTCATTAATGCTGTAATATTCCTCTATGTTGCCAGCTATGTTTCTGTGAATTAGGAACCCCACTCCCAGTTCTCTTCTGTCTGCCAAGCCCCGATAGCAAAGAACGTGCCCATTCTGTAGCACCATATAGGCCTCATCTGTCCTCCTCACCTCACTGAGCCCTATTATATCCCATTTACCACCCTCTAGCTCTTCGAATAGTACAGCTAGACTTCCCTCACTAGATAAGGTTCTAGCGTTAAACGTTGCCAAGTTCAGGTTCCAATGGCGGCCTGTAGTCCAGAGATTCTTAGCACCCTCTGCTGCGTTGCAGATCTGACCGCCGCCGTAGTCAGTTGCTTTGCAGCTGCTGAGGACTGAGGGCCGTGAGTTATTTGGCGTATCCATGTGGGAGGTAGTGGCCAGATACTGCACCAGGGTGGCCAATTCTTTTCTGGTGAGGGAGTGCGTGCCCGGCGGTGGTTACCGGTGAGGCAGCACCTCAGGCCTCTTATTGTAGTTCCATCAACACACGATTTTTTTATTTTATTTTTTTTCCGGTTGGGAACTGCGCGGTACGGGCACGTGGTCCGACTGTTGTCGTTTTCACATATTCACACTGTTTTTCGTTCCTAAAATTTAAAATTTCGTTTGTAATAGCAGTATTTGTAGCGGTTGAACTCCTTGTATCTTCACGAACAAATAGACACCACTCTGACCCTCCTAGGATCAAAATCTGTCCTCCATATTTTAGCAGATCTGATGTTACCTGATCATCACCAGCAGCTTTGCCTCTTTGCATGCTCTCCAAAGCTTTTCTGACTTCTTCTATCATTACTAATGGGGTGTCGTCTGGGTTACTGCTAGTTCTTATAGTATTAAGGTCGTCGTTGTCTCGGCTACTGTACAGATCTCTGTAAAACACCTCCGCTATTTTAACTATCCTATCCATTTTGGTAGTTATTTTGCCTTCTTTGTCCCTTAGTGCATACATCCTACTTTTGCCTATCCCAAGTTTCCTCTTCACTGCTTTGAAGCTTCCTCCGTTTTTCAGAGCGTGTTCAATTCTCTCCATGTTATACCTTCTTACATCGCATACTTTACGTCTATTATTCAACTTAAAGCTCTGCCAGTTCAATTTCGTCTGTTGTACTTGACACTTTCATGGTTTGATGCTTCTTAATTAGGTTCTTCGTTTCCTGGGAAAGCTTGCCAGTGTCCTGTCTAACTACCCTGCCTCCAACTTCCACTGCACACTCCATAATGATACTCGTCAGATTATCATTCATTGTATCTACGCTAAGGTTGGTTTCCTCACTAAGAGCCGAGTACCTGTTCTGCAGCGACACTCTGAATTCCTGTACTTTCCCTCTCAGTGCTAGCTCATTGATTGGCTTCTTGCGTATCAGTTTCTGTCGTTCCTTCTTCAAGTCTAGGCGAATTCGAGACCGTACCATTCTACGGTCACTGCATCGCACCGTGCCAACCACTTCCACATCCTGCACGATTCCTGGGTGTGCGGTCATGACAAAGTCTATTTCGTTCTTATTTTCGTCATTAGGGCTCCTCCATGTCCACTTGCGGTTTTCTCGTTTTCGGTAGAAGGTATTTTAAATCCGCAAATTATTGCGTTCTGCAAATTTTACTAGTAGCTCTCCTCTGGCGTTTCTAGTGCCGATGCCATAATCTCCTACTGCCTGGTCTCCAGCCTGCTTCTTCCCTACCTTTGCATTAAAGTCGCCCATCACTATAGTATACTGTGTTTTTACCTTACTCATTGCCGATTCCACGTCTTCATAGAAGCTTTCAACTGAAGCGTCATCATGGCTGGATGTAGGCGCGTAAGCCTGTACTACCTTCATCTTGTATCTTTTATTCATTTTAATTACAATACCTACCACCCTTTCATTAATGCTATAATGTTCCTCTATGTTGCCAGCTATGTTTCTGTGAATTAGGAACCCCACTCCCAGTTCTCTTCTGTCTGCAAAGCCCCGATAACAAAGAACGTGCCCATTCTGTAGCACCGTATAGGCCTCATCTGTCCTCCTCCCCTCACTGAGCCCTATTATATCCCATTTACCACCCTCTAGCTCTTCGAATAGTACAGCTAGACTTCCCTCACTAGATAAGGTTCTAGCCTTAAATGTTGCCAAGTTCAGGTTCCAATGGCGGCCTGTAGTCCAGAGATTCTTAGCACCCTCTGCTGCGTTGCAGATCTGACCGCCGCCGTAGTCAGTTGCTTTGCAGCTGCTGAGGACTGAGGGGCGTGAGTTATTTGGCGTATCCATGTGGGAGGTAGTGGCCAGATACTGCACCAGGGTGGTCAATTCTTCTCTGGTGAGGGAGTGCGTTCCCGGCGGTGGTTACCGGTGAGGCAGCACCTCAGGCCTCTTATTGTAGTTCCATCAACACGCGATTTTTTTATTTTATTTTTTTTCCCTGTTGGAAACTGCGCGGTACCGGGCACGTGGTCCGACTGTTGTCGTTTTCACATATTCACACTGTTTTCCGTTCTTAAAATTTAAAATTTTGTTTGTAATAGCAGTATTTGTAGCGGTTGAACTCCTTGTATCTTCACAAACAAATAGACACCACTCCGACCCTCCTAGGACCAAAATTGCTAAAGGTATAGGTAGATATGTTATAGGTAGATATGTGCAGAGCTCACTTACCCGTACTGCTGACGCGGCGCTCCCGCTTACGCAGTTGGAATAATCTGTGCTTATTGGCTAAGAGGTGGAGGAGCTGTTTCGGTGAGCTTAATTCGCTGTGGAAGCTGTTTCTCCAAACCCAGCTCAAGCAGTGACAGCAGTCCGGCAACACTGAGTGTGTCTTCTGAATAAGTCTCTTTTGACGCTCTCAGTTGAATTGGGCGGTCGCGGTTTTTTCTACGGCTATCTCCAGATTTTAACGACTAAATTGAGACCTGATTTGTCGTCCTGGGGTGTGTAAAAGCCGAGATATGACTCGTTGTCCTCAAAGTGGCTTGGTCCCACACAAGATGGCGGCTCCATATGGTCATAAGGTGGGAAAAATTGCTTGTGGGTTTGTTTTCGCCGGTCAGAAACTGGTAAGATTGAGCTCAGAGCCCGAAATCCTCCTTCTGCGTGATTTAATAATGTTACCATTATTTGTTGTGATCTTTTGCCTTTTCATTCAATCTTTGAGCACGAGGGGGCAGGTGCTAAAGTCCCCTGTCAACATGGCAGCCCCCATAGGGCGGATACACGTGTTACTCACAGTTGATTTTCGGTGATGAAAAACCGTTTTTTCCCGCAGATTCAAGATAAGATGGTAGCGGCGAAGCTCCGGAACGTCCCAAGAAGAATCGAGGGTGGTTTTCCAGGTGCGTAGTAGCTTTTCTTGCGGAATTCCTGATTTGATCGAAGTGGAGCCAGTAGCGGTTGTTGTTAGGCCTACCCGAAGTATGAGTCGTTAATTTCTCAAGTTGTAACTGATTTGGGTGGCTAAACCGTGCTTCTCAAAGTGCTCCGAAGCCTCATAAAACCATGCGAGAAAATTTAGATTATTACTCACAGTTTTGACGGAGATTTGAAGTTTTTTTGACAGATATTATGTTAGGACATGTCATATACCTTCGTCGTTCATTAACGCTACGAAATGCCGAATTTGGTGGTCTAGTGGTTAAGGTACTCGGCTGCTGACACACAGGTCGCGGGTTCAAATCCCGGCTGTGGTGGCTGCATTTCCGATGGAGGCGGAAATGTTGTAGGCCCGTGTACTCAGATTCGGGTGCACGTTTAAGAACTCCAGATGGTCAAAATTTGCAGAGCTTCCACTACGGCGTCTCTCATAATATTATGATGGTTTTGGAACGTTGAACATCACATATAAATCAATCAATCAATCAATTATGAAGCTAGCAAAACGGCCGTGAGCGCATCATGAGGGAGGTATGTAAAAATGATCTTACCTGACACGCATGTTTGAATATCATGTTTGGACGTGTTATTTACCTTCGTCGTCCATTCACGTCACGTAGTATCAAATTTTGTATGTATGAAGCATGATGTAGGAATAAGCGGGTGTTGACAATGAGCGGGCCTGAGCGGCCAGATAATGTTCAGTCTCGGGGGCGCACTAGTAAGTAAGTAAGTAAGTAGGTGCTCCTAATCCCTTTTGGCACAGGGCAGGCGCCAGCAGCGCCACAGGACAAAGTTGTGCGCTTCAACGCACATCCATACACACGCACACACACATCACCAGTCAGGCGCTTGCCGCGCCACCGTCAAAAAAAAAAAAAACATTTTGTGTTTTACACGCACTTCACGCGAACACGCACTCACACGTTTTCCACTTTACTGTTCGAAGAAAGAAAGGTCTGGTAGTAAATTGCCCGTTTCGCCACCAGGGGAAACGTGCCCTCGGCCAAGTCTATCCAGTGGCGTCGGCGTCGTTTAGATATTTTCTGTCGGCCCTTCGTTGCGCTGGACACTGTCGGGGTGTTTGTCCACCTGCCAGCACAGTCTGTCCCAGAGTTTTAGACGTCGCTTGGCACTCTCGGTGTGTTCGACTCGGGTGTCGACGGGATCATCTGGGAGACCCAGATATTCCGCCAGGTTTATCTTGGGTAGGTCCCTCGCTCCGAGTCGCGGGCAATCCATCAGGATATGTTGGATGGTTTCTTCCGTGGCCCCGCATAGGCGGCACGACGGGTCCGTGTCGAACAGTTCCCAATGCCGCTTCCGCGTGGGCAGTGACCCCGTCCTGGCTTGGAACAGGAGGGGCGCTTTCCCGGTCGCCCCTGTAAAATGGCTCACGGTCTGGAGCCTGCTTGTATTCGAGGTATAACTGTAGGCTCCTTTTCTTTGCCGCCGACGTGCGCCACATCTCTGTGCTGGCTTCGGTTATAGTGTTTTTTGTTATTATACGCCATTCTCGTTCCGATTTTGCTTCTTCCAGTTTTGTGTTATGGCCGAATTTATTTTCCAGAGAAGCCAGTCGTTTCATCCACTGTGTTTTTATGCCCCTGTATCGGAGGTGTAGGTATATGCGCTGGCTGTAATTTGTTTCTGGTAGAAACTTTAGCCGGCCCGCATATTGTATTTTTGACCTTGCTTCGCGTGCTTCGAAAGTTGACCAGGCCAACTCCCCTGTTACTGCTGCGTTTGCTGTTGCAAAGCTGCCTCCCAGTAGCCAGCGCCCCAGTTCATTTTGGTGGCGGTCCAAACATCGCACTGTTTGGGTCGAGTACGCCAATGTGTCACCTGCGTAGGTTATTGCAGGCACGGCAAGAGTCTTCCAAAGTGTGCGGCCTACCCTGTAGGGGTTGTAGGAATGCCGTGACAGGTGCCACACCCTACCTTTTAGGCGGTTGGATTGTTTTAGGAGTAATTCTTGGTGTTTGTCAAGGTAATTCTTTTGGTCTGATATTGTTATGCCTAAATATCTGTATGTTGCTGTTTTCTTGATGGTGTTGCCTTGGATGGTGAATGTTATGTCTTTGTCATCAATGTTTATGCCCATCCATTGTGTTTTGTCAGTGTTGAATGTGAGGCAATCTTCGTGGGCTACGCGAGAGCATATGTCGAGGAGATGTTGCAGGTCCGCTGGGGATTCAGCCAATAATACGATGTCATCGGCAAATGCCAAGCATGAAATTTTAGTGTAGATTTCTTGGCGCTCAGTTGTTACGGTGGAAAGACGTAGCCCTGGTCCTTCTCTATTTACTTGTTCTAGTAGGCTGTTAATGTAAATATTGAATAATGTTGGCGATAGTGGGCACCCTTGTTTGAGTCCAATATTTTGTTGCACCTGTCTAGATTTATATTTGCCCAGTTCATACACTGCCGTACACTCTGCTGTTAGCCATCAGATGGCGCCACGGCCTACACACCCAACCAAGTGGTGCTGGCTCATGAAAATTCCCCTGCCTGTGCAACGTTATCGTTCCTAGTAGCATGACTAACACTCAAATTGTGAAGAAAATTTCTCTTTTCAAAATAAAATATAAAGCTTCATCAAGTGTAAGCATTCATTAATACGAAAATGCCTTGTGGAGGCTGTGAACGGCGTCAAGACGGATCGGTCAGGGAGTACTCAAAGTTATGTTCCGCTTGCCTCAGTTTGTATTTTAGTCTGTTCACTGCGTTAATTGATGCAAATAAAAAGAAAAAACAACGTTAGCCAGTGTTCCATTCCTCCATGAAAATGTTCCCCTGTGGAGAAAAATGCGAGAAACTCCCTCGTCATTAGAGGCCGGTGCATGTTAAACAGCCTCGGATGGTCAAAATTATTCGGGAGCTTTCGAATATACAGTGTTCCTCGTAATCAAAGCGTTGTTTTGACACGTAAACACCCCATAATACGTACTTTTTACGCCTGTAACAAAATAGGCCAATAACTGCTCCATAAACGTATTTTATGTGAATCGATTTTTCATTTACACAAGAAATCGTCGAACTATCAGTGGCGCTTGTTTCATGTCAACGCGATATAAATAAATATATGAAACTCGTAATTATTTCATATCAAGAGCACACAACTACAGTGCTGTTGTTACGCGAAATACACACACACACACACACACACACACACACACACACACCACACACACACACACACACACACACACATATATATATATATATATATATATATATATATTAACGACTCATGTATTTCATAAACACCACAATAAAGATACGCGTTTGTGCCTGGCTGGATGTTACTATGAGAATTCACATATTTGTGCCTTGATAACTTTCAGACGGTACGTTGCAGAGAGGCACAAGATCCGCACAAGTCCGGTAGCCAGAATGGCACTTCGGTACACAACACGTTCTATCAATTTCAGGAACTTCTCAGCAATTTGTTGTCAACTTCATCGATAAAATGCCATTAAACACACGTTAACAAAAAAGTTCTTGCTTCAAAACAGTGTAGTCATACATGCCAACAAAAAGATCAGCAGCATGCGCGTTTCTGCCAAGCTTGCTGCGGAGACGGCTGACCCCGCTCTTCATAGCGCCATCTAAGAAGGCACCGATGAAGCTGCTAAATAACTGATAACGGCCCGAACATTATCTGGACGCGCTCAGATTGCACTTTTGAATGAATTGCGGGCAGATTGTCAGCACCTGTATATTCTTACACTGTGGTATGAAGCAAGCGAAACACCCGCGAGCGCATCATGAGCGTGGTATGTAATCATGTTCTTGCATGACGCGAATATCATGGTTACCGTCTTTACACCAGTCATTTTTCTTCGTCATTGATTAACGTCTCGTTATACCAAATTTGATATATGTGAAGCAAGCGAAACGACCGAGAGTGCCCCATGTGCGTATGGCGTGTAGTCCTGACTTACATTCCATGCACGTCAAGATTTCCACGTTACGGCCTGTCACTTATGTTAGCCATGCAGCCATGTCATACCACACTAGTTTTGCAATATGTCATGTAAAAAACAACCGCAAGAGAAGCAAGACCATGGCATGTAAATCATGAAATTTGTGACATAAGTGTCGTGATTTTCATGCTATAACTAGACACTTATGTTCGTCATACGGTAATACATACCATACCAAGTTTGGTATAGATCTCATCATCGAAACGGCCAGGAAAGCTAAGTGTCATAAGCGGCTGGATAGATAGATAGATAGATAGATAGATAGATAGATAGATAGATAGATAGATGGATAGATAGATAGATAGATAGATAGATACACTCAAAGTCTTCGAAGTTCACTGATAAATTCTTCGATATTAAAAAGGACGCGTCAACCATCGAGCCTGAACGCTGGAGCTCGTGCAAGCTCTCGAATAAACTTGATTAATAGCATTCCACACACAATGTTTACAGAATTATATTGAGCAATCGCAAAGTTTCGAATGCATTACTGTGTGGTCTGCGTTGAAAATTGCTAAGCGTCTTTTTGGCTAAAACCAGAATACGTCAAAGTAAAACAGTAAAGAAGCGTGGCATTGCGTATATATAATTTTTTTTACAATCTATTCTGAGATAGTGTTCTCAACTTCCACGGACCATTTTGTGATCACTCGAAGCTCTATCGAAATTAAATTTAGGTTGGAAGTCCTTCCGACAGAAAGTGTTGCCCTTGTTCTGTCTCTATTTTGCTAGTGTTACTAGCTCAATCAACACTCCAACGAGTTGCTTAAACTGTATAGATGGTTTTGCAGACTATGAGTCACTGAGCTTCAATGAAAACTGAACAAAGGCATCATATCTTGGGTGGGCCTCATTGTACACATCTTACCGCAGGAAGTGGCGTAATACAACGTCCATTTCAGACAAGCACCTCAGAATAGCGTGGGACCATGCACAAATTTCGCAAGCAAATAGCCAAGGCTTGCGATGAATGAAGCATCGATTATCTGGGGTGTTTTCCAATAATCACCTTAGACGGCTTTATAGACAGCTGAATGGACGGCGGCCATTTTAAGTCTTGTTCCAATTCTCGCGTAGCCGGCAAACTAGAAAGCTCCGAGAAGACCGCATCTTATACAAATACGATGCAGGCTGCTTTGCTGTCTAAACAAGATGGCAACTCAGCAAATCGCTGAGATACATCAGATCTCGCCGGAATGGCCGTCAGCACAAAAGCAGATGCTTGTCAAGACGTTCAATGTGTGTAACGTTTATTTTTTTAGATTTAACACTAAGTAAGCCAGAAAATACAACTGTTACGTTTGTTTATTTTAGCCTTTTTTTTCAACGCGAGGAGGCGCATCGTCACGTAAAAGCCGTCTAGACGTGTTGCAATTCTCGGACAGCATGGGCTTGGTGCTGTCTTCTAAGCAGTCTGCGTAGACTGTCTACAGGCTGTCCAAGAATTGGAACACAGCCCTGCTTGAAGACGTGAGGGGTTACAACATGGCATTTCGCATTTCTCGTGCATCGTTTCTACCCACTACGTGGATATTGTGCAAGCAGCACCAGAACTGTCTTAAAATCTATTGGGTCTCTGGAATGAAACTCACTTTTCTTTTCTCAATAGCCAGGATAATACCTCTGAGACGTTCACATCTACAGCGCTCACTTTTATATCTGATTTATTTTGCGTCAACGTCAATATAATATTTACGTTGACGACATCCATCTTGAATATTCATGTCCCTCTTTATCTACGATACGAAACACAGCCATGTGTAGTTATCTGGATGCTTTAAAATAGACTATAACTAAAGATGCTTATGTATAATATTTTTACTGTGTATGTATTCTATGTAGTATTACAGAGTCAATAGCTGTATGCAGGAAATGTGTTTTTTTTTCTGGGGGGGGGGGAGCTTCTTTATCTCAAGCGGGAGTCGGTCAGGCGAATATAGGTATGCATGGCGAAGACAGTGTTCTTTGGATAGGGGGGGGTCATGAGCCTGGCTAACTGCACAGAATATATCGCAAAGATTAAATTTCTCGATATGAGTTTAGGACTCACGTTTCCCTGGAATGCCCATGATAGTTTGTCAATCTCTTTGCGGTAATGTTGACTTTACTTTTACTAACTAAATATGTTTCTTTTAATAAATACAAACAAAGCTAAACTGAACTGCTGCTTGTTATGCACAGGTAAAACTGTTATGAAATTACACAAAGGGTCGCGTGAGTCGTATTTGCCCTGCACCAGTGAAAGTGCCCGTGACCCCTATCTTGCGCTATAAGAAAAAAAAACACTGTTAATGAACGACACCCAAGCCACATTGGTATTTGAACCTGGCTGCCATGCCAGCCAGCTGAGCACTCTACCATTCAGCCAAATAGCCCTCAGGCAGGCTTCATCTCAGGAAAAGAATCATGGTAATATGAGTAACAAAAGGTTTTCGAAAAGCAAGAAAACAACCCGGCTGAACGCAATGTGAATTGCGTTACTACCTAGTCGTCGAATGCTCCACCGCTTTAGGAAAGCTGCAGGCCATAGAGTTTCATACAATAATACCTAAAGAGGAATCTGGCGCTAGGATCGTGTACTTCCATGAGAAATATGGGAAGTACAAGGTTATGATTGGATAAGATTAGCTAGCAAACTGTCCACAGACGCTTTTCTACAAAATTTCAGTTTCATTTTTAGCGCATCGTGGGTTGTGCTGGTGCGGTGAAAAGCGTTGAAGTAGAGCCTTTCTTTTAAGAGGCTGAAGAACACTTTAGATACTTTCATTTGCGGTGACATTGGAGCTTTACGAGTCGTATTTCACAGTTTAAACGCAGCGTCATCGGAAATGTTGTAGGCCCGTGTACTCAGATTTGGGTGCACGTTAAAGAACCCCAGGTGGTCAAAATTTCCGGAGCCCTCCACTACGGCGTCTCTCATAATCAAATAGTGGTTTTGAGACGTTAAACCACACAAATCAATCAATCAATCAACGCAGCGTCATCAATGTAGCATCTAATTTAATTGCGGAATATTCCACCGTGTTCATATTTTTTTTTTCACTGGCACGTCTTGCCCAAGCTCATTACAAATCGAATGCAAAACGATGACGATGCTAAGTAGATGCGCTGTCATGCTCCGTTGATTTCGCTTCAAGAGAAAACCAGAGGTGCATTGGGGGCAGACCACTTAAAGAGTGCACCTAGCATCGCAGAAGACGAAAAGTTAAGTGTTTCTCACCTATTACTGTACTGGTATTTCCATAAATAGTAA
This sequence comes from Rhipicephalus microplus, assembly GCF_013339725.1. Lineage (NCBI taxonomy): Eukaryota > Metazoa > Arthropoda > Arachnida > Ixodida > Ixodidae > Rhipicephalus > Rhipicephalus microplus. The sequence goes on along the minus strand of NC_051166.1, from coordinate 118,126,672 downwards.
TTACGTACTTTTAAGAGAAAAACAAGCATGTTTGTATCCAAGTGTTGTAAAAATATTTCAATAAATCTTCATGCCAAATATAAAACGCAATCAGAGAGAAAGGCATTCCCTGATAGTTAACTTTGCCCAGGTTTCACTTTTGCCACCACGTTACAAAAACATTGTGCAATAAAGATGCGTACAAATAAAGGAAGCAACTTTCAAATAAATATAGGCTCATATCAGCTTGTTTTACACCAAGAAAGGAAGCATCCCGAATCTCAAGAACGTAATCCACCCGAAGTGGATCCGAGGTCTGTACCTCCCACAATTTTAAAGGGGGTACAAGCGCCGCTAAGAGAACCCACGTTGACACTACCACAAGATTTCGCTCTACGAAATATTGTAGGCAACTTTATGCTTCAGGTTCATTTCTTAATCGTCGCCAGCCACCGCATCAATGAAAAAAAAATTGCTTGCATATGTGTGTAGGGCACCACGTTTCTCCGAGGAGTGATGAAGTACAGCACAGTAAATGCCTACTTAAAACAAAAAATTACAATGGCTTAAAAGGTGGTGGGCACTCTACACCTGTACATGCAGCAGTTATCCCAAAAACTTTTCACAGTGGTTTTGAAAGACCACTCTTGCTAGCTTTTGCTGTGACTGTGGTGGGCGTTCCGCGCAGGCCTGGCAGTGTTTCGTTCCTCACTGTTCTCGAGTTTTTTTTTTAATACGCAGTGACACCACTAAGCTGAATACTTAACAATATGGTAAGCAGCGCAGCAGAAAAAAAAATCTTCATAAGAGCAATAAACGAGAAAGCATACGGAGTGGCATAGTTTTACATCTGGTGTTATTTTGGTATTGCTCAAATAGCGCTCTTTATTGAGCTCTTTTTGGTGAGCGAATGCACACACTGGAACAGCTGCATCGCAAGTGGCTTGTAGGTCTTCCTTTGATCATTAACCCAAGATTTTTGCTTTTATTAGAGGTCTCCTATGCAAAAAATACAGATTTAGTAAAAGTTTCTTTCGAGGTCTTTCATAATTTTACAATGTAAAAGAATGTGTTCAATATCTTCTTTCGCTTCTCTACATGAGCCGGTAGGACTGCCAGTTTTTCTCATTATATACAGGAAGGCTTTTATATAGGCCGTTCCAAGTCGAAGCCTTATCGATCACTGTTTCCACAGATCGGCCAACCTTTAACAAAATATCAAATTCTACACCGGGATCAACGCTAAATAACTGGGAATTTGGCGCACCATTTTCGAACCAAGTTTCCTTGGACAGTTGTGAGCTCAGCATATTCTTTAGACATCACGTTTCCTGTTCTCTTCAGCTCAGTGTTTTCCCGAATTCGAGGTAACAGCCGTAGTGGCGTCTTCGTGAGAACAAGTGTCCTGGAACTCTTGTTGTCCAGTAATATAGTTGGGTTCTTTAGACTCGCATTAGCCCTTGCGTTACCATGCCTATTCCACTTGATCGCTGGTGATGAATGCCTTTAATATTCTGTCTTGGCATGCTAAAAGTGTTTTGCGTGCACTCATTACTTACTATAGTAGTTAGTCCAGCCACCGAACCTTCCAAACCGGTTAATTTTTGTTGTTGTTGTGGCCACGTAGTGATGTTTGACAAACATTTGCGAAAACCAATGTGCGTGTGTGTTGTTGGGAAATTGCCATGGGATGACACACTTGTTAAAAATGGGCACCGCTCGTGGATGTGCTTCAGAGACACCAAAGTTCTGTAACTGAAAGAATCTTTGCAAATCAAATGTCATACTATGGCGTGAGCTTCGCAATCTGATAGTGTTGAGCAGTAATATTTACCGGAGGTTTATAGCAGCAATTGCCCAGATAACTGTTGTTTAAAGTCGGACAAGGTTTAACCCACAAAATATAACTCTGAAGGTCTGCCGCATAGTGGATGTGACCTTTTCACTCAGTTTCCAGCAGCTTCGGCAGCGCTTGTATTGCTAGATCAGACAGATGGCCGCATCCAGTGTCGCTATAGTTTCTCCTAAGGTGTCGTCATCACTCCCGCATGGGTGCGTCCCTGCGCCACGAGAAAAGAGCGCCTTCGAAAATGAATCCTGCAACCATGCTTGAAAGAAGTGAATACAAGCTTTGAGTACAAAGAAAAACACCTAAGTTTAAACTTCTGATGGCGATGATGCTTCGTGGTAGCCTGGGACATCTATAGCCGTTTAGTTAGGAGTTGGTTTTATTTACCGCCTTAACGGGTCTCTTCCGCCACAGGTGCTTAGCTACTGACCTTTGTTCAGAATTTTAGAGCTACTTAGGTTACACACGAGGTTCACATCTCGCTGAGGCGTGATGTGCTGGTGCTGGCTCAGAAGCTCCTTCTCGAGACAAGAAGGCCGCAGGGGCACATTTCAACTCCAAACTATGGAGCAGTGCGAGATATCTCAAGACAGCGCACGCTTTCGTTCTTTTTTCTATACTATCTCCAAAGTACCGATAATTATACTTAGATGCATATTCTGTAATGCCAGCCTAGGCAGAGAGAGGTGGTTCATAAAAAATGGTGACACCAAATTAACTGCCCATGTTCAATGAACATTTGGTTTATCTAGGCAATGTTCACATAATGGACATTGATTTATATTCGATCACCAGCAGACTGTTCTCGCAAAAAACAAAAAATACAAACATATCTCAAAAGTGAATGATGCTAGAGGACGTGGATTGGAGATAATCGAGTAACTAACGAACCCTTCGTACAAACCTCTGACCGTCATATATAGGCGTTAGAACGCTGTTATATATCCTAGCCTATCACAGCAGGGCCTTGGGGGCGAGCCCGAGCTGCTGCTGCGTTGCGAGCCCACTGCACTGCTGCCTTAGCTTCAGAGATGCTTATGCGACTGAGCGGTAACAAAGATTGTTGCCTGCAGGAGTTTCTGGCAAAGAGAAAGGAAGCGCAGGTGCCAAGAGTGGTTTGTACCACCTTGAGTGGTGGCGTGGCATATAATGTTCATTTTTGATATCACTGAAAAGTGAAGGATGGATGGATGTATTAGGCTGTGCCCGTTAGTACAGATGGTGGGTCACGCTACCTAGCCTTAAAGTTAAGTACTGTCACTGTGTGTTTAATGATTAAATTTCAATCGCGCCTTGATTGTAGCCACCAATCAGGTAGCCTTTTCTTTGTTATTTCTACCCGTTTAAAGTCTATTTTGCTTTTACTGTCCCTAAACCCCAATGCTTAGAAAAATTCTCCACCATTTTTTTGAAAGACAGGGTGGCGCTCTTCACAGAACACTATCAAATGACCAGCCGTTTGATCCTTCTCTCCACACACACTAAATAATGTGTCTGTGTCTTCATATTTGTATTGGTACGTTTTGGTTCACAATACTCCCGTTCTGGCTTCGAACAGCAAAGACCTACCCCAAGAATTATCGTAGGTAAATCTTTTGCAATTTTGTGCTTGAAAGTTTAGTAAGTCTCCAGCGTTGATTTTGTAGGGATTCTAATCTCCCAGCTGTCCCTCTCTGTTTTTTTCACCTGTTCCTTAACCGATGTTTTTTGCTTGGTATTCTGCTGTTTTTTAATACTTGCTTGACACTTTCTGGGTTTGCTTTCTTTATTTAGTATCAAAATTCTTCATGCACATGTAGCTGAAAACTTTCCTAGCCCAACGCTGCTCTCCCAATTCTCTCTGTCGCTCCTCAAATGTTATATTCTTGCTACATTCCCTGCACTGGAACGATGTCCAACTCATGTCATCTTTTACCCCACGGCTTGAGGTATTCCCGTGTGCTCCCAAACCAAGTCTACTTATACCACATTGTTTAGTTTGTAATCTTTCGTTAACTTGTGCTCGAATGCACAAGACCACGTCACCGAAGGTCAAACCTGAGGCCAAGACACCTTTCCAAATCACTCTCAAAACGTCATACGTATTGTATTTCCACAGTGCTCTATGTTTTATTACATCAGCATCCTTGTTACCCTTAGTCATTAGGTATTTTTCGTGCGGCGATGGCGTAGTGGGCGAAGGGTGCGGCGATGGCGTAGTGGTTAGAGCATCCGCCTCGCATGCAAGAGGTCCGTGGTTCAAATCCCGGTACCGCGCAGTTCCCAACCGGATTAAAAAAAAAAAATCCGCGTGTTGATGGAACTGCATTAAGAGGCCTGGGGTGCGGCCTCACCGGCAAACACCGCCGAGAACGCACTCCCTCACCAGAGAAGGATTGGCCACCCTGGTGCAGTATCTGGCCACTACCTCCCACATGATTACGTCAAATAACTCACGGCCCTCAGTCCCCAGCAGCTGCGAAGCAACTGACCACGGCGGCGGTCAGATCTGCAACGCAGCAGAGGGTGCTAAGAATCTCTGGATCCGGACAGGCTGCCATTGGAACCTGAACTTGGCAACGTTTAACGCTAGAACCTTATCTAGTGAGGGAAGTCTAGCTGTACTATTCGAGGAGCTAGAGGGTGTTAAATGGGATATAATAGGGCTCAGTGAGGTTAGGAGGACAGATGAGGCCTATACGGTGCTACAGAATGGGCACGTCCTTTGCTACAGGGGCTTGGCAGACAGAAGAGAACTGGGAGTGGGGTTCCTCATTCACAGAAACATAGCTGGCAACATAGAGGAATACTATAGCATTAATGAAAGGGTGGTAGGTATCGTAATTAAACTGAATAAAAGATACAAGATGAAGGTAGTACAGGCTTACGCGCCTACATCCAGCCATGATGACGCTTCAGTTGAAAGCTTCTATGAAGACGTGGAATCGGCAATGAGTAAGGTAAAAACACAGTATACTATAGTGATGGGCGACTTTAATGCAAAGGTAGGGAAGAAGCAGGCTGGAGACCAGGCAGTAGGAGATTATGGCATCGGTACTAGAAACGCCAGAGGAGAGCTACTAGTAGAATTCGCAGAACGCAATAATTTACGGATTTTGAATACCTTCTACCGAAAACGAGAAAACCGCAAGTGGACATGGAGGAGCCCTAATGGCGAAAATAAGAACGAAATAGACTTTATAATGAGTGCACACCCTGGAATCGTGCAGGATGTGGAAGTGATTGGCAAGGTACGATGCAGTGACCATAGAATGGTACGGTCTCGAATTCGCCTAGACTTGAAGAAGGAACGACAGAACTTGATACGCAAGAAGCCAATCAATCAGCTAGCACTGAGAGGGAAAGTACAGGAATTCAGAGTGTCACTGCAGAACAGGTACTCGGCTCTCAGTGAGGAAACCAACCTTAGCGTAGATACAATGAATGATAATCTGACGAGTATCATTATGGAGTGTGCAGTGGAAGTTGGAGGCAGGGTAGTTAGACAGGACACTGGCAAGCTTTCACAGGAAACGAAGAACCTAATTAAGAAGCGTCAAATCATGAAAGTGTCAAGTACAACAGACAAAATAGAACTGGCAGAGCTTTCGAAGTTGATTAATAGACGTAAAGTATGCGATGTAAGAAGGTATAACATGGAGAGAATTGAACACGCTCTGAAAAACGGAGGAAGTGTCAAAGCATTGAAGAGGAAACTTGGGATAGGCAAAAGTCGGATGTATGCACTAAGGGACAAAGAAGGCAAAATAACTACCAATATGGATAGGATAGTTAAGATAGCGGAGGAGTTTTACAGGGATCTGTACAGTAGCCGAGACAACCACGACCTTAATACTATAAGAACTAGCAGTAACCCAGATTACACCCCACCAGTAATGATAGAAGAAGTCAGAAAAGCTTTGGAGAGCATGCAAAGGGGCAAAGCTGCTGGTGAGGATCAGGTAACATCAGATCTGCTGAAAGATGGAGGACAGATTGTGTTAGAAAAACTAGCCACCCTGTTTACGAGGTGTCTCCTGGCGGGAAGAGTACCAGAGTCTTGGAAGAACGCTAACATCATCTTAATACATAAGAAAGGAGATGACAAGGACTTGAAGAATTACAGGCCGATCAGCTTGCTCTCTGTAGTATACAAGCTATTTACAAAGGTAATTGCTAACAGAGTAAAGAAAACATTAGAATTCAATCAACCAAAGGAACAAGCCGGATTTCGAACAGGCTACTCAACAATTGACCACATTCATACTATCAATCAGGTAATAGAGAAATGCTCAGAGTATAACCAACCACTATACATAGCCTTCATAGATTACGAGAAGGCGTTTGATTCAGTAGAAATATCAGCCGTCATGCAAACACTGCGGAATCAGGGCGTAGATGAAGTATATATAAACATTCTGGAAGAAATCTACAGGGGATCAACTGCTACCATAGTGCTTCATAGAGAAAGCAACAGAATACCAATCAAGAAGGGTGTAAGGCAGGGGGACACAATTTCCCCAATGCTGTTTACCGCGTGCTTACAGGAGGTTTTCAGAAGCCTAGAATGGGAACAGTTAGGGATAAGAGTCAATGGAGAATACCTTAGTAACCTGCGCTTCGCCGATGACATTGCATTGCTGAGTAACTCGGGGGACGAATTGCAACTCATGATTACGGAGTTAGACAAGGAGAGCAGAAAAGTGGGTCTTAAAATTAATCTGCAGAAAACGAAAGTAATGTACAACAACCTCGGCAAAGAGCAGCGCTTCGAGATAGGTAATAGTGCACTTGAAGTTGTAAAAGACTATGTCTACTTAGGGCAGGTAATAACCGCAGAGCCGAACCACGAGATTGAAGTAACTAGAAGAATAAGAATGGGGTGGAGCACATTCGGCAAGCACTCTCAAATTATGACAGGTAGATTGCCACTATCCCTCAAGAGGAAGGTATATAACAGCTGTATCTTGCCGGTACTTAGCTACGGAGCAGAAACCTGGAGACTTACAAAGAGGGTTCAGCTTAAATTGAGGACGACGCAGCGAGCAATGGAAAGAAAAATGGTAGGTGTAACCTTAAGAGACAAGAAGAGAGCAGAGTGGATTAGGGAACAAATGGGGGTTAAGGATATCATAGCTGAAATCAAGAAGAAGAAATGGACATGGGCAGGGCATGCAGCGCGTAGACAGGATAACCGCTGGTCATTAAGGGTAACTGACTGGATTCCCAGAGAAGGGAAGCGGGTTAGGGGGAGACAGAAGGTTAGGTGGGCAGATGAGATTAAGAAGTTTGCGGGTATAAATTGGAAGCAGCAAGCACAGGACCGGGTTAACTGGCGGCACATGGGAGAGGCCTTTGTCCTGCAGTGGACGTAGTCAGGCTGATGATGATGATGATGATGATGATTTTTCGTGCTCCTCTATGAACTCAGCCCTGTTGTTTAGCCAAGCCTTGAGAGCCCGAATGCAACGCCATATAGTGCCCGAATTCCAGGCCATCTAGTGCCCTTGAGGGCCAAAAGGCACGTCATCTAGAGGAAAATGTTGGAATCACCGGAGAGTTCGCCTCGAGCAGTGGTGTGCAATCTAGTGAGCGTTGTTGGAAATACTGGAGAGCCAACACTTTTAGAGGCGGCGTGCCATCTAATTACCATTTCTGATATTACCGCATACACTCCGCTGCCACTGGACAAGGAGCGACCATAAGAAGTTGGAAACAAGATCTTAAATGTTATTTGAAAAGTGCTCAAGTGGACTAATGTCTCAAGATAAACTAGGGAATGCTGCACCGCATGGCACTAGCAGTGAAGTAGCACCTTGGTCCCCTATTCCTTACAGCGAAACCTGTGAATGGATAGACGACACGAAGAGATTTTTGCCACAGAAACGACAATGATGTTCACTGGCTGAGCTGTCAGTTACGTCGTTTTGCGCGTCACACCCAAGCGCGTGCTCTACACTCTGAAAATTGTGGATGGTATCCCAGGAGTAAAAAGGCCAAGTTACTTTTCAGAGTGTCCTAATCTCGAAAAAGAGCAGATAGAGTTTAATTCAATTGCACTCTTTATGAGGGGAGCGAGTGAAACGGCTTTCTACTCTCTCTCTGAGAGAGTGGAATGCCCCTATACTATTCACGCATGAGAGAGTGGAATGCCCCTATACTATTCAGGCATGAGAGAGTAAGACGAAGTGATACTCGTCCTCTTGATTATATTGGACTTGAAGCGCCGGCACACCGTGAGTGATTGGAACTACTTATTCACCATCATCAGCAGCAGTAGCCTGATTATGTCCACTGCAAGACAAAGGCCTCTTCCTTATTTCACCAATCAACTCGGTCCTCTGCTTGCTGCTGCCACTTTATACCTGCAAACGTCCTAATCTCTACTGCCCACCTAACTTCCTCTCTCCCCCTAACCCACTTGCTTTCTCTGGGAATCCTTAATGGCCAATTATTCCTAATGACCAGCGGCTATCCTGCCTACGCACTACATACCCTACACATGTCCATTTGTTCTTCTTATCTTCAACTATGATATCCTCAACCCCAATTTGTTCCCTGATCCACTCTGCCGTCTTGTCCCTTAAGGTTACGCGTACCATTTTCTTTCAATCGCTCTCTGCATCATTCTCACGTTAGGCTGAACCATCTTTGTAAGCCGGTGGGTTTCTGCTCCTTCAGTTAGTACCGAAAAGGTGCTACTGTTATATATCTTCCTCTTGAGGGATAGTGGCAATCTACCAGTAATGATTTGAGAGTTCTTGAGGAATGTGCCCCACCTAATTTCGATTCTTCAAGTATTTATATTTCGTGGTTCGGCTACACGATTACTTCCTGTCCTAAGTAGACGTAGTCTTTTACCACTTCAAGTGCACTATTACCTATACCGAAGCGCTGTTACCTTCCGAAGCTTTTGTACACTGCTTTTGTTTTCTGCAGAATAATCTTTAGACCTACCTTTTTTCTCCTCTTGTCTAAATCAGCAATCGTCAGTTGCGATTCGTCATCTGGGTCTCTCAGCAATGTAATGTCATCAGCGAAACGCAAGTTACCAAGGTACTTTCGTTGATTGATTGATTGATTGATTTGTGGGGTTTAACGTCCCAAAACCACAATTTGATTATGAGAGACGCCGTAGTAGAGGGCTCAGGAAATTTTGACCACCTGGGGCTCTTTACGTGCACCCAAATCTGAGTACACCAGCCTAAAACATTTCTGCCTTCATCGGAAATGCAGGCCCCACATCCGCGATTTGATCCCGCGACACCAAGGTACTCTCCATTACCTCTTATCTCCAATTGTTTCCATTCTAAGCCCCTGAAAACCTACTGTAAACACGCGGTAAATAACAATGGGGAGATTTTATCCCCTTTCTTACACTCTTCTTGATTGATATTTTGTCGCTTCCTGTTATGGAGCACTATGGTGGCAGTTCATCCTCTGTAAATTAATACTAGGATGTTTAATATGCTTTGATGACACACTTGATGCACAGCGTCAGCATGACTGCTGATTTTTCTACAGAATCAAACACATTTTCGTAATCTATGTAGGTTATAGATAGTGGTTGCTGTATTCTGAGCATTTCTATATTGCCTGATTGATATTATGAATGTGGCTAATTTATCAGTAGACTCTTTGAAATACCATACCCATGAATTCAGGACACTGCTTTTAGTTCCCCGGTTTTCACACCACATGGCGTACAGACCTTCATTTTTCAAAACTGGCGCGACAACGTATGCCACACAGGAGAGAAAGGCGGCAGAACGTAAAAAAAGCAGTTTGATGTCGACTATCGCGACCAAGAGAGAACCGTGATCGCTGCCCAATAAGCGCAAGTAGTACGACGAACAGTTGTTTGGTTGCTGGATTGTGAATCATGTGTTTATATTTTTGATGAATTTATGCACAAAAATCACTTGGCTGTGCTTGAAAAACTCTAATTCTGAAAGGCAGTATTTCCCTTCTTGTGAACGGTTTCAATAGATTTCGTCTGCTTGTATTGTCAGCGGCACAGGTTTCTGGAACTTCGGACGTCCTTTGGTCGCGGCTGTTATTGTAATCTGCAAAAGCTAATTAAAAAATATCAGCCTAATAAATGGCAATGAGTTTTTGAGAATATGCAGAAATAGTCCTCAGGTTGCTAATATTTGTTTACGCCACATAGCAAGTGATTTTTTTTTGCGCTTTAGCGTGAAGGCGATTTCCCATGCCAAACTCTCTGCCAGTGAAAATCTTTTTGAGAGCTCAAAAAGAAACAGAAAGGCCGAAAATATTGAGAAACAAAATTGCTTTATTATCTTCTAAATAAAAGCCTTTCAAATAGGATGCTTTAATTTAAATTACAATTTTTAAATTCATCGAGGGCATAACAAAAGCCATGCGAAATGGTGTACTTCATTACGTGCATGATAAGCTATATAGCTCGTCTTCCCCTTTTTGCTAACTGTTCGTTAAAGTTTAACGAAACTAATTATATTCGTTTCATTACGACGTAATGCGCAACCGTGCGCTGCTACCGAATATGCGACCAACCGCCACGGTGATTTAGCGGTTACAATCCTCGGGTACTGACCCGAAAGCCATGTGTTTGACCCCGACCGCGGAGGCCATAATTGGATGGAGGCAAAGTGGTGGAGGTGCGTATATATACAGTGCGATGTCCGTGCATGGTGAAGAGCACCAGATGACAGATATGTACGGAGCCCTACACAATGCCGTCCCTCATAATCAAGTCGTGGTTTCGGGACGTAAAACCGCGTATGGTATCTGGATGTACATAAGCTAAAACACACCTCTTCGTTTAAACGGTTAAGCAGTCTACACATTGATTGATATTTGGTGTTTAACATCTCAAACCCATCATATGATTATGAGAGACGCTGTACACGAGGGCTCTGGAAATTTCGATGAGATCTGCACAGCGGTATCAGGGTTGGTTCGAGACCCGGCTATTTGGACCACTTTTATTAAGAACGAAGAACGCGCATAAGCAAGTTTGAAGATATATCACTCGTCGGGTTTTCATGCTGCTATTAGTGCAATTCTTTCTTGGCGCGCCTTGCTCAAGAAAAATGTGGTGAGATTTTTATTCGCGCTAATGTTTCTTAAAAGGTACCTTGTAAGACCTATCAATGATATAATGTGAAAAAGCTCATGTCAAAGAAATTATCCTGTTGACGTCGTTGGTTGAGAGCAAAAGATCATCTTGTGTGTGACCGAAAATTGAACATGCAAATAAATATATGAAAACAATAAAAATCCAAGAGAAGTACGAACCCAGATTGTTTGCGTAGTAAGCCGTTCTTCTACCACACTGTCTCGCGTCCGCTTCTCAACATAGTGAAAAGAACTTACTCTGCTTGGAAACACACGCGTCCTGTGCTTCGCAATACATTAAGAAATATTTAAGTGATAATTCGTGGTACAAGCGTGCATTGCTATCGGGAGTCAGAACAAGTGAATAAAACACGCACCTGGCTAATCCCACGATCTGTTAACGCGTTTTGCTGGATCCAATAAAAGTTTATTCATTCACTCACTCGCTCATAACATGTCATTATCACATAGACTTCAAGGTTTAAAGCCTGTCACCCACTGCAAAAGGCACACCCATCGACGCGCCTATTCTCTTAAGGCCACGTAGTGGGTTCATTGCTTGTTCAAAAAGATTTTATAGACTAAGGAAGAAGAGGAGGAGGAGGAGGAGGAGGAGGAAGGGAAGAAATGAAAGGCAAGGAGGTCAACTAGACGCACGTCCGGTTTGCTACCCTGCACTAGGGGAAGGGGTGAGGGGATTAAAGGAGAAGAGAGAGAGAGAAGTGAAGGGCAACGTGTGTGTAGATGTAACCTTGTCCATTGCACGCTTATAAGCGGTTGCGTAGTCCAGTCGTCTTTAGAAAACTTAGCAATGCCCGCGTCGCTTTGCTGGCCAGCGACGCGTAGAGCCATGAACCAAAGACCTTCCCTTCGGAAAAAGGTCTACCATCTAGTGTCTCTTACGTTTCGCGTAGCAAGTTGCATTCGCTTGCGAAACGTTCACATGAACACAGTAGATGTTCTATTGTCTTGTCCGTGTCGCACGATTCACATTAGAAGCTATCCGCAATTCCTATGCGAAAAGAGTACGCCTTCGTAAAAGCTACTTCTAATCACAGGTGGCACAGTTAAGTTGCATCCTGGCGGGAGAGGTCCGATAAAACTTGGAGCTTTCTCGATGGGTCCAATTTCTGTAGGCGGTGGTTCCCTACACTTGGGTCACTCAGCCAAATTTCTGACATAGTGTTATCGAACGAGTGAAGGCCCCTTGGAGCGTCGGTTCTCGACAATGGAATTGGGGTTGTCTGGGTGTCCGCGTGGGTGGATCAGGCAGACTTATCAGCAAGGTCGTTACCGACAATACCACAATGTCCCGGTAACCACTGGAACACCACGTCATGTCCTTGCGGTAAAACTTTGTGAAGCACTTCTCTTTTTTTATTCACTGGTTGTTGATGCTCCCTTTGTCGTAAAGGTGATTGCAAGCTCTGAAGGGATGCCTTGGAGTCGCAGAACACAGCCCATTTTTGTGGTCGGGCTTCCACGATGTAAAGTATAGCAGCACGTAAGGTGGCAAGCTCCGCTGCTGTGGATGTTGTCCTATGTGACAGTTTGAACTTTATAGTGACCTGGTACGTCGGGATGACAACAGCACCTGTGGAACTGTAAGCCGAGACCCATCCATCGGTGTAAATGTGGGTCCTCTGGCCGTAATTTTTGTTGAGTAGCGACAATGTGACCTGTCGTAGGACCACTGTTGAATGACGGCTCTTGTTCGTTATTCCCGGAATAGTGAGGCACACCTGTCGTTGTTGTAGGCACCACGGAGGTGACGCTGGTCTTGTTGCTGGATTGAAGCCAAAAGGAAGGCATTCTTTATGAGCAGAAATAGTCTTTGAAAACATCGCTTGACGTCGTTGAAGTGGGAACACTGCAACATGGTGACCAGGAACTCGGCAGAGGTGTCATATGTGGGCTCTGAAGTCGTCAGTGGTAATGTACGTTTGAATTGGAGGCTCTCTTGCGGTCATACTTGCCCCGTAGGTCGAAGTGCATCGAGGCAATTCTAAGCACCCGCGTAGTGATTGTCCTTGCAGACTTTCGAGGGTGCGGATGTTCGTCTTGCACGTACTTGCCAGTAACGGCAAGCTGTAGCACAAAAATCCCAGAAACAGTGCCCTGTATAGAAGCATCATTGACCTTATTGATGTGCCCAAGATTTTCCGCAGACGAACTGCATTATATGCACGATGGAAGTTAGCCTTCTCTTCAGGTAATTGCAGTGGGCCCTCCACAAAAGGTCCCTGTCAATAATCACACCCAGGAAGCGATGGTCTTCTGGTATGGAATATTTTGTCCATTGATGGTAACGGGGTATTGTGTCATGGCTCTGCGAGTAAACGCAACCAATGCACATTTCTTCGTTGAGACGGAAAGACCTTGCTTGCGGAGATATGAGAATGTCTGGATGGCAGCCTGCTGGACCCTTGCACGTACTTGTAGACGAGTTACAGCCTAAGTTCATAGACAAATATTGTCAGCATATATGGATATGAGGATAGTACTGGGCAAAATTTTACGGAGACCTACCATTCCGAGGTTAAAGTGAGACCTAATATGGCACCCTGAGGGACGCCACGTGAGGTATAGTAATTGTTGGTAGGTCTATCTGCGATTTGTACAAAAAAGACCTTCTCGTCAAATAATCCTAAATTCATTGGAACATCCCACCACCTATTCCGACAGTTTCCAACGAGTCTAGGATGGTTTTATGTGTTACGTTATCATAAGCCCCTTTGACGACAAGGAAGAGTGCCAGTGGTATGCGCTTGAGGCTCTTCTGTTGCTGGATACATGTTGTGAGATCAATCACGTTGTCAAGAGATGACCTACCTTGCCGAAAACCCGTCATGCAGTTTGGGTATACGTTGTAGCGCTTGAAGTACCATTCTAGGCGTGTAAGTATCATCCTTTCCGTGACTTTTTTTACGCAACTTGCGAGGGCAATAGGGCGAAATGATGTCAAATCAAATGGTGACTTACCTGGTTTGAGTAGTGGCACAAGTCTACCTATTTTCCAATCTTGGGGAACAATGCCCGCCTTCCATGAGTTGATGTAATAGCATAACAACTGTCCCCTGGCTTCCTGTTGAAGGTTGGCCAGAGTGGCGTAAGTGATGCCATCGGGTCCTGGTGAAAATGATCGTCGGGAAGCCGCCAAAGATGCGTCAAGTTCTTCTATAGTGACAAGATTGTCTATTTCGGAGATGCTGGGTTCAGGGATAACGCTCCTAATGGTGCCATCGGACAGGGCGGACACACCAGCGATTCGCGTACAAAACACATTTGCCACTTCAAGTTGGGTGTGGCCTAATTGTAGGGATAAAGCCATGAAAGGATGTCTTTGTTGGGGAGTCGAGCGCAGGCCACGAATAGTGCTCCAGATGCGTGACAACGGCTTTCGGAGATCCACTGATTCGCAGAATGATTTCCAGCGTTCCTGTTCAAGTTTGTCTAAACGTCGTTGGACGTTTTTCTGTATGCGTCGTGCCAGCCTCAAGTCGCCTATTGCTTTCGTCCGTCTGTATCTCCTTTCGGCCCTTCGGCGAAGCGCACGCAGTTTTTCCAGTTCAACGTCGAAATGTGAACGCTCACCGGTGAACGGGAGGAGACAGGAATCTTCCCTCATTGCCTCTTTGATGACATCCTCCAAGTTCTGGTCAGGGTCTTCACGGCATGTATTTTCCATGAGTCGCTGAAACTTAGACGAATCAATTCTTCGTATTGTGGTCTTGAAGAGGAGTTAGTAAGACCCCTTATTCCCATATAAGTTGGAATGTGGTCACTCCCATGCGCTTCGATGTTTGAAAACCAGTGCACTTGCGACCAGACGTTTCTGGATACCAGAGTCAAATCGAGGCATTTGCTGTACGTAAGGCCCCACAGGTATGTAGGACTGCCATCATTTAAGAAACATAGGTCGTGCTTGGAGGCGAATGACACGAGGTTTCTTCCTTCAGCGTTGATTGTCGAACTACCCCAGATTAAGGGATGTGCATTGAAGTTTCTAGTTATGACCCATGGGCCCATAGTAGTTGTGAGTATGCCTTGTAGTTGGTCTTGTTCAAACCGTCCGGATGGTGATATGTAGACACCAATGAGTTTTAATGACACTTTTTCCTTTTAACACGTAAGCAGACATATTGATTGTCATCATGCGGTTGAACTGCGTGATGCACATATGTGAAATATGTGCGAATGTAAACAACCACGCTGCTGCGTTCCTCGCAAGTTGAAGAAACGAAATATTCATACCCTGATAGTTTAGGAGGTTGTTGCACGTTTGGTTCACATATATCTATTACAGGAATGCGATTCATGAATATATACTGACGGAATGAAGAGATGCGGGATCTCAGGCCTCTCGCGTTCCATTGCAGTATCGACGCTTGTCGGACTTCGCTGCGGAAGGAGAAAATTGGTCGAGCCATGGTTGCTACTGGAGACTTGAAAATACTGGACTTGGAGCATCCAGTACTTGTAGCGCACTCTGAGCCAGTGGAGACTTTAGACTGCTGCACAGCTTTCGCATGGCATCCAGCAGTGTTCGAAACATTCTGATGACTTCTGTATCCTCCTCAGGCAGCTTGTCAGCGGCTGGCTGGAGGGATGTGATTGTCGATGCGCGCTTGGAATTCGCAGGTGGCTGTGATTTCGGCAATGAAGGCTAAACTGATTCATCTGCAACATTGCTGTTCGTTGGTTTGTTGACCGCACTGGCCACCTTTGGTCTGGTAGGCAAGGGCGCGGGAAGGGTGGTGGAGTGGCGCTGTTGATGCAGCGTCTGCGGCATTCTTTGATGAACTGCGGCGACAATGACGCCTCTTTCGGATGGTCCTGGCAGCCTCTCGATGCGACCAATTGTCTCTGACCCTTTGTTTCAATACCGCTATTTCTCTTTGGATTTTGGGGCATTCTTTTGACGAAGCTGAATGTCACCCATGACTATTCGAGGATTTGAGGGTAGTTGCTTCGCAGTCATCCGCAGAATGGGCTTCCGTGCAACGAGGACACACCGTCTTATTTTCGCATACGTTTCTCACGTGGTTCAGCTTCATGCACTTATGACACTGTCAGGGCTTCGGTAGGAAAGGTCACACAGAATGCCGAAAATGGCCCATTTTTACGTGTGAAGGAAGAGAGTCACCCTTGAACATGATCTTCAAGCAGCGTGAGTTTCCCAAACAGACAACCTTTGCGATGACGCTAGCTTCATTTGCTGGTTTGACCAGAACATCGAAGTCGGAGCTGGGAATGGCAGTATCCACATCGTAGATGACTCCAGTGACGAAGTTAGAGCTCACAGGAATGTAGGAGCGAACTTTCATTTCCCCCAGCTCGTTGACGTTGCGTAATATATTAAGGGCCACAGCGTGTAAAACGTCGATGGCCAATACGTTCTTACGCGTGTTCACTCTGATGTCTGTGTTCTCGTTTGGCACGAGTCCTTCCAGCATCACCGAAACAGATTGCCTGTTGAGGCACTTCATGTTACCGTCAGGTACCTCAGGGACAAAAAGGATGGTGTTTGTCACGGGTCTCCTTGGCACTCTGTCGTTCAACGTACTCGATGACGAAGATGTTCTGACGATCCGCCTCTTTGCTTTACTGCTCAGCACCAGCTTAAAATTGTCGTCGTCGGAAGGCTCTTCGCTGCTCATTGAGTAAACAAGAGTACCCTCACTGTCGTAGTCGCTGTAGAGTGCCGTACGCTTCCTGGATGCGGCCACCACTGACGCCGCCGTATCTGGCGGACGTGCGTGGAAGTTCAAGTTCATCACCGACGAACACGGATGTGATATTGGCGAAGTTCACTTATAATTAGGTGAAAAAAGAGAACACCTACTGAAGCAGCGATCTGCTAAGCAATCACTTCGTCGTCGTCCTCCCAAAGACTGAGTGTTTGAAGCACGCACTTTAGGGATAGGATATCGCTATTGCGTTGTACTTTTAAGGCGAAGCGTAAGGCTTCCTCATTGTTTTGGTATTGCCTGCTTGACGCGCTCATTGGTGAGTTTTTAAAGCAGCCACTAATTGCGCAAATCAATGTTTCACGCTGGTTCCATTCTACGGTTCTAAGACGCAACATTACAGGCGTTAAAGGGCCTCTACAGTATATGACATTACCCAAGTTTTTTTTTCAAACAGTTTCAATCACTGTCATGGCTGTGTTGCAAAAAACACCTGTTTTTTGTGCAGAAGTGCTGGGTTCAAATCACGCACGAGCTGAGTATTGATAAAATTTATTTATTTGCATCTATATCGACAAACCCCGACACCAGGGCTGACAACGCATTTTCGCAACAGATTACTCTTTTGTGGTATATTTAGCTACCTATAAATAATCACGCGCTGCTCCAAAAATACAAAGTTGGTGTATTGAATGTAGTACTGCATGCATCATTCGCGTTAGTGACTCCTGTAATAATGCTATACTCAATTTTTCAAAGAACATGTGTGGTTTTCATAGCAATAATGTCAGTATTATTGCTGAAATTTTAATAATAATAATAATGAAAGTAATGACTATAAAATAACAAATGTATTATTTTCATATGATTATTGTATTGGTGTTGCTGTTGCTGTTCAAAAGTTGAATTCTGGTGTAGAGATCGGCCGGTAGTTTGACCAACCACTCTAATAAACGGATCTTGCAAGCGAACGAGCAGTGCCCTCGAGAAATTTGCGGTATAGACAGACCTGTCATGTCACAGGAGATGATGACCTACTATAGAGTTCCTTCCTCATCTCTTCATTATGATTTGCTAAGTCTGGCAGTGACGCAAATGAGTGAGTCCAGGAAACATTTATAAGCATTTACAACTATCGTTTTGCTAGAAAGCCTCTGGATCTCGTTCCAACACTGCCAGATTATTATCATTGTCATCACTTCACTGCCGATGAATTCACGCTGACTTCTTAGTTCACGATATGATATTCTGCCCTTTGTTTCTCAGTCAGGTAAATTTTCGGATTCTCCGTATGTTAACAAGAGAGAATTGACCATTTGATGTACCTGCTGACTTCTTCCAACACTATACTGCTCAAAAAATCTAAAGTATATATAAAGTTAACTTTCATGACCTTGATGTTTTGCAGAGTCCACTGTCAGTGTTTTTATCTCAGCTTTGCACTGTCATGACAAAGGTTTTCAGAATGTGCAGATTGTTCCGCTATCCGTTTTAGATGCGGAGCATCTTATACTCGCGCCTTGTAGTGCGCCGTCCGCGCCGTCCGCGCCGTCCGCACCGCTTCTCGAACATTCGACAGCTGACGCGCGCGCATGCGCCGTCGCGCCGTCGCCCACTCTTCCACCATCTGTGCATCCCTTCCTCCTCTACACACCGCGCGCGCTTCACTCCTCCACCATCTGTGCACCCTTCCTCCTCTACACACCACGTTCGACATCTACAATTCTCCTGATTCTCCAGTGGACGCGCATGTGGCGTCGCGCTTCGAGAACATTCAACAGCTGACAGTGCATGCGCCGTCGTGCTGTATATATACTCAAGGTCGGCACTCGCTCGCTCAGTTGCCGCTCGTCGGTTGGTTTGTACGGCGCGTCGACGTCCAAGGTCGCGGTGAAATGAATTCCAACGAATCCACAAACACAATGATCGACGTCCCTTCGACCAGCGCCGCCCTTTCGCATACGTGTGTACGTGTTCACTCATTTGACACCCCCTCCTACAACCACGTTAACCAATTTAGCCATCGACCCAAGTAAGTCGCAATTTAACACCCCATTTCACAACCACGTTAACCAATTTAGCCATCGACCCAAGTAAGTCGCACTTTAACACCCCGTTAACCAATTATATGGTCCGCATCCTCCTCAGTGTTCCCCCGAGGGAAGCTGCGGGCAATTTTTTTTAAGGAAGTCTTGCACATAGTTACGCATATTCCCCTTTATTTTTCACTGCCACTCCATGATTATCATCATGCTTGTTATTCTTTTCATTTCGCGCTGATTTCTTTTTGTTGTGCGTGTCCGCTCCATTTATTTTTCTGCAGACAATTCTAAGGTTTATTGCTTTATTTTTGCGTGCGCCTGCACAAAGACTTTATGGATCCTACACAAAGACTTTATGGATCTTCCTGTACGCGTTAAATGAATTTTATTATCTATATTAAAATTATATTGCAAATTGAAGTGATTGCCTAAACAGTTTGATTCGTCTTTTCTTGTTTCTACTGGAAATTCTGGTGACTATATGATAGATTTTGGACGAAAATACGTAGTCTGCAACAATTCTGTACTCGTATTAGAAGGGCTAATCAGAGATTTAGACACAGCTGGCTGTCCCCAAATATTCGTGAAGCAATTTCCGGAAAATATTTGCTTTGGAAATGGTTTAAACACTCCCCAAGTAATGCAGAACTCCGTATCAACTACAAAATCACAAGGAAGCCCCCCTGCAGTGGTCTAGTGGCTAAGGTACTCTGCATCTGACCCGCAGGTCGTGCGATTGAATTCCGGCTGCAGCGGCTGCATTTACGATGGAGGCGGAAATGTTGTAGGCGCGTGTGCTCAGATTTGAGTGCACGTTCAAGAACCCCAGGTGGTTGAAATTTCAAGAACCTTCCACTATGGCGTCTCTCATGACTTAATGATAGTTTTGGGAACGTTAAAACCCACATATCAATCAAAAATTGCAAACAATAATGTGGTTCTCTTTCTCGATCAGCAAAACGACGGTATTTTCACTATCAGCTTCAGTTATCTGCCAGAAACCTGGCGCTTATGTGGCCACTGATAAACCACCTTCGTGCAAAAAAAAGCAGCGATGCGAAACCTACTGATGCTTTTACTAGTGATCCTGTACATACAGCCGACACATTTATTCGCCACTTTGCAAAAGTGTCTGGTGAGGTATCATCAGCGCCGGCAGGCCACTCTGTTTTAAATAAATCATAACCTGTCTCTACCTCCCCCTAACTTTAAGAAGAGACGAACTCGTTTGAATCGTTTCTCGTTTCAAACGACAGAAACCAGCAGGTATTGATGGTATTTCTGTACCTTTGCTACAGCGGAACTTGAACGCATTACCAGAGAACTTGCTCTTCATGCCTAATGGATTCTTGGAGACAGCTTCTTTGCCACCAGATTTAAAGACGTATGGATTCTTGGAGAAAGCTTCTTTGCCACCAGATTTAAAAACAGCAATTGTCACGGCAATTTAAAAATGCGGACAAAATAATAGTGCTGGAAGTTATCGACCTATATCAGTTTCGCCTATCTTATCACAAATAATTGAAAAATTCTTATTGTATTGCATGACTTCATTTTTAAAAAAATCGCTTTTTCATATTGCCAACTTGACTTGGTCGCAGGTCGAAGTACTATTGATCTCTTGAAGTATTTTCCGATTAACTGCGTGATGCTTCAGACCATAATATGTTTCCCTGTGTTGTTTATTTGGATATCTCCAAAGCATTTGACACCGTAAACCATTCTATCCTGATTAAAAAATATACTTTCTTGGCTTCAGAGGTCCGTTCTACGACTTCCTTAAAATTTATTTTTCTGACCGCTTCCAGGTAGTTCGAATAGACAATCGGTTGCCTTTCAGCAACAGGCTTGCCTTTAAAGCTGGTGTACCACAGTGATCTATTTTATCTCATACTTCATTTATTCCATTCATGAGTGATTTTACTACTACTGTTCTAAAATGCCAAGTATTTCAGTGCGCAGACGAAGCTGTCCTTTTAACCGAACACGTCTGTTAAAATAATGCGTTGTCAATACTACAAGACAGTGAGTGTTTATAAGCTGTGTCATGATTCGCTAATATTTGCTTAGTGATTATTCATAAAAAAAACTAATTTGCTTAAAAAATCTACTGAAACCAACAGTGACAATGGCGCACCTTTTTCTTCAAGCTCCTGTTTGCGCTTTCTGTAGGTGTACTTCCATTGAATATGTTAATTTTTTGAAATCTCTTGTTGGGTTCTTCGATAGTGACCTGTCTTGGAATGGTCATTTGGTTCACATAAGTGGGAGACTAGGCAAGAACTTATGGTACTTTTTAATATCAGATCAGTTGCGGCCACCAATATTAAAGTGATAAATATGCTTTCTCTTGCGTACAGTGTCCTGCATTATGACAACACACTATTCGCTTTCTGTTCTTCACGACGACAGTGTAGGGTTGATAACATTTTGAAAAAAAAAGTTGAAATTGATTGTTTACAATTGTACTTTAACAGAAAACACAAATTTGTTGTTTTACTTCACCTGTCATCTTTTTAAGCGTCATTTATTTATACTGTAGTATTACGGCATTTCTGGAACTCTGAGCTCAAAAAAGAGTGCATTGCCCTTCGTATATTGAGAAAAACTTCACGCTTTTCTGTACCATTTGTCAGAACACAATATGGCAAACCTATTAGAAAGCTGTACGTTCCTTTTGTTTTCAATGAGCTCATTGACAGTGTTTTTTTCTGTATCGACGAAACGCATTTCACGAAATGCCCTAAAATTACTTTATTGCTGCACAATTATCGCAAGACTATATTTCTACCCTCTTTTATGCCGGGTATAATCTGTTGAAAGACTGTTCAAGCCTCGTCTCAACATTCTCTTGTTTAGGTAGTATTCTTTCCGTTAATTTGATGCGTGTAATATATTGTGTTTAGGTGTAATGTAAAAGAGTTACATGTCTTCTTTCCCTGATCATTTTACGCAACAAGCTGTTTGTTATGTCGTCTGTCGTTTGACAATGTGCCGGGCCTAGTCATCCAAGCCAACGTCTGGCTTCGACATGCCTATTATGTGTGTTGTACTCAAGATAATAATAATAATAATAATAATAATAATAATAATAATAATAATAATAATAATAGTAAGAGTAACATTAATTGCCATTTTATTATTATTATTATTATTATTATTATTATTATTATTATTATTATTATTATTATTATTATTATTATTATTATTATTATTATTATTATTATAGGAACAACAAACAGTGAGTAGTTCGCTTAGCAAAGGCGTCACTATTGTTAACTAGGAATGTAACTACATATATTTTACACCAATCACACGTTTTGGAGCAGCGCATGCATTGTTTCGCGGCTAAGTATTAGTGAAATTAAGCTTTTCTCTGGGGCCAGAATTTGACATACAAACGAATAAATAAACAATAAAAATATCTGGCTTGAACGGAATTCTAATTTGAGACTTCGCAGCGAAAACGCGTGTTTTACGCTGTTTCGATAAAAAAGAACTATAATAATGTTTTGTATTATAAAGAACCCCCATAACACATGCAATATTGCCTAGTAGATGTGTAAAATCGCACCACCGTCGTACATTCGAATTGCACGATGAGTAGTTGCTTTGAAGGCCGACCGATTACCAAGTGCACAACAATAAGTAACCATCATTATCAGCAACACCATCAGCAAAGTGTGCTGCTACGCATTTACGCATGTAACCTTCAGGATCTCTGAAGAAAAGTCATGCCGTAGCAAGCCTTCTGCATGGTGTTTTTACAAATTGCATTGTTCGACAGTTTTAAACAGCACATATTACGTGCAAAGGCATACATATCTTTGCGGCAGGGTGGATGTGTCCGCCAAGAAATTAAGCGAATTTCGCGGCTGAAAAGGAAAGCTGGACTGTGCTAACGCGTTCTCCTCGTGAAGGCGAAGCTCAGGCGTGCTTAAAGTGCTTTTTATGGTGTTACGACTCTGCATCCCGCGGGTCTCATTCTGGTGGCGGGACCCCGTCCTAGGGCCCATCGTCCAACAACTCAGATGAGGCGCTCGTAAGAGCGACTACAATTTATTTACATGCTTAGTAACTGAGAATTTAAAAGGATGTATTCAAATATGAACTAGCATTAAGAACTCTAACTAAAAATATATAAAGGTCTTCCGCTTATATAGCGCCGCGTTGTCCGCAGCTTCAGCAAAGACAGCGCTCGATGATCTAGGTGCTCCACCCATGTAGGTGGAGAAAGACATCACACAATGCACGTGGATACGGCACAGCTGCATGATGCCCAAATATGGTCACAAACGCACTGCTCTAACGTTTTGCAAAAGACACCAAGATCTTCGCACGTAAGATGATACTAGATGACCTTGGTTTCCAAGAACTGTTCCGTCAAGTAGGGTGAGGTTCGAATGGGCGGCTCCCGGTACACGTGCCAAACTTCTCTGACTGCGTTCGGGTAGGACAATGTAGTGGACTGACAGCTTATCGTGAAATCTCGCACTCGGTTTTGCCGATGCCATGAAGAGAGGGGAAAGGAGGAGTAGTAGATTAAGATAGTGCTTTTTTTCTTGATATCGGTATGTGGGGTTTAACGTCCCAAAGCCACCATATGATTATGAGAGATGCCAGTGGAGGGCTCCGGAAATTTTGACCACCTGGGGTTCCTTAACGTTCCCCCAAATCTTAGCACACGGGCCTACAACAGTTCTGCCTTTATCGGAAATGCAGCCGCCTAAGCCGGGATTCCATCTCGCGACCTGCGGGTCAGCAGCCGCGTGCTATAGCCACTATAAACCACCGCGGCGGGGCATGCCTTTTTTTCTTTTCCTTCAACCACACCTTCAATCCCTCGTTGTTTGCTAGAAGTTACGACTTAACTGCAAATATCCCGGACTTCACTTCTCTTTGACCAAGTATTGCTTCTCCACGCAAAGTGCAGCCACAGGCGGTTTGAATTTTAGCTTTTAGCCCAAAATGCAATTATCACACTGGTTCCTGGCTCTCCAGACTCATGGTCACCTCAAAAGTGGCCCAGTTGCCTCCTCGTTTCCCTGGAAAGCTTTTAATGGGTTGGAGTTCACAATGCCCTTTCCTTGCTCGTGTGTTTTCTTAGCGCAAAACCAGTCCTGTGACCCATTGTTCGCGTTTTGCTGAAAGGAAATCAGCTCGTCTTAACGGCACATCCTGATATTTAATGCGTCGAAATATTTTTGTCTAGTTCACAAACGCCAAAAACTTCAATAATCATGTCGGTCATACGAATGGTTTATAGCAAGCTAAATAGAAACCTTCGATTGGTGTACTCCAGTATCAAGAAATTTCAGCTTGAATAAAATGATTTCATTCACATCACGGGGCTGACGTGATGTGCCCACTTCAGTTCTTCTTCTGTAAAAATTACACAGATGAACAAGCTATGTTCATACAAGATTTAGCTGAACAAGGCACTATCTCGGCTGTCTGTCTTTGCGATTTAAACAACTGCCTTAAATATTTTTAATGTGACTGAGCACTAACACACATTGAGGTAAGAAAAAGTATAGGGATTGTTAATGTGGTAATGTTAACGTAAATAAGTAGAAAGAAAAGTGCTCGAAACGATAACTTGCCGCAGGCTGAGACCAAACCAGTAACCTTCGAATTACTCCTCTGGTGCTCTACCAACTGAACTACAGCGGCGGTGATCACCCCGTCTATTTTATGTAATATATATCTGCATATAAACCCGGGAGCGTTAGTCAGTTCCTTTTAACAAACCTAGGAATAACTTCTCTGAGTGTGTGAGCATTGCGCTTTAAGATGCATGCAAATGCATTTCCAGTTAAAATGCAGTAGTATTGAAAGTTCGGTTTGTTGGTACGGATGAATTTTTTGTTACAGCAGGAAAATGACGATTACGGAAACAAGAGGGATACAAACGAGCGCTGACCCGCAACTAAAATTTATGTTTATTTGGTTGGTTTGTGGGGTTTAACGTCCCAAAACCACCCATATGATTATGAGAGACGCCGTAGTGGAGGACTCCGGATATTTTGACCACCTGGGGTTCTTTAACATGCGCCCAAATCTGAGCACACGGGCCTAGAACATGTCCGCCTCCATCAGAAATGCAGCCGCCGCAGCCGGGATTCGATCCCGCGACCTGCGGGTCAGCAGCCGAGTACCTTAGCCACTAGACCACCGCGGTGGAGCAAAGTTTATATTTAAAGAACACAATAACGTGACAAATAAACAAGAAAAAAAACGTATCAAGATTGCACAACAGTGTCAAAAAGGAATATAAAATGTTACATAGAGTATCACTTGACGGCGCATGTGGTGAAAAAAATTTGAACTCTTTTTTTCTGTGAAATACATAGATGGCACAACGACGCATGCTTCATACATTCGTACAACATTGAAAGATTTTATCATTTTTTCAGTTATTTGGGATCTGTGCTTCGACAAAACCTTTGTATTGGTAAAGACAGATGAACAGTTACATGTACTGCAGTGAGTTTCCAGATGAAAGGGGTTCGAATTCCAGAGCAAATTTTTGTGCTCTTTCAAATGCATATAATGTAACGGCTGCTCTGCCCCACGTATGAATGCTCACATGTCAGAGGTATCTGCTAAACAATACCGAGCTTGCAGAGCGCAAACTTAGAAATGTGAATAATTAATGCCTGTCTTTTTTTGTCATTTTACTCCATTTTGCTATGAACCATTGAACGAATTCTACACCTGTTTATATACATGCGACAATAATCAAGCATAATGGGGTGCATGACAATGCAATATTAATAAATATAACTTGAGTACGTCCTATTAAACTGACAATTTTTTCACATATCTTTTAAAGTTTATGTTATATCAAACAGTACCATTGATTACTTAATGGTAAGAGAGAAACATTCTTATGTATTGCAGTTTGTCTTGTCAGTTGTTACTTATGCTTTGAATGACGAAGAGCTATTCTTATCTGTGATCGTGTACTCTAACTTAGCGGAGACGTGTTATTTGTAATCATCAACATAATATCTACACTGTATGAATACGCTGCGCAAATTAAGCAGACTCAAGAAAAACCTAACATAAAAACTCTGCGATTTTTTTTTCCTTTTTGAGTAACCGAAAGCAGAACGACGTGCGTGTGCCGGTGCTAGGAAGTTTCACTGCAAAACTAGTTTTTTTTTTTTTTACAAAAGTGCCCGTTGAACCTCAAGAACTTAGCCGATGTCAACTAAAGTTCACAGGTACGAAGACAGGGTTGTCGAGATTTTGTAACTTTAGGGATTTAATTAGATGAAGGCTAATTGTTTCTAGAAAAATCCTTGAAATGCTTTCTAGTGTAGTCTTCCAGAGCACGTAAACGTCGCTCTCGAACCCAAAAGTTTCATGGGAATAAAGCTAACTTTCTCTGATTATTACGAAATGACGCCCAGAATATATATACGGAGTGATTTTAGCATATATTCAAAGCATTCGGCTGCAATAAATGTTTGAAAGTTGTCTCTAATTGAGTGACACTATTGTTTAGCAGCAAATCCTACAGTTGGCGCTAGTTGTTGATGTCTTGAATTGCTGGACATATGCCTGTACTTTTGCTTGATTTAGTTCTATTGCTTTAATTCTGCTAGCAATCACTTTTGTAAAAAGCAATTACCTTTGAAAATACCACGGAGAGCAAGCTGATCGGCCTGTAATTCTTGAAGCCCTTGTCATCTTTTTTCTGATGTATTAGGATGATGTAATCATTCTTCCAAGATTCTGTTCTCCTGTTTCAGCAGATCTGATGTTAGCCGGCCCTCACTAGCAGCGTTGCCTCTTTGAATTCTTTCTAAGGCTTTCTTGACTTCTTGTTTTATTACTGGTGAGATGCCGTGTGAGTTACTTCTGGTTCTTACATTATGGCCATGGTTGTCAAGACTACTGTAAAACTCCTCTGCTTTTAAAGCCTATACTCTTTATATCGGCAGTTACTCTGCCTTTCTTGTCCTTTACACTCTCAGTTAGGTGCCAGAAACCGAACGGCATATAGCCGGCGCGCTCCTGCGTACTGACTAAAATCCTGTGAATAGGGAGACCAGCAATAAAGAAAATACCCGTGACAGCCACGCGGTGAGGAAGTAACGCATACAGTCGTATGAGCAGGCGCAAGAACGAAGAAAAAAGAAAAAAGGAGATAGCCGCCATCTCTGTCGCGCCAGCCTGGTGCCAGGAGCCAGCATCAACTTACGCAGAACCATTCAGCCAGCGCGAGCGCGGAATTAAAAGAGAAAGAGAGACTCCTCCCCCCCCCCCGCCGCCATGCCAGCTGGGCACCCGGCGCCGGCATCACGTTCACTGTCGCCTGCGTGCCATGGTATTTTTGCGCCGCCATTTCATCCCGCTGTCTTGTAATGGTCGTTTTTCTACAAGATGATCTGAGTCAGAAAGATTTTCCAGTGCCATACGGCATACTTTATTCAAGATATAATACATCTCTCTGTATTTGGATAAACACTGGAATGTGCAGTCCCAATGTTACTCTTTGGATTTCAAGAAAAGAGTACAAAAAACTTTACGTTTATCAGTTGTCGAGGTATGACACTGTGTCATGCACTAAATGGAAGAGTACGAGTGCATGTGCGACAGCTTACTGAAATATTGGCCTATATATGCTGATGTTCTTGTTCTACGAAACAAGTTGAACTGATGATTTTAGGAAATCATGGCAAAAAAGAAACAAACCGAAGGCAGTGAGACAGAGAAAGATCAACATTGAAAATTGATCGGTTGATGTTTGATTAGTGGTTGCGTAATTTGATGATGAACATCAAGTACAGAAGTCAGTAGTCAGGTGCAGAAGTGAGCAGGAGAGAGAGTATGTCACCGACATTTGCTCACTGTTTTGAATATAAAGTACAGTTCTCACATTCCAGCATGGATTTGTAACAATGAATCACGACCAAGAAAACCAGTGTATGCTGTGGAGATAATGTACCAGCAATAAAAATCCCCATTTTCTAAAGAGCAACTGCATGCAGTAACAATAATTTGAGGTTCGTCCTGCATCATTTCTCGATCTCAGCTGCACGCGGACGTTCGTTAAAGAGATGTGCAGAAACATCATTCATTCGGAGGGAGAGTGACCTGTCCATCGCTAACTTGAGTACGTCATACTTGACCACGGCGCGTTTCAGAATTCACTTGATCAGCGGTGTGATGCTGAATAAAGGTTAGAGTAGCCACTCCCCATAAATAACATCAATTAAAGACTGAAAATGAGTAAAAAGCACTCTATATACCGAAATATTGCGCATAAATTCTAATTGCAGAAATAAGTAATTGTCGAAATTCTAAAAAGGCGTTGCTGCTCCAGCGTGCAGCTCGTGGCAGTTTGCGCGTACGAAATGCAAATGTTAGAATAGGCATGCTAAAAT
The DNA here is from genome assembly GCF_013339725.1 of Rhipicephalus microplus. Lineage (NCBI taxonomy): Eukaryota > Metazoa > Arthropoda > Arachnida > Ixodida > Ixodidae > Rhipicephalus > Rhipicephalus microplus. The sequence goes on along the minus strand of NC_051166.1, from coordinate 118,098,633 downwards.
AACCATGCAACGTTTACGTGCGAAAGCGCAATGTCTTCAAACAGCTGAGACTAGGCTGCTGTCACTGACACGCGTGAACCTCCCGACAAAAATCTGCGAAATTTCTCACAGCACACACACGTGCGAGAAACATACATAGGTTTCGACAGCGGAACACCGCCTCGTCCGCGAATTTCGGTGAGCGTGACACCCGTGGTTCACGGGGAAGCACTAAAACGACGCACAAACACACGTTATTCGTTCTTGCAGAACGGTGCACTATGAACCGAAATCGGAGCCGAAAGCGCTCACCGTGGTTGTCTCGAGTTTATGAAGCCCTAAAAACTATTCGCTCATCAAATGCATGCATATGGCACAAAAACAGTTCACGGGTCCACCGACGGCTTGAGCCACTTGGTAGATATATACTCCGCAAAAAGAGCTCGTCTTTACGCGGTGGCGCTGTGGTGCGATGGGTGAGACATCTGCTTCACGTGCATGTGGTGCCAAGTTTGATTCCAGCGCTTTGTGTGCTCTGCATTGTAACCTCGCAGATGTAGGTGATTGTGCTAATAATGGTTTTTAATTACCTGTAGTCATATTATCCGCCGCATTACCGGCGAGGAAGCACTCTGAAAAGCGTAAAATAATGCTTTTTTCCGCCACTGCATCAGGGCCGGGCCGCCTACGGAAACGCAATGCCTAACCACAAGCCGTAAGTTGCCAGGAAAAATTTGACCGAAAATCTCGGCTATTCTGAAGGCCACTTCAAATCGTGCCGGCTTCTCTGGGACACGGCTACGGAGCCGCGTAGAAGCGGCGATAATTTGACTTGATTTCCTGCCTGCAGGCGTGTAGTCTAGCCAGCATTTGACTGAGAGTGCATTGCATACATCTTGTTTATGCCTTGTCCCAAGTTTCCTCTTCACCTCTTTTGCGCTTCTTCCGTTTTTTATAGCTTGTTGAATTTTCTCCATGTCATACCTTCTTACATCGTATACCTTCTTGCATCGTATACTTTACGTTTATTCAAGAACTTCGAAAGCTTTGCCAGTTCTATTTTGTCTGTGGTGTGAGAGGCTTTCATGCTTTGACGATTCGTGATGAGAGTATTCGTCTCTTGGGACAGCATGCCAGTCTCTTGTCTAAGGACGATGCCTCGAACTTCCACTGAACACTCCGTAATGATACTCGTCAAATTATTATTCATGGCGTCAACGCTAAGGCTGGTTTCCTAGATAAAATGGAGAGATGGCGTAGTGGTTAGAGTATCAGCCTTGCGTACAAGACGTCCGTGGTTCGAAATATGGTGCCGCGCCGTTTCCAACTGGATTTTAAAGAAACATTGTCCACGCGACGATGGAATTGCCGTAAGAGGCCTGAGGTGTGGCTTCACCGGTGACCACCGCCTGTAACGCACTCACTCACTAGAGAAGGATAGGCCACCCTGTGGCAGTATCTTGCCACTGCTTTCACATACATACGTCAATTAACACACGGCCCTCAGTCCCCAGCAGCTGCGCAACAGCTGATCATGGGGGTGGTCAGATCTGCAACACAGAAAAGGGTGCTAAAAATCTCTGAGCCCGGAAAGGGCCCCATTAGAACCGGAACTTGGCAGCGTTTAACGTTGAAACCTTATATAGTGGAATCGGCCCTAAGGAACTGTGGAAATTCTTTAAGTCAAATAGCAAAGACGTCTTATCGATTCTGGACCCTCATGACAATGGCACCACTATCCTAATTTATGTAGATAAAGCTGAGTGCTTTATCTCATTTTTTATGTATACCCCTCCGGTTAACCTGACAGACACTTTTGCACAGCCCTCTAAGGTGGTGGCGGACCAAATGAGCGATATTGTGATTCGACAGCATGGAATAGAGACTTTTATAAAATTTGTGAATACCTCTAAAGCCACAGAGCCTGATCGTTTGTCATCTGCATTGCTCTTTTGCGTGCCCGCACAAACTATCTAATATCTGTACGTTATTTTTAAAAAGTCCATGGAAGAGTCTTCATTGCCCGATGACTTGAAACTTGCCAACGTAATGCCCGTCCAGAAGAGTGCACCGTGAAGTAGTGTTTCAAATTTTAGGCCTATTTCACTCACAAGTGTCGCATGGAAGTACTCGAACATGTTCTGTTTACCAATATTATGACTCATATGAACAAGTATTTTTAGCTTAACCCTCCGCAACACGGCTTTCGTAGTCATTTTTCCTGTACAACACAAATATTTGAATCGACACACGACTTATCCTAGCTTCAGATAAGGGTTTTCTGTGTTGATTGCTTGCTCCTAGATAAAAAAAAAGCATTTGACGTCGTACGCCCCCACCTTTATTGATTAAAAACTAAAATTGTATAAAGTGAATGATGCGGTTGTGAACTGAATAAGCGAGTAACTAAACTTGAGGAGGCAAAAGGTTGTTGTCAATGGTAAGTCATCCTGGGAAGTTGATGTGTCCTCTGTAGTGCCTGAAGCGTCAGTCTTGGGTCTGCTATTGTTCCTCATTTACATAAATGACATTTGTTCTCGTACTTCATCACATATCAAATTATTTTCCGATGACTGTGTCTTGTAGACTTTTACATAACTCTCAAGATCGCACTACTCTTCAAAACGATTTAGACACAGTTTATGAAAGGCGTGGTAAGTGGCGTATATTCATTAATGCAAAAAGAACAGTGCACATGTGTTTCACTAGGAGAAAGGTACTCTATGACTCATTTTATACTGTAAATTCAACCAGGCTGCTAACAGTTTGTGAATAGAAGCATCTCGGTGTATATTTCACACAGGATTTTTTCTGAAGCCGTCACATCAATCACGTCACAAGTAAAGCAGGACGTGTGTTAGGTTTTATGCGCAGAAACGAGAGTAAGTTACCCCTTGAGGCTAAGGATCAACTGTATGCCTCTAACATTCTACCGGTCCTAGATGCCCCGCCGCGGTGCTCTAGTGGCTAAGGTACTCGGCTGGTGACCCGCAGGTCGCGAGATCGAATCCCGGCTGTGGCGGCTGCATTTCTGTTGGAGGCGGAAATGCTGTAGGCCCGTGTGCTCACAATTTGGGTGCTCGTTAAAAAACTCTATGTGGTCGATATTTCCAGAACCCTCCACTACGGCGTCTCTCAAGATTACATGGTGGTTTTGGTACGTTAAACCACACATTTAAATCATGTATCTGTCCTAGATTATGCTTGTTCTGTTTGGGATCCGTGGAAGGCATGTGATGTTTCCAATCAAGAAATAACTCTAGACATGGCTGTTCGAGTTGTCTGCTCAGATTTTACCGAAAATTTCAATGTTTAAAAAGCGAAATGAATGCTTGGAAAAAACTTTTAGGCAAGCAAACAGAATATCTGAGGTTGAAACTTTTTCACAACTTAACGCATAGCCGTACAGGTTGGACCCCTCAAGATGCTTGTGCAAACTATACTACGTTTCACAGCGACAAGATCATGCCCATAAGATAAGAAGTACACGCTGCCGCACTGACGCATCAAAAATGTCCATTTTTTCTCAGGACAAAAGCGCGTTGGATTCGGTTGCCTTTTGAAGTAGCAGAGGTTACTTCACATGAAGTATTTTTAAGATTACCTCAGGGTCTAGACTAGTGTACTCGAGACGATGTGTAAGGAAGGACGGTACTGTGAAGATTTTTTGTATTGAGTACCCCCACATTCGAATACGTAGTTGACAATAAATTGCATTATTATTTTGATGGTAGAAGTAAATCTATATTCAGTGTTGAAATTTTGTATTCATAGGCCCTACTACTGTAATGCCCTTGAGCTCTGTGGGTACAATGTAAAATAAATAAATAAATAAATAAAAAGTGAGGAAAGTCTAGCTTCACTATTCGAGGAGATTAAGGGTGGCAAATTGAATGAAAAACGACTCACTGAGATTAGGAGGTCAGATTCCTTATCCATAGAACTATATCTCGTTACCTAGAGGAATCCTATAGCAATAATAAAAGGGTGGTATGTATATTACTAGAACTTAATAAGAGATACAATATGAAAGTGGTACAGGCTTACGCACCTACATCCAGCCATTATGACACGCTACTTTAAGGCTTCTAAGAGGAAGTGGAAACGGCAATGAGAAATGTCAGATGACAGTATACTATACTGATGAGCGACTTCAAAACTGCTTGATAGCCACACATATATGCAAAAAACGTACTACAGTTGTTTGTTGAAGCGTTTGAGACGAGTCACAAAACGAATAGCGTTCCCGTAGCGCCCCAGGGAATGTCAGCGCACCTGAAGGCACTTAATATTGTCACGAGGTGATGACGTGGCTGAAGGAAGTCGACTGAATGGTCAGATCAAATTGTTTATTTGGGCAAACCTGTGCGTGGCAAACGGAAAGTTGTGTTACAGTAGCACACTTTCACTGATAGCGGCGAATGCAGCATCGGCCGTCGATCGACTGACATGTGGTGAAGCGTGACGGCAATCATAAACTCGACATCGAACATTCTAGCGTTATCGCAAGTGGTGGTGTTGATTAGAAAATAATCTGAAATGCTCACGAAGTGGGCGTAATCTCAATAAAAGTATCTACTGCAGTCCTGAAGCTTCCTGAACACTGCAAGCGCGGTTTGGGCTGAGAATTACGTACAGCGTAACCGGGTGATAACAAAACTTGAAGAAGGAACGTGGCATGGCCCCTATCTCAAAAAGGCACCGTTTCGGTGCTTTTATAGAAGATGGAAGTGCAATAACATTGTAAGAAAGTTCAAATAATAAAGCACGATACATCAATAAAAACAACAAGAACAAAATACACTCAGTTCGCTAATGTTCGTGAAATGGCTTGTGGCGCGTAACATGGACGACTTCCGGCCGTGAATGGTGCCGTTGAGAGTTCTTAATGCACTCGGGGACAACCTCGTATTCGAGTGGGCCGAGACGTCGTACTACCTGGTATAGTCCGAAGTAACGTGACAGAATTTTTTCACTGAGTCCACGTCAGCGTATATGCGTCCATACCCAAACACATTCACCGGGCTGGCATTCTACGAACCGTCACTTACGATTGTAGCAGCGGCGGTCGGTCGTCTGCTGATTCGTGATGCGCAGGCGGGCAAGTTGACGAGCTTCTTCAGCGCGCTAAAGGTAGAGGGTGACGTCAATGTTTTCTTCATCAGCGACGTTGGGCAGCATTGCGTCGAGCGTCGTTGCAGGGTTCCTTCCGTAGACCAACTTGTACGGTTGCATTTACGTCGTCTGCGGCACGGCCGTTCGGTGAGACCATTTGTCTGTAGGTGGTAGGCGGTGGTGGCTTGTCTGGCTAAGTCTCAAGATCGCTTGAGTCAATTCAGCAGTAAAGGCCGTACCTCTATCGCTGATGACAACCTCTGGGGCGCCATGACCAAGTATGATGTTCTCAAAAAAAAACATAGTTACCTCTTCAGCGCTACCTTTGGGTAAGGCCTTTGTTTTGGCGTAGCGGGTAACGTAGTCAGTAGCTAAAACGATCCATTTGTTTCCTGAATTCGACGTCAGAAACGGCCCCGGAAGTTCTTTCCAGATTAGTTGGAATGGTCGGTGACGTGGTTTGATTGGCTGCAGAAAGCCTGCAGGTCATGTCGGCGGTGTTTTTCGTCAATGACAGTCTCGGCATGTCCTCGAGCAACGAGCGACATCGGCGGTAAGGCATGGCCAGTCGTACCTTTGATGTATCCTCGCGAGCGTGTGGGAAACACCAAAGTGTCCTGCCCTTGGATCATCGCGTGCATGGCCTGGAGGAGTTCTGGACGCAAAGCTGAATGCACCACAAGAAGGTACTTGGCTTCAAGCGGCCAGTAGTTCTTGTTTTGGAGAAGGCCGTTTTGCAGCAAAAACGACGTAAGTACCCATGTGAATATTTTTGGGACAATGGAGGTCTTGCCTTTGAGGTATTCGATTAGGCTCCTATGTTCCAGGTCAGCCCGTTGGCGTTTAGCGAAGTCGTCGGCAGTAATCCTGCCCATGAAGGAGTCATCATTCAGGTCTTCGGGTGGTGGTGGGTCGACGTGGGCTCGCGAAAGGCGGTCGGCGTCCAAATGTTTTCTGCCGGACTTGTATACGAAGGTAATGTCGTATTGTTGAAGTTTCAGGCTCCATCGGGCAAGGTGACCTGAAGTGTCCTTCAAGTTAGCTAGCCAACACAAGGCGTGGTGGTCGCTCACAACTTTTAAGGGCCAGCCGTAGAGGTAAGGACGAAACTTCGACGTCGCCCAGACGATGGCAAGGCACTTCTTTTCTGTTGTGGAATAATTGCTTTCTGCCTTAGATAGTGACCAGCTAGCGTAACTAATAACCCTTTCCAATTTATTATTTTTCTGCCCAAGCGCGGCGCCGAGTCCTACGCTGCTTGCGTCAGTGTGTATTTTCGTTTCGGTGTTTTAGTCGAAATGCGCGAGTAACAAAGGCATCATGAAGCGTCGATTTAGTTTCAAATGCTGTCGCCTGGGGGGTTTCCTACTTGAACTTGACGTCCTTCCTTGTAAGGTTAGTGACTGGCTCGGTGATGCGGGCAAAGTTTCTAATGAACTGCCTGTAATAGGCACACAGGCCGAGAAATCGACGCATGGCTTTCTTGTCGGTGGGCGGCGGAAATGGAGTGATGGCACGCCTGTCTTCTATGGTTCAGGTCTTCCAGCATATTCAAGGTGTGCCTTCCTTACGATGTGTGCGGCGGCAGTGCTTTTCTGGAGATAGTGTTATCGACTTTGTTCTCAGGTCCATGACCGCACCGTGGAGGCTCAAGAAGTCTATTCCTAGCATGACATCTCTCAAGCAATGCTACAGTACGACGAAGCTTGCGGGATAAATGTGACTATTATTGGTTACTCTACCTGCACAGATTACCCGCGGTTTCACTCAGTGACCTCCGGCTGCGCAGACATCAGGACCTTCTCAAGCGCTCCTAACATTCTTCAACTTCCCGGCGAAAGTCCCACTGATGACGGAATTGTCGGCTCTGGGGTCGACGAGAGCTGTGACGCTGTGGCCGCTGATGAGAATGTCGACGTCGCTAGTTGTCACCTGGCGTTGCGGTTAGGTCATGACGTCAGATCATGACTACGACGGCCTGCACCACTATTTCGACGTTGCGTAACCAGGAATTATTCGGTCTCCAAGTTTCGACGTCGGGGCTACGTTGAGGTGAGGGCGGGTTCTTGAAGTTTCGTCGTGGCGATGTTGTCGGTGGCGGAGGATCTTCAGTAGTTCGTCGTGCAACAACCGCACCTCCATCGGTTGCTGCCCTTAATTTTTCTGATACAGGCTAGGCGACCAGCCCCGACTCGGGCCTGTGTACTGACGACGGTGCGGTGACATGTAGAGGCCGGGTGAAGGTGAACGATAAGATCTTAGGGGTACCCTCTGTGTTTCCGCGAAATAGTCGGCGATGTCACGTGGTCTCTCACCCCACTGTAGACGCGGCGCATTGATGACGAAACGAAGTAGACCCATCTGGCGGTACTGGCAGTAGCGATAGACTTGACCAGCTTCCTGCAGTGGTAGCACAGAGGCCGGTGGTTGGGGGCGTGCGATACGTTGGTTTTTCTCGGAGCATTACGCTGGCCGGCGGGGGAACGGTATGGCGTCAGTGGTGTCTCGCGACGATAATGCGGCGACGTGGCCTCTTGACGTGAACGTGGAGTATAGCATCGGGCAGCAGCAGCGTAACTCATGGCTTGAGGTTGCGGTTATGATGTCTCAGGGATACCCTTTGATTGCTGGATTTTCTCTTTGACGATGTCCCTGATCGATGATAGTTGAGGCTGGCATGATGGGAACATTCGGCGTAGTTTTTTGCGCACTACAGCCTTTGTGGTCTTGCGCCCATCACCGGAGCATAGTGGTTGTATCTCTGCATGGCCTGAAGCCGAGCGGCTGTTGAACTGTCGTTTGCGAAAGTCCAGGTTTTTCTTTCAATAGTTGTCACTTCTTTGAGAAGTTTTGGATGGTCTTCGGTGGGTTTCTCATTATCCCGCGAAGGGCTCCTGTTTGAACCCTCGCATGAGGAAACGAACTTTTTTTCCTCAGACATATACGGGTCAGTCTGACGGAACAGGCGGGGTGTATCTTCTGTGAAAATGGCAACATTTTAATTTGGTAGCAGAAACCAGGTCTCTAGCAAAGCAGCAGTGCTCTCTTTGCGAGCGACGCTTGCGAACGTGTGCAGGAGTGCGCCGCGGAACATATCGCACGTTTGAATCGCAGACTCTCGATTTTAGAGCCAGGTCCTTACGGTGACTTCCACGTAGAAGTACACGCGGCGGAGCTTTTCTTCAGTGTCCCAGTGGTTAAGGGCGGCCACGTGGTCGTTTGTCTCTAGCGAGGTCTCCGGGTCTTCGAATGATGACCAGCGGGAAGTTGGTGGTTTTCTCGGACTGTGATCACGGACTGCGACGCAGTGGTTGTCATTGTCGCCGCAGTCGAGGTCATGGCCTTAGCCTTCCGCGCCATCTCTTGTAGAGGCGCGTACACCAGTGGTAGGCCTTCCTGCCGGCGGCTTCTTCTCTGCTCTTGGTTGGCGTTGGTGTCTTCTTAGCGACGTGGGCTGGGTTCACGGCTTCATGGAGGCGTCCGGTACATGAACGAAGCAGCACCTCCACTAGATGTCATGGGGTCGTTACATGGCTGTAGGCAGGAGACTGGATGGTTGGATCAAATTGTTTATTTGGATGAACGTGTGCCCACTAAACGGAATGTCGGGTTACAGTAGCACACTTGCACTGATAGCGGCGACTGCAGCGTCGGCCGTCGATCAGCTGACGAGATGCGAAGCGTGACGGCATTTATACACTCACCATCGAATATTCCTGCGTTATCGCTAGCAATGACGTAGATTCTAGAATAATAAGAAAGGCTCACGAAGTGGGCGTAATCTTAACAAAGCTATCTACTGCAGCCCTGAAGCTTTTCTAACACTGTAGGCGCGATTTGTGCTGAAAATCGCATACAGTGTGATCGGGTGATAAGAAAATTTGAAGAAAGAACGTGGTAATGTCAGCGACTTTAGCGTCGCATGTGTTCAGTGAAATAAGCGATTACTACCCTATTCAATGAACTACGATTGAAACTTAGTGCAAGCAGCGATACAATTTTTCTTATATTAGTATTCATGTTCTCGCTACAACCATCGCTCACGGGTGATGACGCCGTAAGCGTAACGTACGGTATGGCTACACAGATGTATTGTGGCTTAGTCATAGTACGTGAATAAGAATGATGGAAAATATGTCCAAGGTGGTGCAAAAGAACTAGATTGTTAAGCGCGCACTTCCACAGTGCGATGTTTCTTACACTGAGAAGACCTAGCGAATCACTGCGAATTTCTTCGAAAAAATTGGATGCGCTAATGTTCTTTTTTTTCCAACTGTAAAACGTGTTGGATGGACATGTTGGTCTAATTTTAGCGGAAAAGAAACAATAAAGACGTGAGCTACCATTCGTCGGGTCTTGAGAAGCGCAGAGACACTTAAATTAGTGCTTCTAAAGAAAGAAATGGCGATCACGAATATTACTTGTGATAAAAAGAATGATAGGCTCACAAATCGTTTCCCAGTGTAATATAATATTTATGAGTGTTGGGCTCGCAGTCTGCAGTGTCTAGAGTTTCGAGTCAAACTCGGTCGTAAATTTACTTTCCTTTTCTTTTTTTGCCATAGTGCTCGTATTTGGCCAATCTTCTGATAGGCGCCAGAGAAATTAATAGAAAACAAATAAAAAGCCAATTTTTGGCCCAAGTGTTCTTATTTTTTCGTGAAGTGTACAACTAGTCTCTTCGGTGGGGTCATGATGCCCTGCTTCAGGCAGCTTTATGTTACTCTGTTGAGAGCAAATGCTTTGACCTCTTCTGGCGGAATTACTGTACTCTACCTCCACAAGAGGTGATTTACTCAGGAAAAAATAGTAAAATCTGGGACAAGAAAGTACTCCCCCAAAGAGAGCATCCAGCATTCAGCATCTTAGTTTTTAGAGTGTATGGACAGCGCCGTCTTTTGTACCTTCCCAGCCGCGCCACTGAGCCAGCGCTCAGCCCTGTCAATTTACAGCTGTCACATGGGGAGAGCATAGACAAATTCCACATGGGAAACACACAGATTGCACGGACGCTCGAACAGCAGACAGCTTTCAAAGAACGAGGCTGAGATTTGATTCATGAGAAAACTTATGTTTGTGTGGCCGATGCAAAACTCGCCCGGGTAGCTAAGTGCTATCGGCAACTGCACCCCTAGGATACAACTGCCTTCCGAGGCGAATGCGAGTGGCCATGGCGAGTTGAGGAAGCGAGGGTGAGTAACAGCAGAGTGAACGTAACAATGGCGGGAACACATTTTCTGGGACCAATGCCCTTTTTCTGCGGGAGTTCCTTGAGCAGCGCTTTGGCATGGCGCCTGAGAGAGCGTACCGCAGCGGATTTCTCCCCGGCCGTCCCAATCGCTTGGATAGAACGTGATTTTAGAGGCGGGCGTGGCTCCCTCCTTCTCTGGCTCAAGACGCTCGCCGCTAAGTAGTGGAAAAATCTGCCGCGATGTTGGCACGGCTTGCGTGAGGCTAAGAAAATGTGGCTTTCCTATTTCACATAACCTCTAACTGATTTGTAAGTGTCAGCTCAAGGTGAACGAGAGCAAATTGCATGGTGTGGCGTATTTATGCTCATATTACTTTTTTAAGTAGATATGCGTCTCCTCTACCGGAGCACTTATAAGTGCTATGTTTCTGCAAGAGATCCGCATGCGCTGAAAGCACACTGTACCTCGAAAATTGAGGGTGGTGTAGTATGGGGGTACTAGCGAAGGAGAACAAAAAAATAGAACTATCATTGAACTGTGTGCGAGGACGCTGGGGGCTCGTGCTCGCCCTTACACTGATGAAGGATCAGTCATACCTGTGCCTAAGTAAAGGTGTTTTCTCGTTGCCTGCATGTTTTTTGTGGAAACGTGGCTTCAGAAGTCGCTAGAAGTCGCTACGATAAAACAAAATATCACTATATATGAAACGACTCCTCACCGAAAATCCCACGGCAGAAAGGGAGCCCGTTACCGGAAAGCAGCGCATACAAATACGCATTTGACCATCCACATTCAAAGGCCGCACATCTGTGCTCACGGCGATGCCGGGTTTCATAAATTAGCCCGGCCGAGGAAGTGTATTACTTCACCTGTATTGTAAAGTCATGAACGTGGAGGAACCGAAAGCTGTGAGAATGACTAGTACGGATAGCTACACACGCGCCATAAATATGCTTTCCAATAAACTCCTTTCTTTGATCAAGATTACACAGTTTGATTATAAAGTAGCAACTAAATAGCAACTTAAAATATAAAAAAAGAACTCGCAGTCGAGTTTCCGCTAGGGGGCCACGGAGTGCGGCTGCACTTCACATGGGCTCCTGCTTTTCATGCTAGTTTTTGTGGTTCAGTGCTGTGCTACTTCTGGGTTTTTGCGCTGGCCAATTGAACAAATCGCAAGAAAAGGACTGACATCTCCCACTAAATGGTGAGTGATTATCTACACTGAACTCTTAACATCTCGACGCCAACATCCTCCCCGCTAACCTTTACGCCATGACCGACGTTCGAGCGCATCTCGCACTTGTGGCTCGCGTTGCATGTGCACCCGCCGAACGCGTGGGGCTGGGAAGGAGCTTCGCGTTCCTTTCTCTACCAGAAAACCTGATTAGAGGGAGATGCCTCTTGCTACCAGCCACGTAGGCTTTCAAAGCGTGTTGATGGCTACTACAGGACCACAAGAAGAACCAACATCAATGAAAACCGATGTGAACACCGAGACGCACACGGAGAAATCGGCACGGACGTATAATGGTAACAGCGACAAAAGAACAAGAAATAAGCGTATATAATGGCTCCAAGTTGGACGCAAAGAAAAACGAGCACTAAACCGAATTCAAGCATCCAACGAGATGCGAGAAGCCCGAAAAAGAGCCCGTTCCCGCGCAAAAACCTTCGAAGCAACGCAACTTGAACACGCCTCCTTTTCGCACAAATGACTTTAATATCACCTACAGACCACAAGCCGGACTCGACTTATCGAAATGGAGTCTAATATGAATTACGCACGTCATCGGAAGATCAAGCGGTCTCACACAACAAGCTTCTTACGACAACGTTCGAGTTCAAGTGCAGAGCATTGCAAACATTATCATTGCCAGTACCACCAACACAGAACGCGCAACCAACCTGAGAAGCATTGCTAATATCCAGTTAGGCGGCACTTTCTTTAGTGTGAACCCCCACGTGAGACATCTGGATGATGTATGAAGAGGTGTCTTCTACGGGCTTTTCCCAGGAACCAGCAGTGCCGAAATTGTAGCTGGCTTCAGAGTCGACTGACGATACACGGTCCTTGGCGCTCGCATGCTTGGTCAGTTTTCCACCACCGTCATCACTTTTGATGGCCCACACGTCCCGCACTACATCACCTACCAAAGTGGATACTACCGCTGCAAACCCTATCGAAAGTCTGTGCAGTTCTGTCGCAAGTGCGGTGCCATTGGGCACCGACAAGACATCTGTCCCAGACCCAGAGAAGACATCTGTTACAAGTGCGACAAGACGCAGTCACCACAGATCACGAATGTATTCCCAACTGCAAAATATGTGAACAGCCCCATGAAACCGCCGGCAAGGACTGCAAGAAGAAGCTACGAGCAAACCCACGACCTTACCAAGTTAGACAACAAACACTCGAGAAGGCGAAAGCCCGAGAGAATGGTTGTAGTTCCCGCAGTGAAGACTTCACCGAGCTTGACAAACCATCTCCTAGCCCCAGCGGCACATTGCACGACAAGCGCAGCCGAAGCAAGTCTAGGCCTATTCTGTGATCGCGCTCCAGGTCTCGCACAAGATCCCACTCACTCTTCGCCCAGCGCCTCAGCTATGCTGATGCAACTCGCGTAGATTCGACTTCACAGAACAACAAGAACACTCCAGATGGCTCATCTACTGAATCCACTGCATTCAAGAATTTGGAAAAAATGGTTTCAATTCAGCACAAAGCTCTGCAAAGCCAGCGTGACCAGCTCTAAAAACAAGATGCGGTTGTCGATAAGCTCTTGAAACTATGCTAATATCAACAAAAGGTCATAGAGAAGCAGAATGCAAGCATATAGAGGCTCACTTGACCATTCGGAGAACAGCACCAAACTAAACAACTAGCCATGAAACTCACCACACCTGATATTGAAGCTGTCGTGGAGGCCAAAGTGCTCTCCATTATATAAACACAAGTCGCCTCCCTTGTCGACTCGCAGCTCACGGCAACAGTAGAGCCACAACACACATCGGCAGTCGAGTCGACGCTCAAAGCACTCGTTCTGGCAAAACGGGAGCCCATCTCCGCCCAAATTGGTGACCTGTTCCCGACGCTCAACCGTAGGATCGACACTCATACAACCCAAATCAACGATCTCAAGTCGCATCTAACCAACTTCGTGGCTCATGTCAAGAACAACTGAATTATACACGCGGAACTTGAAGACTGCCTTGGCAGAAAAAAAACACGCCCAAAGAGAGAAAAAGTTTCTCACTCCTTCTCTCATGATGGCGAGCAGGTAAACATACCAGATATGCACGAAGATAGCAGGCTCCTAGAATGGGAATTCTACTCCGCAACCAACTTTTCGCATTTGGCAGTGGAATTGTCGATCATACAGACCTCGGCTGGCGAATCTACAAGAATTTATAACAGTATCAACTCTACCTCATCGCTCTACAACAGAACATTACTGAAAAAGTGCGGCTCGTAGGATACAATACCTTTGCTCTGACTCCAAGAACCACCATTCTACTTGAGAAAACGGTTGCGGCCCAAGTACACATGATAGAAGGCACTACAGTTGAACACTTCATTATGGAATTCATACCGGAACGAAAATCGCAACAAAGCCTTTACGTCACTAACGTGTACAGCCCACCACGAGATCAGCTCAGGGACTACGATAACTTCGTCCGCGAACTCAGAAAACGCACAAAAGGTCACCGGTTAGTGGTCGTAGGGCACTTCAACGCGCCCCACACAGCTTGGGGCTATGCCATCACCACCAAGAAAGGTGCGAGAGTCCACTACTCCGCTCACCAGCATGGCCTCACATTGTTGAATGATCCGCTCCAACCCACGAGAATGGGAAACAGCGTCTCGAGAGATACAACGCCCGACCTCACCTTTAGGCGAGATGTCAAGACGGTGGGATGGACCTGTCTCCCCGAGACGCTTGGCAGTGATCACCACATAATTCAACTCAAAATTGAATATGACCAGCGACCTGCCAAAACAGGCACAGCAAGACTGACAGATTGGGACACCTTCAGAAACGAGCTCGATGGTGACAACGCAATAGCGGACATAGACGCCTGGCTCACCAAGATTCTGGATACCGCCAAACGTTGCACCAAAGTAATACAGCTTAACAAAGACAATCCGGTAGTAGATTCCCACTTACTCCACCTTTGGGAGGCCAGACGAGCCTTACTGAAAAGATAGAATAGGCAAAATTTGAATAAGAAACTCAGGAAAAGAATTTATTTATTGACAGAAGAGGCGCAACAGTATGCCGAACACCTAGCGAGACACAAGTGGCGTGACTTCTGCGATAAGCTCCAGGGTACGCTCAGCCCCAAAAAGACGTGGCACCTGCTGCGGACTCTCCTCGGGCCAAGACGCAGCAGCGGCAACGAGTACATCAGCTAACACACAATTACGACGACTCGGAGGAAGACCTGCTCCCCGAACTGTGCAACAAGCTGCGTGGTCCTGTCCAATCAGAAGCAATGTTACCGCCACACAAAGAATACGAAGGCATGCCCAAGTTCGACCTTTACAGGCCCTTCACACCAGCAAAACTTCAAGCAGCTCTTTTCAAGTTTACAAGAAACACGAGTCCAGGCAAAGACAGAATAGTTAACAAGCACCTTCGACAACTACCCAATCAGGCTGTGACTGCTCTTCTACAGTAATACAATGACTGCTGGGACAAAGGATAACTTCCAGCCGTGGGAAGCATTCGGAGGTTATCATGGTGCCTAAGCACAACAAGTCCATAGCTGTTGACAACCTTAGACCTATTTTTCTAACTTCGTGCGTTGGCAAGCTGTTTGAGCATATGATATGACCGACTCACGTCGCACCTTGAGGACAACGGTACTTCTCAGACACCATGTTCGGCTTCGGCCAGCTGCTTTTTACGCAGGACCTCCTCTTACTCCGTAGTTACGTACACTAAAGACTTAAGAGAAAAATGCCGCAAGAACGGCAGTGATAGGGCCGTGCAGTGCAAAGTTATTCAGCGTAGTGTTAATGAAATAAAATGAAGCTTACCCTCAGCTTAATTTTCACGGGCTCACCTGAGCATGTTTTTTCACCTTGTGACGTCGTTAGGCCGCCCAATTAAGTAACTGAAAGCTCTATTGTAGAGGAAACTTGCATGCCATACTGCCCGTTATGTAAGTACTACGTATTGAGGACGCCGTCACGATGGTAACATTTATTGTGGTACTTGAAGAGGGGACGACACATGTGAAACCTGGCAGCTCGCGAATGCTTCTATAATGTTTTGTAGCTTCACTTATTTTTCTTTTTGAATGACATTTTTCTATCAAAGCTCTTAGATTTTTTTTCGTTTAATTTTTTTTTCAAACAACGGCACCTGGAGCGTCCCCGGCGCGTTTTCTCCAGCACCCCAGCGTTCGGCTCAATATTCGGCCAACTTTGCAGTTTTCAGGCTGAAAAAGTCAGAAAGCATTATTCTCTTCCCCGTGTAGTGAAAACCGACGCTGAAAGAAAAACAAACCAATACTATTCACTATTTATGCGACTCCACATATAATTTTACAACCATCCAATCACAGGCCTGCGTCTTCAGTCGTCATTTCGCTCGCAATAGTTCTGGCGAGTGCCATAACGAGTTTTGCAGTCAGCACCCATGTTTTAAAGCGTTAGAGGGCCCTTTTGAGAGTACGTGTCCGTATCAGTGGCGTTCATTGCCAAAGCAGGCAATGTTGCCACAAGTCCGATGCCGCAACCCAGGTCAGTAATACAGCGCTGACCTTGCATTATACGCCGCAATAGTGAGTTGTTCCTAATAAGCCGTGTGTGCCAGGCAGGCTGCTCGCTATTGTCAGGTGTACGGGCTACGGCTCGCTATAAACAACTTACTCATGCCTGCCTGCCACAAGTAAGTATCGATTACGAGGATCGAACGGAGGAGTGTAGCGTGATATAATTCAGAAAGATAATTTGTTTGTGTCCTGCAATATTGCCCTCCGCAAAAAAGGCGCTAAGCGTACATCGATAAAACACACATGGTATTCACCGGTATAGCTATCCGTGCCAAGAGTGCCATTGGTGATAAAACACATTGGTTTTTTTCCTTCTTGCATACGCTTGAGTACACGTGCTCATACCATTGCGGTCACTTAGACTGTATTTATGCTCCGAGCAGTGCCGATAAAGATTGGGGCCTAAATATATAGGCCCACTTCGCTAAAATGCAAAGTATCTTTATTTTCATTTAAAAACTCATCAAAAGAGTACATTTCAAATAGTTGATCTATCTTCTTTGTGTTGTTTTATGCTGTATTATTTGTTTTTTGATTCCATGCCTTTTTGTTTTCATTCTGCTTTATATATTTTTGCTTCTACGATTCTAACAGCTGCTTGTGCTTTTATTATTTGTAATGATCACCGAGGGTCCCGTTGCAGTCTTGTACTTTGGGACCCTCGTCTGTATATTTTACTCCCTGTAACATCCTTTTATGACATGATAATAAACTGATTGATATATATATATATATATATATATATATATATATATATATATATATATATATATATTACTCCTGGTGTGCATGAAGAAATGATGTACCGTACGTTTAAAAGCTGAGATGATTCTACATCATGCGCATAAATGACACTTTGTCATTTTCGGTTGTCATTAAAATGTTTATTTCATCTTTTAAGGTCACATCGTTTTAAAATTTTATTAACACGTCATAATTACTGGGCGGGCTATTAATAAAAGATTTTCAGGAGAATGAGACCATTGAGAAAGAAGGTATAAAAGTAATTAAAATCCCACAGAAATGGTCTCTGGATCTTTCGGAAATCTTGAATCGCATCTAAAGTGTACATCTAGGATACATAAGCTCATCATGCATACCAGTGGGAAGCAATAGAGGATCTGCCTATAGCTAAAACATCATAAAAACCGCTAAGCCAAAGTACACCAAAATTAAGTCCTTTGTTATTATTAAGACCATGTGCATTACTAACACAAAACACAAAGCCGAAATACTGTGTTGCAGGGCATCGATTACATTATAAATCTGCCTTTGGGACTCGGAAGTGGTTGCACGTAACCTGACGTTTGATGTACAAAGGGGCAAGATACCATTTCTTGAAATAATCACTATGCCCCTTTTTGACGCTCTGTAGGAAAAGAAGTAGGAAAATCATATTATTCAACGATATGATATATAAGCTCTATTTTTGCTTGAATCACTGCATTGCGAAAACTAATCCACATTATGAGCAAAGTGCTAACTTTCCCAATCTTGTCACACTATTTTGGCAATGGTTTTGATTAATTTGCTCCCGATGGATTTTAAGCATTTGTTATAGATACCTTTTGAACGTAAAAATGCAAATGCTTTATTTCAGAAAAAAAAACTTTTTACAAAAAATGCTAAGCATGCACTACATTGCGAATTTTCGCCAAGGCGAAAATAAACTACAAAACATATAACATATCGTAATCGTGAAGGAGTTGTGCCTTGAGATGAAAGAAAAATTTGTTTCGTAGTATTTGCTCAAGCCAGTAATATTATACGAAATATTAGGCATGACACTGTTTCACTTGGGTGCCCAAATTTGAAGCACATCTAGGCAACAGAATTTTTTTGCGAAATATAATGTCTCAATACCTACTTCTAAGTTGAAATATACCTGCACAATATTTTTCAGCGGGATCGGAGATGGTAGAAAATTGAGGGGGTGCACTGGATATATCCACGCTTCTCTCTGAAGTCTTGTTATCGCACCATTACACGTGTCAGTTCTGCGTTGCGCAACCACGCAGATTGACTAAAGAACCATCAAGATAATCGTAGAAACTTCCGATGCGATTACGCCCCCACGACAACATTACCTATTCTTTTTGAACATAAGTGCCTGCTAGCAATAACGCTGGAATAATTGACGGCACATGTGTAAATGCCAACGTGCGTCATCGTTTATCAGTTAGTCGACGGCCAACTTTACGTTTGCCAGTCAGTCTCAGTGACAGTGTCTTGCAGCAATCTGATTTTGCGTTTACCGGCCGCAAAATCAGTCAAATAAACAGTTGCATCTTAACATCCTATGACATTGTGAGCACTAACTTCCGACATTTCTTATTGCGTACCCTTACAACACAATATGTAACTTATTCCACGTGATGTCACCCACAAGACAAAACCGTTTACTTGATAGTGCGCTGTGCCACACGTGTGCGCTTTTGTCATGTGTGTGGTGTCACGTGGATTGAGCTATATAATGTGGTGTAAGGGTACGCAATTTTAACATCTCCGCTGTATTTGTCCAGGTCATACCCCAGTGATATCTGGTGGAGGTGCTTTCTAGACCATATACCGATTTCACGAACAAGCGCTCAAGAAAGTGCGGACTTTGGGTTTCTAATGACTACATAATAACCAGGCGCCAAGAAGATGCAACAAAAGCTGGCCAACGAAGCAAAAAGCATAAAAAGTCGCCACGTGGACGCCCCTTCTCCACCTCAAAAACGCCGCTGGCACGCCGGCTGATCTTCTCACATCTATCGCCGAACCACCTCCACAAATATCGAGAAGGAAAGAGTGAGTCACTCCTAAGTCTTGTCATGGGTCGCAGAGTTTTTAAGAATAGTTTCTTCCCTTCCCCAGCTTTAGCTGTACAGTGCGCTGACGAAATTTCGAGAACCTAGGGAGAACGTATATAAGCGTGCAGCCGATAGCGGTGATCAAGAGTTGACGGGTTTTTTGTTTTCCAACAGTGTGCGAAAGCTTGTCTTAGAAGCAGATGTGTGTTTTCAGCAATGGGTAATGCCTTGCCCTTAGAGACAAACGAAATGTTTGAGTATGGTTTTCTGCCAGTGGGCGAAAATGTGACTTCCAGTAACAGCGTGTAAGTTCGTGATGTGTTTCCGGCAACGAAGGCTTGTCGCCGGAAAACCTCGCACGCAGCAGGACGAGACCCGGCACCAGAGTTTGAGTGAGTATTTTCTTTAAGAGAAACGTTCAAGCTTTGTTCCAAGAACTTTGAACTGATTTCATTGGACGAACATTCTAGTCTATAAGTGTGCTTGGGTAGATAATGCATGAGATTGCATAGTAGCATGTGTGGTTTGTGCCTGTTGTTTGGCATGTGTTGGAGTATCTTGTGATTGGTGTAGTGTTGTATTTATTACCAACCCTGTGTGCATGTCTGTGTTTTATTTGTTGTGCCTTATCTGTGAATATATTTTTAATTTTATTATCACCTCACGGCTCTACCTCGTTCTTTGGAGCACCACCAGCTTTGGAGCGCCGCTAAAAAGACCTACAATAATTTGTTTGCACTTTTGTGATGCAGTTCGAGGGGCCGATACGTCAGCCCTTGGCATTACTCTGGCGGTTGCCTCCACAATTAACGGCACTCATGACACTTGAACGGTCCTCTTCAGCCATGAGTGAATACCACACTGTCAAGGCTACGTCAAAACCAACGTTGAGCAGTGAGTTAGCCGGCAGCCGAAACGGCTGCCGGGTGTTCACCTGAACCGTTCATCTGACGGGTGTTCACCTGAACCGACCGGGAAGACTAAGGTCTTGACCTCCAGCAAGGGCTGGGAACCCGAACCATCACAGCGGCGCCATCAGGAGGCTATGGGCTACTCCACAGCAGTTTGCCACAACGCTCCTCCAAGGCCGTATCAGGGCACTGTCCCTCCACAACTCCACCCCCAGAATCAACCACCACTGCCACCAACGCCATACCGCCCCCCTACAAGTCAGCCCTACGCTTCGAAAAAGACCAACGTTTAGCGCACCCCGGACCACCGCCCACTATTCTAACCCTGTGGCGAAGCCGGCCACACACACCGCCACTGCCAGTACTGCAGGGACTGCGTGGTTTCGCAGTCGTCACGCCGGCTTGACAGCGAGGTTAAAAAACACCCGACATGAACGTCACTGACCATTTCGCCGTGGTGCAAGGTACACATAAATAATTTTCTTCATCGCATCACCCGGGTGCTACATCTCAGCGCATCGTAGGCAGTAAACCGGTCCGGCTCGACGCTGATCTCCGAACACTTACCAGGAAAACTAAAGGCAGCAACCAGTGGAGGCGCGGTTGCTGTATGACGACCTACCAAAGATCCTTCGCCAACAATGACGCCACGACCAAATATCGAGAACACGCCACAAGCAGGACGGACACCTGAAGCCTAAGATTCATGGCGGGAGACCAGACGCCGCCGCATAGTAACAGCCCAGTAAATGAATGTAGCCGTGATCCAACGCCGCGACTTAACTGCAATGCAAGGTGACCAACTAGCGGCCTCGACGTTCTCATCGGCGGCCACAAGTAACCACTCTCGTCGGTATTGGAGCTGACCGTTTTGTGATCAGTGGGCCATTCGCGGCAAAGTTGAAAGTTAGTACTGCCCAGGAAAGCCTCAAAATACGCACAACGAGAGGTCACGCAGTATCGCCGGCAAGAATCTGCACAGCTAGAGTAAACGAGGTTCGTCACCCGCAAAATGTGCGTCGCAAGAGGAATCGCTAAGCTACGAGGAGGCAAAGCAACAGTTATTCTCAAATATTTCAGCAACGAGTACCAACACGTGAGCAAAGGCACGATGGTCGCATACATCGACGGAATTGTGGAAGCCACCAGTGCTTTCTCCCTCACAGACTCTGCGGAATTTTCTCCGTGGAACCAAGCCCCTACATATGTTTTGGCATCAATGCAAGCGTTTCGAAACATATACAACAAGAGCTCAAGACACCGCTTCGGCAATACACGGATCGCTTTTCATTGTCGTCGAGAATTCGGCACACTGAAGTTGCGAAACATCGCATCATAAACGTGGAAAATGCCCGACCACTCCAGTAGAGTCCGTACAGGGTCTCGACGCTAAAACGCGAGGTTCTAAGGAGACAAGTCAACGAAATAATACGCGTATACACCAACCAGCCATTTCAGAATCCTTGGGCGTCTCACGTGGCTAGTGAAAAAGAAGGATGAAACCCTGCGTTTCTGCGTCGATTGTTGCCGCCTCAACAAAATCACAAAAAGGACGTGTATCCTCTCCGACGAATAGACGTTGCACTACATCGGCTCCACCAGGTGAAGTACTTCTGTTCGATGTACGTCAAAGTTACAGGCAAATCAATGTCAATGAAAGAGACCGAGAAAAGGCTGCCTTCTTAACAAGAGACGGTCCGTTGGAGTTCACGACCATGTCATTAATTCTTTGCTCAGCCTCCACTATCTTTCAGTGCATTATGTATACAGTACTGGCCGGATTGAAGTGGCATACTGGTCGTATACTTAGACAGTGTCGTCATGTTTTCTTTGAACTTCGACGAGCATCTCCAGCACCTTGAAGGTTTACTTCAAGCTATCAAGACCTCTGACTAATCCTGAGGCCACAAAAGTGCCGATTCGCGTACAAAGAGCTCTTTGTCCCAGGACACGTGATTAGCTAGCAAATAGTCCGTCCTGACGCTGGCAAGCAGTCACCACCGCCGACTTCCCACCACCCACCAAAAGAAAAGCAGTATGACGATTTCTTGGAATGCGCGGTGATTACATGTGGTTCTTCAAAAACTTCACCCGCATTGGCCAGCCAGACAATCATCTTAGCAGGACCGACGAGAAGTTCAAATGGGCAACTTTGCAGGAGAAAGCGTTTAAATAACTAACAAGATTGTACAGATGCATCCGCTACTTGAGCATTTCGACGAATTTGCCGAGACAGAAATACACACCAACGTAAGCTGTGTGGGACTCAACACTGTTCTTGTGTAGAAAACTGATGGGCTGGAAAGGGTATTAGTTATGCTAGTCGGTCGCTATCCAAGGCAGACCCCACTTATTTCGCAACAGAAAAGGAGTACCATGAAATCCTCTAAGCTACGTCAAAGTCTACGTCAAAGACTTCAAAAATATGGCGTTACCATCGTTTAAAAGTCCGGTTAACACTCCAACACCGACTACCTATCTCGTGCCCCCGTCAACCTACCGCCACCCGACGACCTGCATGACGACTGCTTATTGAGAACATTAACTCCCTGCCAACCCAGAACTTAGGCACCTAATTGAATACATGAAGGACAAGACGGCCGTTGTTCCAAAGGTATTTAAGCGGGTACTTGTTTTTTTTTGCTGTGGAACGGTCTTCAATTCACATACTTTTCGCCACTTAGAGCCAAGTACCTTCTTGTGGCTCATTTAGCTTTGCGACCAGAACTCCTCGAGTCCTGCACAACTACCTAGCGGCAGCACATTTCATTGTTTCCCGCACGCTCGCTAAGATACATCAATAGTACTGCAGGCCACGCCTGACCACTGACGTCGCTTGATACGTGAGGACATTTCGGGATTTTCGGGACTGTCAGCGACGCGAGACACAACCGACAAGGCCAGCAAAACTTTAGCAGCCCATCGAACTACCTCACCGATCGTTCCAGTAAATCGGTATGGACCTACTTGGATCGTTCCCGACGCCGGCTGTCGAAAATGAGTGGATCGTCGTAGCTACCGATTACCTTCTCAACGCCATCTGTCGAAAATGAGTGGATGTCGTAGCTACCGATTACCTTACTCGCTAGGCCGTGGCAACTGTCATACCCAAAATAGTGCATCTAAGTGGCCTAATTCTCCGTCAAAGAAATCATACTGTGTCTTGGCGCCCAGGTGGTCCTCATCACCGACAGAGGTAAACATGTACTGCTGACCTAACTCAGGTGATTTTGGCATACAGCCAGAACCCACCACTGGACGACAACGTACCTCCCACACAACAGTGGCATCACCAAGCACCTAAACAACACCATCACGAACAAGCTGGCCATGTACGTCGACGTCGAACACAATACGTGGCAGGCCATCCTACTGTACGTAACTTTCGCATAAAACACCACCGTACAAGAAACCACGCAGATGAAGCTATACAGGTTGGTCAACGGAAGGACTCCGGTAACGATGCTCGATGCCATGTTACCCAACGTCACTTACGAAGAAAATCTAGATGTCAATGTGTTGCTTCAGCGCGCCAAAGGAGCCTGACACCTCGCCCACTTCCGTATCAAGGAGCAACAGACGATCAGCAACCACCGTTACAATCTTTGATGACGCTTCCTGGAATACCAGCTTGGTAAAAGTGTTTGGATGTGAACGCCAATACGCCAACGTGGATTTAGTGAAAAACTCCTCCACTGGTAGTTCAGATAGGCAGGGTAGTGTGACGTCTCGGCACACTCATTTTGACGAACTCCCAACGGCGCTGATCGTGACCTGAAGTCGTCCATGTCGTGTGTCTAAAACAGTCTCATGTGCGTTAACGAACCGGAAAGCTTTTGCTGGTATTGCTTGTGCATGAACTTGTATTGTAATTAGTTACTTGTTGTTTCTTGCAATATTACTATACTTTAATGCTCTGTTGGCCAATCCAGACAACGCTTTTTCCAGAAGCGGGCACTGCTACAAATGTTTCTAAAGTCTTGTTATCGCGCTAGTACGCCTGAAAGTGCTGCCTTGAGCAACCTTGCCGATAGAATAAAAAACGTCGTGATGATTGTACAACATTTCGAGGTGACTACGTCTAAAACAGGATTATTAAAGGTTATTCTGGCACTTACGTGGCTGCTAGCGGTAGCACTGCAATATCGATCGATATGTGTGGTTTGACATCTCAAAACCACCATATGACTATGAGAGACGCCGTAGTGGAGGACTCAAAAAATCTCAACCACCTGGGGTTGTTTAACGTGACCCAAATCTAAGCACACGGGCCTAAAACATTTCCGCCTCCATCGCAAATGCAGCCGCTGCAGCCAGGATTCGATCCCTCGACCTACGGGTCCATAGCCGAGTACCTTAGCCACAAGGCAACCACGGCGGGGCGGCACTGCAGTATTCGATGGTGTATGCATTAGTGCGGACGTGAATCCTAGCTTGACAGTAAATTGAAGGCAGACGCTCCGTTCACCGCTATCAGTGCCAGTGTCTTACTGTTATATGCCTTTCCATTTACTGATCACAAGTTCGACCAAATGAACAATTTGATTGATTTGAACATCCGGTCTGCTTTGGTCATCCACCTCACGACCCCGTGACAATATTGAATAAAACACACACACACACAAAGGAATATATATATATATATATATATATATATATGTTGCTTTGTGTAGAGGGCGCTTTAAAACTTCCGGCACCCAGGTGAAACTGTGTAGTGCTAATAATCCTATATACGTTGAGCGCTTTTAGCAATTACTATAAAGTAATGTTATCCATAATCTCAAGCCGTTATTGTTTCATTGTTATGAATGTTTATTGATATTTATTGTAGCACTACTTTTTAACGTTGACGAAAAACTGCAATATGCTGCACATTTAGTGTTCTTACAAATTATGCGAAGTTTCGCGCGAGTAATTTATCTACATTTTCTGTTTTCTAAGTTCCATTATAAACAAAAAAATACTTCGGGAGCAAATGAAGCATAAAACAGTGCAATATTATTGTTATAAAGTTGGGAAAACTAGCACTTTAAGAGGTATTGCGGCCTAATTACTGGAATGTTGTCTTCCAGGTAAAATAATAGCTTAAGTACCGTTGCGTAGTATGGTTTGTTAGCAAGAGATGCAGAAAGTTTCAAAATATTAGTTTTTGTTTTAAGGCAGAATTTTTTCCCGATAAACAACAAGGTATTAGGAAGCTTTTACTTGCCTCGCCTTTACTGCATAGAAGGTCAGTGCGAAATTGCATCCGAAAATGTTAAGTAGCAAATAACGTTTTCACCCACTTTTTCTTTCTTCTCATTTACATTACGATTGACCTAATACCTTCCCCATATATATATATATATATATATATATATATATATATATATATATATATATATATATATATATATATATATATATATTAATGAGATCTAACAAATATTAATGAGATCGACAAATATTAATGAGATCTAACAGACAGTAATGCCAAGGAATGTACAGGGGAAGTTATTAAAACCAATAGAATGTAAATAAGAAGAAAGAAAAGTGGATGAAAAAATTATATATATATATATATATATATATATATATATATAAGCAAAAACGATAACGGGTACACCTATGACATAGCATATGGAATGATATTGAGTTTAGTTCTCTGACAAGTAAGTTTTATTTTCTGACGAAGGCTAGGCCACGTCGTGGCTTAGATACGAAGGAGTGCCCGCAGCAATCCTTGGTGGAACGGAGCAACAAGCTAATAGCTGCAGAGGTTTTAACATTTGCGCCATCACCGCCGACTCCATCCTGATCGCTACCCAGGAAGGAGTTCAAGAAGGGAACCACCTCAAGTTTGCAACTGCACATTGTAGCCAGGCAGTTTCGCGTCTTTTCTTGGTACACGCACAAAAGCCAGAAACCATGCTCACCTCTTCCTGCCTCAGATCCTCCGACAGTATTTGACACTGAATCTTGTATTATAGACGCCCATCCAACATGTCATCGACAGCGGTCATTGATGTGACCTCCAATCTGGCCAGCACTAGAGCGCGTGGAGGCGCCAGCCTGTTCTGTGGTGACGTTAGCGTTTTTGTCGCAACGAGCTGAAGATGAAAAAATAGAGACTATTTTCAGTTTGGCTCACAGTCAGGAAAGTTTGGGGCCAGATCATTTCCGACATGTTCCGCAGTCATAAGCCGGGCGTGGGAATGCTCGCCACTTGCGAAGTGCCTTCGTAAAAGATTCTGAATCGCCGACCCCACACTACAATGTTGTCATCAAAAACCCACCTGTACAGCCAATGTTTTCACCTAATTATAAAAATTCTAAGCAGGTTGGCTCGACCACACGTCGCACAATGTCAAGAACTAGCGTGAACACCGTTACGACGTAAGAAATACCGCGAGAGTACGAATTGCCTCACAAGCCAGTGCGCCAAGAGTGTTCTGTGATTCCGCATATGCGAAGTGCCACACTACGTCACTTAATAACACCCCGTGAACGGTGCAAACGTCGCCGCTCAGTGTAAACAGTCGTGGTACTGCAATATAGATTCGATGCTATGTTTTACCAAGTGTGACGACACAGTCTTCATGATGACCCACAATTGATGCAACCACTTCACGTTAGCCAGCAGCATGTGCTATCTCCGTAGTTAATAGGCAACCACATTCACTCACAGCATGACGAAACCTGCAAAAACCACTTCTACAAAGCCAGTGCTGTCTAGAATGTTTGGGAGTTCAGCAGGACAAGTAGCAGCGTACCCTTTAATGACCATCGTGGCACAGTCAGCGCAACCCGTCGGAGCCAAATTAGGCAGCTTTTTATTCACTGTCGTAGTGTGGCACCGAGTGTAAAAACAAAAAAGGAAAAGGAACTTGGGCCAGGCCTCGGAAATTGAGTGCTAGTTTTGATTTCAAAGAATATACATGTTCGTTGTGGGTGCCGGGTATCTTAAGATCTGGTTGAACAGAGTGAGGTTGACGTCGATGTTCGCATTTGTTAGTTTTACAGCTTTTTAAAACTAAAAAACTTGATCCCACTGTAAAGAACCTTTTTATTACATTTCTTTTTATTTCTTACTTTGTGAAAATCAGGCGAAATGCGGGAAGTGGCCAGCAATCTTGTAGCGCTTGCATGCACTCATTTTTGCCTCTCGCTCGGCGATGTTACACGCTGAAATGTGCGCAGTTACTGTAGAGGGCACTGCCAGTGTTACTTGTAGAATGTGGCCACAAGGTGGCACTGTTGTCAATTGAGTGTGCTGTCAATTGAGTTCAGTTCAGGCTGTCAAGGTGGATGGACGTGTTTTTTGAGCGCTCCGGATCGACTGCGCAGATAAGTGTTTTTGCATGTTTTGAGCTTGTCTTTATAATTATAAGGCAGCGGTTGAAATCTTCGTAGTACTTATTTTATGGTACGGCTTTTTCGGGGGCCAGACACCAGTTAGTGCGGGTGTGTGTGTTTGAAATTTTTTTGTTTTTTTTGCCACCCCGTGGGGGAGGTGCGCGTACATTGAACACGCAAATTTTTGTAGTAGAGCTTAGACTTTCCTTTTTTTTTATTCGAAGTGCAGGGCTCGAGTTTAGTAATTATTGAGTATGGGGACAATTGGTGTCAGAAAGGTATGGTTAAAAAGACCGTAAAGTGTTCAGGATGTGGAGTGGGTTTGAAAGTGGACCCAAGCGTAGAAGCGGATGGAGAAGAGGCTGGCGCGAAGTGTAGGCAATGTGAGGTCGAGGAAAAAATGGAGAAAATGATGGTTGCCCAGAGTGAACTGCTGAGGAGAATCGCCGGGCTCGAGACTGCGGTGGCGACAGAGCAAGAAAAAACGAGGGCAATGGGAGAAAGACTGAAGTCCGCCGAGGAAGCGCTAGCGAAGCTGAACAAAGAAGCGACCTACCGATAGAACAGTAAGGAACCGGCAACGAGAACGGTGGAGAAGGAAAAGCAAGCAAGCTTGGAAAAAACAGGTTTAGCCGATTCAACTGTCGCAAGGCCCAGCTTCAGCGAGGTAGTGGTGGGGCAGGAAGGGAACAAAGCAGCCGGCGTCACAGGTGCAAGTAGCCCCCAGGTGCAGAACGCTCCAGCTGAAAAGTCACAGCATGTGATAATAGCCGGGGACTCGAATTTAAATCGATGCACAGAAGCCATCAAAGAGAGGGTAAGAGGTGACAAGAGGGTTGCGGTAGGGGCGTTCCCAGGACGCAAGCTGGAAGCAGTCATGAGGCAAGCGAGCGCAAAGCTCAAAACGACAGCGGATAGACGAAACCTCGTGATAATTTCAGGCGGTTTAAACGATGTCCTCAATGAAGAGGCAGAAGGACTAGCAGCCACACTGGCGAAAGGCGTCGATGACATGCGCGCCACTTCTCCTAAGGTACAGGTAGTTATATGCACGATACCGGAGGTACCGGTGCGTGATAGCAACCTGCAAAGAGCGGTGGTCAACGCAAATCAAGAGATATGGCGGATGAGTCGAGAGAAAGGCTTTGAGGTGGTGGAAATAAACAGAGAGGTGCATAGGTGGGGGGGTTTTCAACGAGACAGAATTCACTTCGATGGGCGGCTAGGTCATGAGGTGGGTTGGCGACTTGCAGGACGCGCAGTAGCTTTTTTGGGGGGCAAGCGAGCCCTTCGGGGTGCAGGATAGCTAGTAACGAGGAAAACAACCAGGGAGACTCTTTGACAGCTGGTATGGACAGATACGATTCCAAAGTGGCACCAATATCTAAGATAGGTAGAGTCCGGGGCATAAATAGACGTAGCCACGAGCGCCGAGCCAATTCAGACATAGGGTATATTAACATGCAGGGTGGTAGGAACAGGCTGAAGTGGGAAGAGATAGAAGAACAGCTAAGGGAAGAGAGGCCGATGGTATACGGTTTCGTAGAAACACATCTCAGGGACATGGAACAACCTCCGAACAATCCAGACTACGCGTGGGAATATTGTAACAGAACAGAAGGCAGCAGAAAGGGGGGTGGTATTGGGGCATTCATTCATAAAAGTACAGACTGGCAAAGGGTCAAGCAGGAGTGCAAGGAACATTTATGGCTAAAAGGGAAAGTGGCAGGTCAAATGACACTCCTTGGTTTCGTGTACTTGTGGACGGGAGCAAAGGCCAGAGAGGAAAACCAGGCAATGGTAGAGTGTATATCAAAGGACATTCAGGAGTTAGGAAGAGAGTGCGAGATAATTATACTAGGAGACATGAATGCGCACATAGAAGATATAGATGGGTATACCGACCCGACAGGCAAAATGATCATGGATATGTGTGAAAGGCTTGATTTGATCATTTGCAACAGTACCGAGAAGTGTGAGGGGCAAATAACATGGGAGGTAGGAAGGCTTCAGTCGACGATAGATTATGCACTGATGTCACATAGGATGTACGATAAGCTCAGGGGAATGCACATAGATGAAGGTGGCTCCAGAAGTCTGGGTAGCGATCACAAACGTATCAAACTAAGTTTTGGAAGATCAGTGAAAGTGGGAAGGAGACAAGATGAGCAACTACAGGAAAATTTTTATCCAGAAAGGCAAATTGAAATAGCCACTAAACAAATTGAGAAAGTAATCACGGAGGATAACAAGACAGTGTGGACATACACGAATCTAATTAGACTCTTTGAGCTAGAGCTTGTTAAGACGCGTGACAAATCACCCCGGAAAAGAAGACACAAACCCAAAAGTTGGTGGGATGAGGAAGTTAAGAGAGCCATAGCAAAACGTCAGGAAGCCTCTAGGGAACACAGACATGCTAAGCAGCGGGGTGAACCGACAGATGATGTTGAAAGAAAATGGGCAACCTTTCTAAGCTGTAGAAGGGATGCATCCCTTCTGATCAATGAAAAGATTAGAAGGAAGGGAGCTCAGTGGCTGGCAGAAGTACATAAAAAAGATAAAAAGGCAGCTGCGAAATTTTGGAACCATCTAAACTTCCTAAGAAATGAGACGAGCTTAGAGCAGAGTTTTATAACTACAGCCCAAGGTGCTAGGCTAGAAGGGGACGAAGCTATTGAATATATAAGAACAAGGGTGACAGAAAAATTTCAACAAAGAAGTACTTTATGCACCACAATAGACAAGGACGAATCAAGTGGTGCAATGGCTCTATTTTCACAACAAGAGTGGGAAAGGGCTGAGAAAAGGGTTCCTGGTAGTACATCAACAGGCCCAGATGGTATTCCAATTAGGCTGATAAAGACATTAGGTCCGAAGTCTAAGCAGGCTTTGAGAGAGGCAGTGAGCAAAATAATAATCGATGGTGAAGTTCCCAATGGATGGAAACTTAGCAGGATGAGCATGATCTATAAAGGAAAGGGGGAAAAAGCTGACATAAACAACTACCGTCCTATAACAGTGACATCAGTGGTCTACAGGCTGGCGATGCAAATTATAAAGGAAAGACTGCAGGCGTGGATAGAGGATGAGGGGGTGCTGGGGGAACTGCAGAATGGGTTTCGGAAACACAGGAGGTTGGAAGACAATCTGTTCTCACTGACGCAGTGCATCGAAATAGCAGAAAAGGAACACAGGCCCCTGTGGCTAGCATTTTTGGATATCAAGGGAGCGTACGATAGCGTGGTTCAAGAGGAATTGTGGGGAATACTGGACACACTAGGCGTGGAACATGTAGTCACTAATCTTTTAAAGGGTATCTATAAAGGTAACAAGGTAGTTATAAAGTGGGAAAAACAGGTATCCAAGCCTGCAGAGGTAAAACGGGGGCTTAGACAGGGGTGCCCCCTGTCACCCTTATTATTCATGATGTACCTACAAGGATTAGAGGCAAAATTAGAGGGAAGTGGACTGGGCTTCAACCTCTCTTTAGTCAAACAAGGAAAACTTATTGATCAGGCACTACCAGCATTAATGTACGCAGATGATATAGTGCTAATGGCCAACAACAAGGAAGATTTGCAGAGATTGATGGACATCTGCGGTAATGAGGGAGATAGGTTAGATTTTAGATTCAGTAAGGAAAAATCAGCACTCATGATTTTCAATGACAACGAAGGTAGTGAGCTTAGAATACAGGAGGTCACGCTAGAGATAACAGATAAATACAAATATCTGGGCGTATGGATAAGCAATGGGACCGAGTATCTGAGGGAACACGAAATATACGTGACGACTAAAGGTAACAGGAATGCCGCAGTCATGAAAAATAGGGCACTGTGGAATTACAATAGGTATGATGTTGTGAGAGGAATATGGAAAGGGGTCATGGTTCCTGGGCTGACGTTCGGCAATGCGGTCTTGTGCATGAGATCAGAAGTTCAAGCAAGATTAGAAATTAAGCAACGTGGAATAGGTAGGCTTGCTTTAGGAGCTCACGGGAATACACCAAATCAGGGAGTACAAGGTGATATGGGATGGACATCATTTGAGGGCAGGGAAGCTAGCAGCAAGATAGAATTTGAGAAACGATTGAGAGAAATGGGGGAAGAGCGTTGGGCTAGGAAGGTTTCAGCTACTTGTACATGAAGAATGTCGATACAAAATGGAGGAAGCGAACCAGGAAGTTGACTGGTAAATACTTAGAAAACAGCAGGTGGCCAAACCAAAAAGAACTATCGGTTAAGAAGAAAGTGAAGGAAACGGAGACTGACATGTGGAGAATGGGCATGATTAAGAAGTCCGCACTAGAGATCTATCGAACTTTTAAGCAGGAAATTGCCAAGGAAAGGATCTATGATAATACTCGGGGTAGTTCTCTACTGTTTGAGGCCAGGACGGGAGTACTGCGAACCAAGACATATCGGGCCAAATACGAAGGGGTAGACACAGTATGCAGTGCGTGTGGAGAGGAAGAAGAAACTGCCGAACACTTGATAATGTTCTGTAAAGGGCTTCACCCTATAGTTCAGGATGATGGCGCAGAGTTTTTCAAAGCACTGGGATTTAGGAACAGCGAGGGCAAAATAGACTTTAAGCGGGTAGACTTAACTAGAAGGAGGTTATCTGATTGGTGGCTAAAGTCAAGGCACGAGTGAAAATTAAACCCTTCACTGCGAAGTACGAATCCTCAACTTCATTATTTAAAGGAAAAAAAAAGATAAATGTAATGGTTAGTTCACCAAGTATTACGGCTAGGTGGCGTTAGCCGCCGCCCGATCTACAGGGTACAGCCACATCCATCCATCCATCCATGTGCATATGAAATTTGAGGAGAAGGAATAAAGTTCTTTTGGTTTCTGTTTGCCGGCAGTCAGCCTCGTTTCTCGGCTTCCGGGTTCAACATGGTGGCAGCGGTGGAATGAGCGCCATTATTCCGCCTCGCCTAACGAGGCGGTATCGACCCCCACCGAAGCTAATGTGAACAACGTTCAGGTGGCGTATCTGGCCTGCATCCTCCAGCAAACTTCTTTTTTTCTAACCCGATCCACGGAGTCCACGTGGATTGCAACGTTCCATGACTGCGCCTTTGTGGCCGGCCTGCACAATGCCAGAGACGAGGCCAAGGTACGAATATTTCTTTACTGTATGGGGCCGGAAGACGGATCTATTCTTTCGTCTTTTGAGGTATCGGCATCGGAGATGCCTCCTTTCACATCTGTCAAAGAAAAATTAAATTCACCCTTTGTGCACCCTGTGAATGAGATATACGAAAGTCGTCATTTTCACCACAGCATTCAGCAGCCAGGTGAGTGTGTGAATGGCTTTTCACGACGTTACGTAACGTGGTAAAGCGGTGCAGCTACAACAGCTCACTTGTCGAGGATCGTCTTGTTCTAGACAGATTTGTCGTGGGCATAAGTGACGAGAGGCTGTCTGATCGATTGTGCCGCTGCACAAATCTTACCGCCGAAGAAGCGCTGTCAAGTCCGCATTCATGACGACGCAGAGAAAGAGCGGTTATCCCACCATAGATTGACTGCGGATAACGCCCTTGCTTAAGCGCTGAAAACTGATTCGGCTCACTGAAACAACGCACCCACCCCTTCGTCCCAATCTCGCTATCAGTCTGAACACTCCGCTGCGCTATCATGACGCTTTTGTGGGTGTCAGCGACGACCCTCGCAAAGACTGCTCGGCCCAAAAATCAGTGTGCCGCCAATGCAGAAAGGTAGGACATTTTGACGAAATTTGTATGAAGTAGATTGGAAAGGAATTGTTCGGATCTATTGAACATAGCAACGTAGATTCACGCCAAGCAAGGTACACGAAAATACTTGTTAATGGGCACCCGGCCGAGTTTAAGATGGAATCTGGCCAGAAGTGTCTATGGTCTCGCCATCTTTCCCAGGTCAATAACGGGTGCTAAATTCCGTCGAAGGGGAAGTCTTACGCCCTGGTGAACAGACTCTTCTTGTTCTCGGTACCTTCAAAGCAACTCTATAGTGGCGCCACAGAGCCACAGTGCAGACGTTGTATGTGGTTAACCGTCAGCGTACACATCTACTTGGGCTCTCTGCAATTGAAGCTCTTGGGTCACTCAGTTCGTGGATTCTGCCAAGGGCGTTCATTGCCCTAAAGCAAACATTTTCCAGGGACTAGGAGATTTGGCAAACTGAATACCGCGCACGCCTCGAACCCGGCGCCCATCCATTTTCTTTGAGTACCTCACAGCAGAGTGCAATTCCTTTAAACGGCGTTGTCAAGAGAGAGCTGGATGAATTGAAGTCGCAGGATATCATACGGAAGGTAGAGACGCCAACGGAGTGGTATCCTGACTCGTAGTCGTGCTCAAGTCATCTGATGACTGCAGCATTTGTGTTGACCTGACGAAGCTCATTGCACTAATAAAAAAGGCAGCGCTTTATATTGACAACAGTGGAGCACTATATTCGCCTTTTGGGTGGAGCACGGGTGTTCTCCAAGTTAGATGCGTGGTCGAGCTCTTGTCAGGTGAAGCTGAATCCAGGCAGCCAAGAACTCACGACTTTTATCATGTCGTTTGGTCAGTATTGTTATAAGAGACTCCCTTTTGGGTATTGCCATGGCACCTGAGTACTTCCAACAGTGATTGTCAAGAATGTTCGAGCGCTTGCCTGGAGTCATGAAGATGATTGATGACATTCTAATCATCGGCAAAGATTTGCATGAGCACGACGAACGCC
The DNA here is from genome assembly GCF_013339725.1 of Rhipicephalus microplus. Taxonomy (NCBI): domain Eukaryota; kingdom Metazoa; phylum Arthropoda; class Arachnida; order Ixodida; family Ixodidae; genus Rhipicephalus; species Rhipicephalus microplus. The sequence goes on along the minus strand of NC_051166.1, from coordinate 118,064,797 downwards.
TGATTGCCGGCCTGGCCAGCTTGGAAGAAAAAGGTGTCACCCCCAACAAACAGAAGTGCACGCTTCGGGTCACCTTAGTGAAGTTCCAAGTGTATTGGTCGGAGCACCAGACCCAGACAAGGTTAAGGCTGTCAAGGACCTGCCGCCGCCAGCCGATGTCAGTGGAGTATGACGGCTACTTGCAATGGCCAACCATGTCGCATGTGTCATACCTCACTGATCTGATGTCACGGAGCCCATTCGTTCCTTTTTGAACAAGAACAACACCTGGACTTGGGGTCACAGTCAAGAAGCTGCCTTGTCACGACTGAAGTTGTTGCTGAGCTCCGACACGTGCATGTCAAAATACGATTCTTGCTACCCCAGAGTAGTATCTGCGGATGCCAGTTCCTATGGCCGGGAGCGATACTCCTACAGGACCAGCCTGAAGGTACTCGACGGGCCATTGCGTACGCTTCAAGAGCGCTCACTTCCACGGAAGTGCGCCATAGCAAGACAGCGAAGGAGTGTCTCGCCGTGACTTGGGTTGCTTAACAATACGATAAGTTTCTTTGTGGCTTCACCTACGAAATAGAGACAGACTGCCTTCCTCTGGTTACACTTCTGGGTAACAAGGACCTAGAGCTCGTGCCACCTTGCATACAACGAATGCGGATAAAACTGATGCGCTATCAGTATGTGGTGAAATATGTGCCTACGAAGTACTAGCTACGGCAGACACTTTGTCACGAGTGCCCTCTGAAGTGCCGGCAACCCCAACGTGAACAGTAAATTTATTTTCAATAAGGGTTTAATTCCTCTAAACCAGCATATGACTATGAAGAACGCCGTAGTGGAGGCCTCCAGAAATTTCTAACACCTGGGGTACAATAACGTGCCCCTAAATCTAAGTACATGGCATTGGGGTGTCAGATGGGGGTGCAAGGGGGATCATCCTTACGCCTCACAAGGAAAAGTTTGGGTGGCAGAGCCCTCTCTACCTATTTTTGACAGCAGTCACTGTTGAACGCACGCTGGAAAAACCATCAACTGAGGCGAAGTTTTCATTCACCACAGTCATGACAACGTTACATTTTTACGAGTTAATAAAAATGTTACGAGAGAATGTTACAATGTAATCAAGCGTCTTTGCTGTGACAATTTTTCTTGTAGGCTTTTTGTTGTGCGGGCCACTTATGCGACGTTTTCCCGCCCTATTAGTACCATTGCAGGGAAAGCTAGCGTTGAACAGAGCCCTATAACTATACATCATTTGTTCATATGCTTTTATTCTATTGAGCATGGCTGATGCAGTAATAAATGGGGACGAGAAAATGTCTTGTGGACTAGTTAAAGCGCTTGCTGCTTCAGAAAAAAACATTTTTTAGTCGAAAAGGAATGACATCACCGCTGCTATGTTCAAGCTTTTGTGAAGAAACGAGTGCGACGAATCTTTTTTTACTGTTCCAGTTTTTTCGTACTAGAAGCGCCAAAACATTTTCCCTGTTCAGCTCCGATTAACCTGATCAGTCTTACTTATTGTAGCTTGGAGCGATGACGGCAGCTTGCAATGTGGCGACGAGTAAAACAGTGTACTTCAGCCAGTGGGAAGCTCCGATTTTAAGCTCGCGTCGCTTCTTGATCCACATTACCTGAAAGACGGTCTAGGTCTATGGTGTTTTTCACTAATAAGGCCTAATTAGGAGCCAGCGTTTACATGAAACTTGACTTTTACACCTCAAAATAGAACTGGTAGAGCTAAAAAGCAAACAGTTGGAGCGCTGCTTTTTCATCTCTCTGTATCGTAAAGAACGATCTCACAGAGATGCATACGCACACAGACAACTAAACTCTGTAATGCTGTGTATGAAAATATCCATTACACCTATATGAGTGCATGCCGTTAGCTGCTATAGGTAGCCGCTGCTAATAAGATTGGTGGCTAGCCTATATAAATTACGTTTAAAAGAAGGCGCTCTGCGGCTATTTCCACCAGTTCTGCACAATTTTCAGCACATGAATGCGCTATTTAATATACATGTGCTGTAATAAATACCACATTTGACTGAATAACAAGTAGGCAATTATATGGCAGATAAAAATTGTAACTGTTGAAGAACCAGTGGCAAACAATACGTCACAATAAGAATAGTTCATTTAAATTTTTTACGCGAATGTACATAAGTGGTCATTACGCGATGGATCATTTTTGCGTAATTTGTTGCCTGGTGTAACAAGCTAGTGCTGTTTGCATGACAAAGACTGTTTCGACCAGTCATATACAACAAACCATCATTTCGGAAGGAAGCAGCGAGGGGTAGTTTAACGTTATATTCGTGCCCCGCCGCGGTGGTCTAGTAGCTAAGGTACTCGGATGCCGACCCGCCGGTCGCGGGATGGAATCCCTGCTGTGGCGGCTGCGTTTCCGATGGAGGCGGAAATGCTGCAGGCCCGTGTGGTCAGATTTAGGTGCACAATAAAGAATCCCAGGTAGTCGAAATTTCCGGTGCCCTCCACGACGGCATGTCTCATAATCATAACGTGGTTTTGGGACGTTAAGTCACACATTACATCAACGTTATAATTGTCGAGCTTTCTTTATTTCAAAAAACATTTTGTTTTCGTCGTTTTTATTGCGTATTTGTGGAGGTGGCTGAGGCCCTTTAAGAAATGTTCTCAATACAAATACGATGATTGCAAACAATGCATTACGCTCCTAACACGACAACATATACATTTAGTAAATAAAGCACTGAGAGGTTGACGACTAGAGTAATATAGCTGCAGTGGTATTGTTAATTAGCACTCACTAGAAATAGTGTTTGGACTATTAAAAAAGCAAATTATAATAAAAGGAAGCCTGAATATATGCAAGAAATTGTAACAGTCATCATAAAAAAAGTTTGACAGCAACCCTTCATTGAAAAAAATGTAGTTGATCCCTCTTCAAAGAATTGGTATAACATGAAAGTGAAACTGGCCTTCACAAAGGCAGTTCAGTGTTTTTCTGCATTCTTTTTCCGTGAGGGCGAGAAATGAATGTTTTAGCAACAAATTGGAAAAAACAAGCCAAGAAGGACGACCAGCCCGAAACCTGTAGCACACTACTCAAGAAAAATGCACGCGCAAAAATGAGCATACATAAAACGTGCGAGGACTACCAACTGCCACCTCTGTCGAAACGAGAAGACAAAAGAGAAGGTGACAAGGCATTAGACGAAACAAGACATATGATCTCTATGTTATTCGCATTCCAATCATCCAAATAAACGGCTCTAACCGTTGTGGCTCTTTAGTCAGTTCATTTACAACAGGGTGCCGTGACCACCCTCCCCTCATTGACAACACCAGGAAGCCAGAGTCCCATGAGACTATGGCTTTCTGGTCTTGTCAACCTTCAGTTGCAGCTGAAGAATACAAGGCAGCAGACGTACCACCGGGAGCGGCAGCTGTGGAGCCACGAGCTACCACCCAAAGAAGAGTCCATTGTTTTAGCGTGAATGTAAGCCTACATTTTGTGTACCATGAATCGAAACGTTTCGCAGACGACACAAGCTTTGAGGATGCAGATAACGAATCTCATCACAGAGGCGGAAATAGAGAGGAGTGAAGGAAAGACATAGACTCTCTAAACATAAGCCTTAGACTTATCAAGAGCATAAAAGAGAATTTTAAAGCGGCAATTGCGCAAGCGAAGTCATTTATAAGAGTGTAAACAGCCGCAGACTAATTCCAAGGAGTAGCACACTATTATATGAAGATATTAACGGCAGTTTCAGGAATACGATGCAGCATCAAGAAGTCAAGGGTGAGCTTGCACGCCGAACAATCTTCCATGGAAGTAACAAGAAGGGAAATGACAATGTCAGAAAATCAACTTCAGTAACCATCCTTAGCGTTGACGCAATGAATGATAATCTGACGAGTACGGATACGGAGCGTGCAGTGAAAGTTGCACGTACGGTTGGCAACGTCAAATCATGAAAGCGTCAAATACTACAGACCAAATAGAATTGGCAGAGCTTTCGAAGCTGAAGAACCAGCGTAAGGTATCCGATGTAAGAATTTACAACATGAAGAGAATTCAACACGTTCAGAAGAACTGAGGAATCATCAAAGCAGTGAAGGCAAAACTTGGGATAGGAAAAAATGGCATGTAGGCACTAAGGAACACGGAAGGCAAAGTAACCACTGATTGATTGATTTGTGGGGTTTAACGTCCCAAAACCACTATATGATTATGAGAGACGCCGTAGTGGAGGGCTCCGGAAATTTCGACCACCTGGGGTTCTTTAACGTGCACCCAAATCTGAGTACACGGGCCTACAACAGGCAAAGTAACCATTAACATGGATAGTATAGTTAATATAGTGGAAGATTTATACAAAGATCTGTGCCGTAGCCTGGACAAACACAACCATAACATGAAAACTAGCAGTAACACAGATGCCATCTCACCAGTAATGATAAAAGATTTGCTTCCTGCTTACTCTGCAGGTTGGTGTGTTTGTTTCCTACAAGTGCTAGCATGTTGTCTATTACCGCAACTGCTGCCTAATAAATACGTGTTTATATCCGGGTATGCATTTGCTTACCGTAAGTGTACTCGCTACCATGCCGTCTAATATAGTGTTGGTAAAAATATTGAAGCACTTATGTGTTTGTTTCACTCTAAACTTGAAACTCTCGCGTATGGTTTAACAGATAAAATTGAGAGGCTAGCAAAGAAAAGACTTGGGGAAGAAGCGTCACTCAGTGAAAGTGTTCAGTTTCTGTGTGACAGATTTGAGTCTATCAAAGCAAAACAGAATGGATTGGCGCGAGCTAACAAGGAACTAGTGGCTAAAATTGAGGCGCTAACAAGAAGAGTGGCAGACCTAGAGCAATATTCTAGCCTGAATAATGTTGAAGTCAAGGGCGTACCGGTCACTCAGGGTGAGGACTGTACAACCATTATGATGAATATTTGCGAAGGTATTCAGTGTTCGCTTACTTTGACACCGCGCTTTTCACCGCACTCTTCAACGCGCTCTCAACAAAGTCTGAGAAAAAATATTGTAGCGTGATTTTGCTGTCGTGACATGAAAAACAACTTGGTGCGTAAAACGCGTAAGGGCCGTCCAAACACTTCTGATATTGGCTTCTCCGGTGCCGGTAGCTCAAGTAAGGCATTCATGTCAATGATCACCTGTTTCCCGAAAACAAAAGATTGTTTGCTAAGGCCCTGACACTGGACAAAAACGCGTAAATGGCAATTTTCGTAGACCGACAATTGTCAGATCAAAGCGCAGAAGTCTGCCGTTCGCAGGGTTTATTATGAAAGACAGTGACCTCAGCATCTTTTCATAACCACTGAGTTCTATTTTTTGATGTTGTTGTTCTTGGTACACTCTTTTCTTTTTCACTTAATCAGCATTGCGCTACTATCTCCTGAGAGGGTGAGCGTGTGCTATCTGTTAGTAATCGTTCGCTGATTTATTGCAACGCGCGTAGTCTCCGCGAAAATTTCGGTAATATTTACGATTTCATAGCTTCACTAGCGCATTATTTGTTCATAAATTGCGTCTCTGAAACTTTGTTTTGCACCTATGACGAGAATCTATGTGGGCCGTCACCGTACGAAGCTGAGTACTGCCACCGTCATTCAGGTAGCTATGGTGGCTCAGCTGTCTTTCTCGCCTCAGATTTTTCTTACACCAGACAAGACCTTTCTTTAGACATTCTGCTTTGTGAATTCATGTGAATTGAATTCGATGATTATTTTCTAAATGATAATCCTAACATCAATCTTGGGTGTATTTACCGTTCCCCTTGTTCGAACGTGAAGGATTTCACTTCTTGCATTGACACCAATTTACATCAGCTGTCATCTGAAAACAAGCGCGTTATTTGGTAGGAATTATCAATATTATTTTGCTTAAATCTGACTATTGTTCAAGTATGGATTATTTCGATTGTTTCAGGGGTCGTGGTCTTGAGTGTCTTATTTTTACTAGATGTCCCGTCTATAGTGGTGCTTCATTATTTTTTCTAGATGTCCTGTCTATAGTGGTGCTTGATCATTCCTCTGTAAATTTTTACCATCTCCCTCTGCAAGAGTGATTGATGTGAATATCACTGATTTTTATGCTACTTTTCTGGCATTTATAGTCGTGAAACCATTTGACACACCTTCGCATGTTACTTCCATATCAAACCAAGAATCGTTCTTCACAGCTATGGGTACTATTGATTGGTCAAATGTTACGTCGTTTTACAATGCATATGCAATGTGTTACAACTTATTCTCAGTCCTTTTCTTTAAAGCTATAGAAGAGTGTAAAAAATAAACCTAAATATAGGTATAAATATTCTAAGAACCCATAGCTTTCCCAAAGACTGCGGAAAAGTATGCGCAAAAAAGGTAACCTTTACCGAAATCTAAACAGACAGCCATTTAACGCTGCTTTAGCTTCACGTTACAAAAATATTCCAATGTTCTTTCATGTCCTTTGAAGAATGTTAAAAAAGTAGTATGACGAACAATCATCTAGAGAGAATAACAAATCTAAAAGCTAATGGCAACTGGTAAATGATTATCTAAATCGATCATCATATAGCTCATCATTGCTAAAAGTAACGTATAACGGCATTACACATATTAACCCTGGAAGTGTTGCTGATGCTTTAGTAACTACTGTTTTGAAATTTTTAGTTAGGAACAAAGAAAGTATCACTGTAATCTACAGCATTGTAAAGCTTCTTTTTTTCCTTTTTCCCGTGAGCCCTGATGATTTATCGACCGCAATCGAAACTCTTAAGGAGACCAGCCCTGGCATAGTTAACATCTCAGCACGCCATCTAAAACTTGCAGTAGATGTCATTTGTAATAGACTAGCTGAAAATGTAAATCTTGCGTTCAAACATGGCAATTTTCCTACGTTTCTAAGAATGACTCCAGTACTTTCGCTCTTTCAATAAGGTGATAAACATTGTGTCTCTGATTATCGTCCGATCTGTATTCTTTCTTCCCTCACTAGAGTCATCAAAAATGATTGATAGTTCGGCCTAACAAGTATCTGAGTAAATTTATTGTATTTGAAGTCTTGTCAGTTTGGCTTTCTTCCTGAAAGTTCAATAAACCTTGCCCTCGTTACTCTTCCTGACGACATTAAACACTCTATTAACGGAGAGTGCACTTTACGGTCAGTTTGTTTTGGATTTTACGAAGGCATTCGACACCATTGCACATCTCATTTTTTTCCAAGATGCTAGACGCTTACGGTATCACAGCTCCATCCCTCAAATCTTTAAACAGTTACCTAATGGACAACATATTGTATACATAGCAGGATCATTTTCATCTGCTAAAACAATAAATCAAGGTGTTCCCCAAAGCTCACTACTGGGAAATGCAGCCGCTACAGCCGGGATTTGATCCCGCGAACGGCAGTTCAGCAGCCGAGTACCTTAGCTACTAGACCACCGCGTCGGGGCACAATGGACGACGTTCATACTACCAATCAGGTAGTAGAGAAATGCTCAAAATAGAGCCAACCTTTATACATAGCCTTCGTAAAATACGAGAAGGCGTTTGATTTAGTAGAAATATGAGCATGCATGCAGGCACTTCGGAATCAGTGCGTCAAAGAAGTATGCAGGGAATCAACTGCTACTGTAGTGATTGATAAAGAAAAGAACATAATACCAATAAAGAAATATGTAAGACAAGGGGATACAATCTCTCCAATGCCATTGACCGCTTGCTTGCAGGAGGTTTTCAGATGCCTAGATTGGGAAGGGATAGAGATAAAATTTTATGTAGAGTACATTAGGAACGTGCGCTTCGCCGATGTCATTGCATTCCTGAGTAACTGAGGGGACGAATTGCAACTCATGACTACGGAGTTAGACAAGGAGGGCAGAAAGGTAGGTCTCAAAGTTAATATGCAGAAAAGGAAAGTAATGCACAACAACCTCGAAGAGAACCATGCTCCGAGATGGGTAATAGTGCACTTGAACTAGTAAAAGAGTACGTCTACCTAAGATAGGTAATGACCACGAATTTGAACGACGAGATCTAAGTAATTAGAAGAATAAGAATGGGGTGGAGCAGATTTGGCAAGTACTCTGAAATTATGACTGGTAGATTACAACTGTCCCTCAAGAGGAAGATAAAGAGCTGCATCTGACCGATACTTAGCTACGGAGCACAAACCTGGAGACTTACAAAGAGGGTTCAGCTCAAATTGAGGACGCCGCAACGAGTGATGGAATAGAAAATGATAAATGTAACCTTAACAGAGAAGAAGAGGAAGAGTGGATCACGGAACGAACCAGGGTTAAGGATATCATAGTTGAAGTCAAGATGAGGAAATGGACATGGGCAGGACATGTAGCGCGTAGCCAGGATAACCGCTGGTCATTAAGGGTAACTTACCACATTGCCAGAGAAGGCAAGCGGGTTAGAGGGAGACAGAAAGTTAGGTGGGCAGATAAGATTAAGTTTGTTTGGTAGAAAGTGGCCGCAAGAAGCACAGGACCGAGTTAACTGGTGGCACATGGACAGGCCTTTGTCTTGCAGTGGATGTAGTCAAGCTGGTGATGATACTGTTAAGCGTTCATTAACACATTATTTTTGTACAGTAGGTAACGATACACTCTCTTGGCTGTGAGACCTACTTCTGTATACTGTATGCCTTTTAATGTAACGTATTTTCAATAATATATTTTTGAAACACCCCGTCAAACTGCAAAACTATATATACATCCCGTCAAACTACAATATATATATATATATATATATATATATATATATATATATATATATATATATATATATATATAACAACAGTCGATAACCAGTATTCTAGAAGGCTTATTGCAAGTGTAGTGGAGAGGTGCGCGTGAACCTACGCAGCTCATTACTTTCGTGATGCTTAGGTCTCAATATTATTGTGTAAACACGAAAAACGAGCGCTTAAATATACACTTGTTTCCCTTATATATATATATATATATATATATATATATATATATATAGATATATATTTATAATAATATATAATATATATAATAATACATTACATATATATATATATATATATATATATGTGTGTGTGTGTGTGTGTGTGTGTGTGTGTGTGTGTGTCAAACAAGAATTCTCGCTTCCATCAAGAATGCGGCCGCCGCGGCCGGGATTCGATACCGTGACAGGCGAGCCAGCAGCGGAGTGTATTTTCCATTAGACCACCGTAGCGGGTCTAGTAAAACACTAAAAGCACACTGTTTACGTGTGAGTCGGGTGTGCGTAAAAAACAACGTTTATATAAGACAAGAAATCATCAAAAAGTAAAGAGTGAAGAATTTGTTGCACCAAATTGTGTTTTTTAATGACCTTCATTCATTTTCAAAAAATAGTGATTGAAAATATTCACCACATAATATGTATAAGTATGATTGCACCACTGTTGAAACAAATCTATTGCAACAAAATTCTGTGGCGTTCGCAAAATCGGAAAGAAAGGGAGCCGTGTGGTGCTCTGGTTGAATTCCCCAACTAAACTTGAGGACACTTGAGATTCGCCGTCAAGAGTACAACAGGATACTGTATAGGCCGCATACGCATCACCTCCTCAATTGCTAACCCTTGATTGCAGTTCACGGTGGATGCTTCGAGGATGTTCGTAAGAAAACGAACGCCTGTGCACATAGCAATGTTCAATAACAACTATTCTAGAAGACTTATTGCAAGTGTAGTGGAGAGGTGCGCGTGAACCTACGCAGCTCATTACTTTCGTGATGCTTTTGTTGCTAATATAAATAAATATTCCTGTGCGCTTTGCACTGCGTGGTGACGATTAAGGATAGCATAGTATCTCTAAAGAAGTTGCTTGTCACACGATGACCATGTTTCGATGACTAGCGCGATTATGAGCTTCTTTCACGTTGTATAACATGCATCAAGGAGACATTCCCACCGCATGATACTCATAGGGTTGTTTTCCTTTCCGAAGGACTTCCAAGTGAGCGCGTGGCTCTGTGGTAGAACACCTGCATGGCCTGCAGAATGCCTTGTTTTGATTATCACACGACGCGATGGCTATTATATTTTCCTTTATTCGCATTTTTCTTTATTTACCAGTCGTGGACGACGATCATTTTTGTTCAGAAGCAACCACTTGCAATCCGAGGCCGACACCATACTTTCTGCAAAATGAGCTCTTTAACGCCATCGTGTTAAAATTTAGAACAGGTGTTATTTGCAGTCACACCTGCATACCTTGTGAGCAGATAAATTGCCAGCGCACCACGCTGAACGTTGAATGAAAACAAACCATTGCCTGCAACACAAGAAGGCATACAGCACAAGCTGCACCATAATTCCATTTTACGGTTTTCTGCTGCATTGAGTGCAAAAAAATCAAGACCAGGATTTGGGGCCATGTACACGCAGCGCCATCCATCTCTTGTCATAGACAATCGTGGCCGACAGATGGGACCTCATGCAAATGAAAGGGAAGTAGGCAAAAGTACTTATGGCGAACAAAAAATGGTAGTAATCGAAAACGACTCCCGGCTACATAGAGCTAAGACTTCAATGAAAATTCCGTTCAAATTACAGTGTCGGGCTAGAAATCAAGCGGCTTCCTAGAGTGCTTATTATTATACAATGGGGCCCCATCCATTTCCTATATGCGGTGCTCAAATGTAGCGGGAAACCACATACTCCGCCGCGTGACTCTGAAAATTCACCAAAATGTTGGAATAGGCCTCTGCTGTATTGAACGTGGAGTCATTTTCGAAAACTTGCTATCTTTGAGACGATATGTCTTCTTTTCGCCTATTTCTTGTTCAGTTATGGCAAGCCGCCGTTGTACACCGCCGTGAGATGCCACTACGAACAGATATCTTCAAATCCTGGGAACGGTCGAGGGGCTGAGCCTCTTATGCTGAACAAAATTGTAGGTGGGTAAATTGGTTCCTAATTCAACAAAAACTTATGAGCACTAACTCATAAGTAAGGACACTAGGAAGGTAGAGAAAACGTGAAGCGTTCTGTTATATATATATATATATATATATATATATATATATATATATCTATATATATATATATATATATTATATATATAGAAAGAAAGAAAAGTGGGTGAAAAGTTCTTTTACCTTCTTCCGAAGGTCCCAGTTTCGTGCATCAGCCAGCTTTCAATGCTGATGTTCCTTTATGGTTATATAATGAAGAGTGACAAAAACTCTGTGGAAAGTTTGAAAACAAACATGAGAACAAATACAAGTACAAACAAAAAGGCTAAATGTTTTTTAAAGTCCATGTTTCTCTTACTGTTTCCCTATTTGAGCAAAAGAAGTGTATATTTAGGACTCGCTTGTTTTGCTAGACATAATAATATTGGAAACTAACAGACAATGATACTAAGGAACATACAAGAGATATTATTACAAGTGAGAAAATTTGAATGTGAATAGAAAAAGGGGATCGAAAAGGTGAGTCATCTTCCCCACTTTTCTTCGTGTTTTTAGTGCAGTTACTATAATTAACAGTCCGCGTACATTCTGTAACATCATTGTCATTGATGAGTGATTTTTGGTATTTAACGTACTAAAGCCAACATATGATTATGAGCGACGCCGTAGTGGAGGGCTCCGGAAATTTCGACCACCTGGGGTTCTTTAACGTGGACCCTAATCTGAGCACACGGGCATACAACATTTCCGCGCCAGCGTAAAAGCAGCCGCCGCAGCCGGGATTTGATCCCGCGACCTGCGGGTCAGCAACCGAGTACCTTAGCCACTAGATACTGTGGCGGGGCAGGCATCATTGCCTGCTAACTCTAACTAACATGGTGCCCATGCTTATTATTTAACGCATAACATTTTTCCTTGAATAACTAAGGCTGAACAGAAAAAGAATGGACAAGTTTTGCGTACGTGCCTAATCGAAGCGTTTGCCAAAGTGAAAAGGGCACTGCGCTCTTTCAGACGCCCGTGCACACACACGCACACACACTAACACACAAGAACGCACGCATTCACGCCCCACCGCAGTAGTCTACTGGCTAACATACTCGGCTGCTGACCTTCAGGTCGCGGGATCAAATCGCGGCTGTGGCGGCTGCATTTTTGATGGAGGCGAAATAGCTGTACGCCCATGTGCTCAAATTTAGGTGCATGTTAAACAACCCCAGGTAATCGAAAATTCCGGAGCCCTCCGCTACCACGTCTCTCATAATCGCATGGTGTGGTTTTGCGACGTTAACGCATCATCAACGCATGCATGCTCCTGCGGCCAATCAACACAGACAACATTGATAGAAACCAGCAGTGAATTTGGCCAAGGAAACTATGAGGGACTTAGACTGTAGTTTCACGTGCAATGTAGTGTAAGTGATATAAACGTAAATAAAGTAAAGTACACGAAACGACAATCTGCCACCGATGGCGACTGAGTCTTTCACATTCAACGACAAGTATTCCGAATTCAGGTACACCCGTTAGGTAGCCAGGGCTAAGGTGGAGAAGAGAATCACGCGATTCTGTTCATAAGGCTCTCGTTTCTCTAACGGCGTGCAAATGACAATGGAAAGGTCAATAGGCAGTCTCAACTGACAGCGGAAGCTGCAAGCGCTAGTCATGCCAGTGAAGGAAGAACCGCTCTATTTCTGCAATAACACCGCCAGAAACGTTGGAGCTCTGTTTTCCTCACAATTTACTGGAACTGACTAGAGCACTCGTCGTCATTCGTGTTGTCAGCTGCAACCTCTTGACTCCTATATGTAGCTCTAGCTACCATAAGCTTATCATGTAAGCCCTAGCCAGTGATGCTATTTTCGCTTATATCACTGCGGCGCTCATATCGGCGCAATACAAGACATTTCCCATGCTTATTGCGAGCGAGTGGTTTTTTCAATGTAGATGCGTCCAAATTAAGCTAGTTTTATGCTCGTACTTTCAACTTTGCCCAATAAAAAGTAATTTTTTGCCAAAAAACGCATCGAGTGTACCACTGAAGTTGTTTTTTTTTAATACGTGCATGCTTTGTTTTTTTTTGAAATTTTCACCTCTTTCTTTGTACTAAACAAGAGTGATATATTGAAGCTACTACCAAGCTATTATCCAACATTACGCTATGATAGCCCGAAATTAGAAGAATAAACAAAAATATTCAATTAGCAAAATCTCCCATTCCATTAAAGTTTTTACAAAACAAAAACGGAACGAAGACTAGAAATTGATTAAAGGTGCGTTTTCTCTGTTAGAAGCAACATAATGGCACACACAGGTAATGGAGCCAAGGAAGGTCTGCGTGAACTTATTTGTAGTCTTTAGGTGCTGTGTAGTAATCACGATATAAATATAAAAGCATGAATCATGACGAATTAACTACTTTCCAAGGTGTCTTTTTGTGCTCTTTATAGTGCTATTATTTACGAAGTTTATTAGATGTTTTACAGGTTATGGTGTCTCCAATATGCCATATGTTCCGAGTGTTGCAATCTTCATTTGTGTGGCTCAAACTTGAGAATCCTAACCTAACGAAACTCGGGACTTTTTGGCTGCACAGAGCGTAGTTATATCGATGTTCAACTGTACAGCAACGCATTTATTTACTTAAAAAGCAAGAAAACAAAAACGTACGAGAGCTATGTATAGTTTTCTGACGAATAGCAGAGAGGTCCTTAGAACAGACCTCATTTTATGTTTCTTTCACTCTACCATTACAAACCCTTCTGCACGCACGTAAGCAACCATAAAAGTTGTGCCAGGCAGAGAACCTAGACGAGTGGCCTGATATAGGGATTGCTCATGGCCTTCCCTTTCGCTGAATGGCTTCTCTATTGAAGCGGCCGACAACGGGTCCAAATGTTTTCTGGCGTGGTCTTGGTGACGGCACGCAGTTAGCTAACGTAACTCTCCTAGGTAAATGCTTCAACTTCCGCGTATAACCCGCCTCTGCACTGTGAGCAAAATCCATCTGAGAGTAGAGTTTTTGTACATAATGACCTTTCAAAACTACCTCGCGTTAAAGTAAAAATGGTACATAAAATAGTTTTACATCCACTTCTGAGAGAAGTAACCAAATAATGCCAGTCTAGTTTTTCATCGTGGAGATCTTTTTATCACGTGATTTTTACTACTGAAAGCTTTTTATCATGTGACTGCATGCTTAGCTGCTTCGGTTAATTTCACCTCTCCACCGAATCACGCTTTCGGTATCGTGAATCGTGAAGGTATGCGAGCACCAAAGATGCTTTTTAGGGGCGAAACCTGTCTTATTCTAACCTGGCGTAACTGGCCAGACGGACAGACAGACAGACAGACAGACAGACAGACAGACAAGACAGACAGACAGACAGACAGACAGACAGACAGACAGATATATGGATAGACGCTTTGCCCCATTCATCAGCATTTACCTCGTGGTTAGCTGTGATTCTTTTAGAGATTAGTATGATTGTCGCGCTTCAAAATTGACCTTCAGTCAAAGCGCTTTCAGTAGAACTGGGAGCTGCGTACAACGGGCTAAAAAAGAATTCTGTGAACGAAAAAAAAGGGGCCTTCTTTCAGAAAAAAATGCCTGAAGGAAACTTGTCTTGCACATTTTCACAAATCGTAAACGTTTGTTGTCTCGCGGCCCTGGAGACAGGTGGTGTAAGAATCTCGCAATATATGTCTGTTGTTGTGCTGATAGGTCTCACGTGTTTCTCCTATATGTATGGGCCGTGGATGTTGCGGATACTTAGCTTCAATGCCGGATTGCGAAGAGCTACGAAAAACACTACCAAATGTAACATAATAAAGTTGTCATTGTCGGTGGTTGCTTTCTCGATAGCGATTGATTGCAACTTCGAAGCAATAAGCGAAAGGCTTCGCTACGTCGTCGGCATTGAGCCAGCCAGCGGTCAGTGTAAATGCGTCGCTGGAGCGGGTGAAAGCACCGTCGCATAGATTTTCTTTCACAGAGGACAAGGTCTGCTAGTGTAAATTGCAGTACAAATTGTCTACTCCATACACCAACCGTTGTCAAACTTGTAGCGCGAAGGTGAGCATCGATACGAGGCGCACGGAACCAATGTTCGGCCGCTGGAGAGCATGGTGAAAATCTGGGTCGTGATCCGTCTCATTCAATGGAAATAAATTCATAAACCCTCCATAAACTCTAAAGCAAAATTACTCGAAAAAGAAGTAATGGAGCCCAATAGGCGCGTGCGATGAACGGATAGACCGTCGCGGAGTAACGATCGAGGTGTGCAATTCACTTAGTCTCCACAGGGATGAACCGCGCGCGAGATGCGGGCCATGCGCAAACTGTTGCCAAGGGCACTAACTGTTCTCCTCTTTTTCGCTTAGTCTTACTGCTTATTTTGCTGGTGACGGGTGGCGTTCCGTCGCGCTCGGAGAGATCAACGATCTAGAAATTGTGCTGCTGTACTTTGTGCGTACGTTTGGACGAGCGTGCGCAGCTTCTTTTACGTTTTGCCGCACCCATGAAGTATGGAGAAGGTCTCGACACGTTGCCGGCCACGCCACGCTGTATATCTCTGGTTTAGACAAGATGGTCACGGCAAACTCACGATACCATCGGTTGGGAATGAAGGCCAACATGGCGGCCGGGAAGACACTTGGCCTATCGGATGCATTATTTCAGTCCGACTTAGGGCAGAAATCAGCGCTGAATTTTTTCTCAAGTAGGTGATCATTCTCTATTCTGCCGCAATGGTCGGGTGTGCGATACGGGTCGCGCTTCTCGGTGACCGTCTCGGTTGTTTTGTATATCGCACGCATGAAATGCACCACGAATGTCACCTTCGGAGTCAGTAGTTGGTCTGCGGTTTTTGACCACTCGGAAATTGGCCGCCATCGCCCTCGGCCACCCGGACGCTCACTCATCGAGTGCTCGCCTGTCTTCGCCATTGTGAATAAGCTCGGACCCGACGATATTGGGCGGAGACCTCAACGCTGTTTTGAGAGTCGTCCGAAACACGTTGCGGTTGCTCGTAATGAGCTTGTTGTAGTATGTCGCGCGCTGTAAGTGGACCGGCACGGGCTGGCGGTGCTTTCGCTAGGGTCAGAACCGAGTCTGTGAAAATTGGTCACCATTACAGTTGGTTTCCCCGTCAATCAGTCGCAAGCAGCTGGGCGCTGGCCGTTGGTGGCTGCCAACGTTACCACGGCGGCGGACTCGCGTTTGCTTACTGCATTCGCTCCAGTTTGTGGACCCCATCAGTTTTTTCTCGCTCAAACCAACTCGGTTGTGTCAGTAGCAGCGGCGCAGCGTACGGTCGCTCTCCTGTTCGAGGTTCGCTGGCGGCAGATGCTCCACGTGAAACGCTGTGTTTGGTCTCGCATTCGATTGCTCGAGCTGAATGGCGGCGCTCGCTTAGAACTCGCCGCCTCGCTGGCGGCACGGTGGTTTGCGGCGTCTTGGAGTAATGAGTGTGACTACAGTACTTAAGCTCTGGCGCTACGGGGATCAAAATGCGTCTTTGACGATGCGTGACATCATGGTGAAATTATTAGCATGTCCTATTTTACACGTATGTTTTTATCTCACCTTGCACGTATTATTCATATGCATACACATTTGTCCTCTGTCACGTGTGAGTCACTATTTTTACGGTATTATATTGCAGCCATAGGCACGCACATTACAGAAGGCTGTGGCTGTATGCGCTGGCGCCTGCAATGCCTGTCATCTATCGCTTTCGTCGGAGCAGCTTCCAAAGGACTGTAAGAGATGGGAAGGTAAATTTATTTGGATGTGATATTTTGCACGTATGTTTTTACATCAACATACACGTACTTGTCATATGCGTGCATCCTCATCTTCTGTCACGTGTGACGAACTATTTTTTACTATCTTATTGCACAGCCGTTGGCACTCAACTTGCAGAAGGTTTACGTGCGCTGACGTCTGCAATGCCTGCCATCTATCGCTGACGTCGGAGAAGCTTCACAAGAACTGTACAAGATGTGTCCCCGAGGCTGAATTTGTGCGTTTCACCGCGATCTCTTTAAGAATGAAGAAAGTTCATCCGTATAGAGAAAAATAAAAGATTTCAATGTCTCACTGCTGTCTTTCGTTGTTGCAGTGACTGCGAAAGCAGTGACACACAGGTAGCTAAATAGTTTTTTGCGTTTTTTTCACGTTTGTGTTTCTCACTGTGCAGAAAAACAGGCGAAAAAAGTATTAGACCTGGCGGAGAGTAAATAGAAGAACAATATTTGAAGTGGGGATAAGAGGTTCATCCGATTGCAGTGTTTGAATGGACCAGCAGTTTGTTCGGCGAGGTGCACTGTTAGGACTAACGGTTGCCCGGTAAAGTCTAATTGTGGCGATTAACGGTTGCCCGAGAAGGTGAAAATGCGCGCACTCAGTTTTAGTCCTTTGATATGATTTGTGGGACTAACGGTTACCCGCTAAGGTGATAATGTGAGGACTAAATGTTAGTCCCTTTAGCTGGTTTGTGGGGACTAACTGTTAGACCCGGTGTGGTTAGTCCCTAAAAGAATTAGTGGTTGCGGCAGCCTCATTAGACCCCAAAAGGAAGAACCACACACCCTTTTATCACCCTTTTCCCTTAAAGTATAGAACGACGCGAACAGCGAACACGCATTTGTCATTTGTGTCTAAAATGACTACAAAAGTTGCACAGGAAATGCGCTCGGTGATCGCCTGATGTTTCATAGCACAGCCGCGAGTTCTAGAAAAAGGTCTAGTGATGTCATCGGTAAGGAGCTTGTGCAGGCATGGCACCGCTCTTCTTCTTTAGCGTTCCTGAATACATGCAGATGCTTTGTTTGTGCACCGCCGCTCATCGAAAATGGTTCGGTTGCCGCAGTATGTGTGTGCATAGATTTATTTTGTGGACTTCTGCATCAGATGGGCTGACGCAAGTACCAACAGGACGTAGTGCCAGCTACTTATTCGATAAACAAAAAGGTGATATTGGAAGAGTTTTTACTAAAATTTTGATGTGACTCATGGTGACTTGCAGCTTACCTTAAGTTTACACGTGCTCTTTAATCTTCTGTTGTTAATCGATGCAGAAAAACACAGCTCTCTTACCGGCACCACTTGGCACGTAAAAATGCTGTGCCTCTTTATACCGGATTCATAAAGTGCAATAGGGTAAGGCGAGCATTCTGTTAAGGTGGTGTTTAATTCTGCGTTCATTGTGTGACTGTGTGCTTGTGTTTATGGTAACACTGCATATTTCATTATTACTGCGTCATTTGACATTTTAAAAATAGTGAACTCATTGTGTGATTGCCCCGTCACCTATCGTTGATAAATTTTACCAGCTAAATTAAATTTATTGATGGTCTCGTGCTAGCACACTTGGTGCCTTGGGTTGTATACAAGGGACTATTGGTCAGCTGCCAGCCCCTAATACGTTCACGTGCTACGTGACGCCATACAGGCTCATAAAAGGTGTGACGCACTGACCGCTATGGCTAGTGATGGCGCTGACTGACACTTCCACGTTAACTTCACATATATGCCCAATAAAGTGGCCGGGAGGATAGCCGCTGTGGTAGCTCAGTGGTAGAGCATCAAACGCGTTATTCAAATGTCACAGGTACGTTTCTTGCCCATGGCAAATTATGTTTTCAACCACTTTTCTTTCTTCACATTTACATTAGAATTAGGTCTAATAACTTCCTTTATACTTTCCTTGTCGTTCTTCTCTGTGATATCTTATTAATAATGTGTCAAACATGAAAAAACGAGCCTTTAGGTATACACCTCTTTGCTTATTTCATAAACGAGGGTCTCGTACTGACAGACATAGTGCCTTTAGGTTGTATACGAGAGATATTGGTGAACTATCAGCTCGTAATAAGTTCACGTGCTACGTGACGCCATACAGGCTCATAAAGAGTGTGGCACACTCGCCGCCATGGCTACTATTGATGCTGAGTAACACTCCCACGTTTTAGTTCACATTTATACCCAAGAAAGTGGCTGGGAGGTTAGCCGCTGTGGTAGCCCAGTGGTAGAGCATCGAACTCATTATTCGAAGGTCGCAGTTTCGGTTCTTGCTCACGGCAAGTTATCTTTTCAACCACTTTACTTTCTGCTGGGTCAGGTTACAATTCGTTCGAATAATGTCCCATATAATTTCCTTGGTAATATTGTTTGTTAGATTTCATTATTATGTGCCTCACACGGAAAAAGGAGCCCTTAGGTATACACTTCTTTCATTAACAGCATATATATATATATATATATATATATATATATATATATATAAGCTGAAGAAGTGTATACCTAAGGGCTCGTTTTTCCGTGTTTTGACACACTATTACTGAGATCTAACAGACAGTAATGCCAAAAAATGTACAAGGAAAGTTAATAGAACCAATGGAATGTAAATAAGAATATAGAAAAGTGGGTGAAAAAATAACCAGCGGTGAGCAGGAATTGAACCTACGACCTTCGAATAACGCTTTCGATGCTCTATACGCTGAGCTATCACAGAGGCCTTCTCTCCGTCCACTTTTTGGGGTTTATATGTGAATTTATAAGTAGGAGTGTCAGTCAGCGCCATCTATAAGCCAAGCGACAAAGTGTGAAACACCCTTTTATGCGCATGTTTGGCGTCACGTAGCACGTGAACTTATTACGAGTGGGCAGCTGACATATAGTCCCTCGTATACAACCTAATGACACCAAGTCTGCCAGTACGAGACCCTCGTTGATGAATAAGGGAAAGAAGTGTATACCTAAGGGCTCGTTTTTCTGTGTTTTCACACAATATTAATGAGATCTAACAGACAGTAATGCCAAGGAATGTACAGGGAAAGTTATTAGGACCAATGGAATTTAAATAAGAATAAAAAAAGTGGGTGGCCCGTTCGTAATAAGCTCACGTGCTACGTGACGCCAAACATGCGCATAAAAGAGTGTTTCACACTCGTCGCTTGGCTTATAGATGGCGCTGACTGACACTCCGACTTCTAAATTCACATATAAACCCAAAAAAGTGGACGGAGGGAAGGCAGCCGTGATAGCTCAGTGGTTAGAGCATCGCACGCGTTATTCGAAGGTCGTAGGTTCGATTCCTGCTCACGGCTGGCTATTTTTTAACCACTTTTCTTCACGACACAATTGTAACAAATGTTTAAACGCTGATCATATTTATACTAAATATTAAGTGAAGTGGTTTTTCAATTCTTTTGCAAAGTTTTCCCATTGTATGACGTGAGCATGTATAGGCGCACAGCGCCTGTTCATGAGAACTGCATAAAAATTACAGTAGGCCTGCATAGTTTGTGTCGTATAGTAAAACCATTTTATCACTCGCCATAATGCTGCAATTTTTCGAAAACGCGTGTAAACCTAAAAACAAAGTATACTGGGCTTGAACTAAAAGTTGAGGATACAGACACAAAAGCAAATACCTTGTCGTATACACAATCACACGGAGAATCAGGCTTGTTTATTACTTTTGTAACCTCCCGTTTTTTTCTAAGAGCCTAAAAAAAGAAAACAAACTGAATTGTACGGACATGTACATTCGACAGCAAGCTTGAGATGAACGTTCCGACGCGTTACCTGGAGTTCTTTCATATCAGCCACTAAGCACTGGGCGCTCTTGCGAAGATAATAAGGAGCATGCTTGGATAGTATTTAGGCCTGCGTGTGTACTTACTCGGCAACAGAACCGAAAAGTACGTGGCACTAAGACCAATAAAACTGTTTTGGAACACACTGTGAAGCGTTCTTATTGAAGCGTTCTTATTGAACTTGCTCTTGACTGTTCTTCAATTAACCCTTTCAGTCGTGAAGTTTTCATCTTTGTCAGACACATTCTTTGTAGAATTTTATTAAAAGTTAGGGACTTAGCAGACCACAAACGAAAAAAACTAGTAGGTAGTGAAAATATTTATAGATTTACAGCCATGATATGAAGTTAAATCATCATGACTTCATAGGCAAAAAATGACAAAAAATGGAAAATCGATTGCAGCTATGCACTAGTGTGCACAAAATCTGATCAAACGCAGTATTTAGAAATGTTGAAGATCGTACAACGACTTCAGGATGTCAACTGGAAAGTGCCGCCTTCCCGCCTCTGCTTAAAAGCGTCATCATCGCCAACAACCTCGGTGCAGATTCTTCACCTTTACGGCTTCATTCACCACAAACATGAAACAAACGTAGTGTCAAACACAGTGGGAATAATTGAAGAAATACTTTTCTAAAATTGAGCAAGTTTGATTTTGTCTTCAAGGTTTGGGAGAAATTTTGTCTGGTGTCATCAAATGATGACACCCGGGATGAGAGGGTTAAAGCCAAAAAACTGCAAATATAACCTCAACATCGAAGAAAAAAGCCATAATTTATTTCATGAACGGTTTCTTTAAAAGTGTAAATGGCGAGTCCAACCTGCGAAAGAACTGAGAAAAGGAAATATTGAGATAAATTACCAACAAGAAGAGGACGGTGTGGAATGGCAAAAACTCCCTCACATCGTACGGGTATAGAGGGGTGAATCTTCTATAACTAACCACGCTGAAGAGACGCGTCAGTAGACTTTTTTGTGTACCTCTCGAAAGATGCAAGCTTTGCCGAACGAGGAAACCAACATAAAATGAAAATACTTAGCAAAAACAGTAACGTCGAGCGCGGAGACACTGTAGGCTAACTAAGATCATGGCACTGGAAAATAAAGAGAATGTTGTGATGCAATAGCAGGGAGGCAAAAACTTTCTTCAAATGACGAGTCAGAAAATTCAATACGTATTTTTATATGACCCCTTCATGAAGACAGGTTTATTCTACAGTATGTACACAACTGAGAGGGAAAGGAAAAGAAGAAACATGCAGAAAACACAATTATACATACGCAGTCAAAAAGTTCTTTCTGCACCCCGCACGTGCAAACGTTTTGAACAGTGAAGGGGAATAACATCATTGGTCTATACGGCTTTCAGCGTTTTTCTACGGGTGGTCCTGTAGGTCGTAAAGGCGGGCCGACGTCAAGGACGCTCCCTCTACAGTCCGCTGAGTGGACCACTCCTTGTCGCTTTTGTTGGACCGCGGAAAAACCCTCCTTCCCAAGTTGCCCCTTTGTTGCCTTTTCATCGTGGCTCATTCAAATAACGTGCCTCCTAATTACCCAGCGGTTGGTTCCCATTTTGCGACAAATGCAACAATCTCCTAAGATAAGTGAACTATTAAGCTCAATATCCGTCGGTTTCAAGAGGGTAAAAAGTGTAACGTCATTTTACTTTCGTTCCCAGGCTTAGTTTTAACCTGCCCGCGAGCACTCTGCCATCTTTAACGTTGATTTTTTTTTATTTTAGCCATACTCTACATGTGTCGCTCAGATTACCTCCTTTTTAAAAAAAACCCAATCGTCTAACTGGATGTCACTCGATGGCGTTGGGCGGGACAAACGTGCTTATCTGAGTTCTAATAAGTACCCTCTCCGCCACCGTTTCTAGAGCCTTTCAGCCATAGCTGGCCGGTACCTCCAGCGTCACGAGAGATGAGTGTCACCACCAAGAATTTCAGCTGGAATGTGGTATCAAGGAAGGATTGTCAGCTTTTTTTCGAAGAAGAAGTGCGCCAGTGACAATGGTTCTGGCTCTTGAGCGTCATCGCAGGTGAAAGTCAGTGGGCAAGAGTTTATCACAGTCTCCACTCCGTACAAGGCAGTTGTGACTTCTTCAAAGCATAAGCTGCTCCGACCTATTACTTCGCGCAATGCTACCTTCGCAGATCACCTCTACCTCTCCCGTATTCTGCCCACCGAATTGCCTTTTCAACATTATTCTTCCACCTGATCTGGTTTCTGGCGAAGCATGACTGCATGTCATGTAAATTTAGTAGCGCGAAGATTTCTCTTAGGCACTCAACTTCCCTCCTGAACGTTAGACCGTTGCCTGAATAAATATTTGAGCAGATTTCGCTGTGAGCCACGAAGCGGTTGAATGCCAGGAGAAAGACTGAAGTCGACATGCCACTGACTAGTTCAAGCTTTACGGCATGCGTCACAGCGCAGGTGAAAATAGCAATGTAACGTTTCTGGACATCGGGCGACTGTTTACAAGTCACAGGTCCGGCGAAATCTATGCCTGCAGTGCCGACTGATTTCCCATTTTTACTCTGTCAGCTGGAAGTGGCAGTACTGATATCGTGGCCGGAGGGCAACTTTGTTTACAACTGATTAGGCATTGCTTGATAACCCTATTTGCTGTCTGGTGCCCTCAGAATATGCAGTACGACTTTCACAATTGCACCAAGGTGTCACGCATCCCAGCATGCAGCATTCTAATGTGCTCGTTCTTTATGATCAGAAGCGTTAAAGAGTGAGTGCTGGGCAGAATTATAGAATGTTCAGTCTCTTCGGGGTCGTCAGTGAATTGCAATGGTCCACCAACTCTCATGAGACCCTCCCCGTCCAGGTAAGTGTTCAGTGGCAAAACAGAAGAGCCTCTGTGCAGTGGTCTCTGCGCTTTCAGGTTGGAATTTCACTGAATGTCTTTCCTTGAGCTGCAGCCAACCAGTACTTGTACGCGTTTATCACCTCTGCAGCTCGTGGTGCACCACTTTTTCTTTCGTCCTCATTGTGGCAATTATTGACAAAGCAGTGTGCCCACGCACTTACGTACAGAACTTTGTTCAATGATCTAAACTCTTCCACTGTCAGCACTGCGTGATGTGGTGATGATAGTATTGAAATCCCCGTCACTTTTTGCTCTTCCAAGTGCCATTCTTCTGCTCCTAAGCTTGGCTCGCCGGTCGTTGGCCGATGTGTCTCCTTCTTGTGAAGACAATGGGCCATTTACACCACAATTCGCTCTTCAACAGGGCTAATGGAAGGATACCACAAGTGATGAGATAAGTGGGGTTGT
The DNA here is from genome assembly GCF_013339725.1 of Rhipicephalus microplus. NCBI lineage: Eukaryota > Metazoa > Arthropoda > Arachnida > Ixodida > Ixodidae > Rhipicephalus > Rhipicephalus microplus. The sequence continues at coordinate 118,040,950 of NC_051166.1, read as the reverse complement.
CTACCCGTGGGCAGTGTCTACAATCTATGGCATCAGTCAGCGCTTGCCGCTCTTATGCCTAGTTCACACTGAAACATCCGATTTTTACAGCGACCGAAATTCCCCTGCCGCCGATACACAGCGTCGTTCGCACTGGACGTGCCCCGCGCCGCCGAATATGCCATCTACTACGGGGCGAACGCGGGATGGATGCGCTGTCACCCGGTTGTTGTCACGGCTCGCAAACGCTTCTACGCTATCCGGTGGTGTATACTGTGACGATTCTCGTACGCAAGAAGCAAGAAAAGACAGTACTGCTTACTTTGCTGGCAAGTGGCTGTCTTGTAATGCACGAAGAGCAGAAAAACCACCGACGCCAGTGGCGTTGGTGGGTTTGTTTTGCTTTGCAAGACCGCAACAAGCTCGGTCATGCCAACAGCAAGCTCGGTCACCTCTTTCACGAAATACGGAGGCGAAGTAGGCACAGAGTAGGTTAAACTCCCGTTGGTTTCAACATTCAGTTACGTGCACTGCGGCATAACAAGTGAGTAGGGCTTGGCCGCCATTTTTCAAAATTCCTTGACTAGCGCTTCTATTGGTCCGCGGTGACCGATTCGGTGGCAGACACCGCAAAAATCGGTCCGAGAGCAATCGGCGTGGAGAGGGCACTTTCGGCGGATCTCGCCGCCGCCGAACCGGACTCGGAGCACTTTCAGCGGCCGGAATGCTCATTGTGAACGCGGCCTTATGCTCAGTTTGCTACGAAGGGCTTCCATCTTGCAGCGTTTCCTTTAGTCCCGTGCATGGTCACTGTGCATTTCGTACAAACGATAGTAGTGCCACGTGCATTTATGTTGGTGTCTACTTCGTCGCGCAGCACCGTCCTGAGCTTATCTACAGTGTGGCGTCGGCAACGCATCGTTCCGTCGCTCACGCGCTGGGCGAAGCACCATATAATCGCTGACGAATCAGCCCGACCCATCCGCCGTAGCCCATATCGCGTTTTACTACGAGAGCGCGACGCAATAAGAAAACAAGTCGAAGAAATGCTTCACGAAAACATCATCAAGCCATCGAATAGACCGTGGTCTTCACCCGTTGTACTCCTGAAGAAGAAAGACGGTACTGCTGACTCAACAGCGTCACGAAAAAGATGTGTACCCACTACCGAGAATCGATGACGCTCTTGATCGGCTCTGCAGTGCCAAATACTTTCCCTCGATGGACTTGAAAAGAAGATATTAGCGGATTCAAGTCGATGAAAGAAACCGGGAAAAGACCGCATTTGTTACACCAGACGGCCTATTTGAATTTCATGTAATGACATTTGAACTTTGTTCTGCACTCGCCACGTTTCAACGGGTTATAGAAACAGTTTTGGCAGGACTCAAGTGCAAACCTGCCTCGTTTATCTCGACGGTCACGTTGTTTTTTGCAGCAAACTTTGAAAAACACCTTCAAAGGCTACAGGCAGTACTCGAGGCAATCAAATCATTGAGTCTAACGTTAAACTCAGAGAAGCGCCGCTTCGCCTACGAAGAACTTCTGTTTTTAGGCCATGTATAGTAAGCGTGATGGCATAGTCCCTGCCCCCCAGAAAACAGCCGTCATCGGAAACTTTCCACCACCAGCTGACAAGGAAGCAGTGCAGTGGTTTCTGGGACTTTGCGCCTATTACAGGCGTTTTGTCCGGAACTTCTCACAAATCGCCGAGCCCCTCACTCACCCCACGAAATCCAACGTGAAGTATGAGTGACAGAAGCCACAAGAAGACTCCTTCCTGGAACTTCACCGACCGGTATAGTCGCCGCCACTACTTGGTCATTTCGATGAGGACGCCGACACCGATGTTCACACAGACGCAAGTGGCTTAGGGCTTGGCGCTGTATTGGTCCAAACCAAGGGCGGGCAGGAACGGGTCATCGCGTACGCCAGAAGGTCTCTTTCGAAGGCTGAATGCAACTACGACAACCGAAATTGAGTGTCTGGCTGTCATCTGGGCAGTCACAAAGTTTAGATCGTACTTGTACGGCAGACCATTCAAAGTAGTCAGCGACCACAATGCCTTGTGCTGGCTCGCTAACCTGAAGGACCCGCTCGGTCGATTAGCTCGTTGGAGCTTACGGTTGCAGGAGTTTGATGCAACAGTGGTCTACAAGTCGGGAAGAAAACATTCAGACGCAGACTGCCTGTCAAGAGCACCCGTTGAACCAGCTCCGCCTAACGTAGATGACGACGACGGCTTTCTTGGGCTTATCAGTGCTAGTGACTTCGCAGACAAACAACGTGCAGATCCCGACCTACGCAGTATCAGTGACTTCTTAGAGAGCCAGACGGATTCACCACGCAGGATGTACAGGCATGTCATCTCGTCACTGTGCCTCCACAATGGCGTACTCTGGAAGAGCACCAAATAGCTCGGCATACCTTTTAGTTATACCATACAATCTGCGGTAAGAGATTTTGCAGACGTGTCACGACGAGCCGACCGCCAGACATCTTGGATTCGCTCGTACTTTATCTAGAATCCGGAAAAGTACTACTGGCCGCGTCTCAACGCCGACGTTGCTCACTATGTAAGAACCTACTGTGACTGTCAACGGCGCAAGACCCCACCTGTTAGGCCAGCTGGACTCTTGCAGCTAATTGACCCCCCAATGAAGCCCTTCCAGCAAATCGGTATGGACCTGCTTGGTTTTTTCCCGACGTCAACCAATGCGAATAAATGGGTAGTTGTGGCTACGGACTACCTGACGCACTACGTCGAAACGAAAGCGTTAGCGTCAAGGAGTGCACAGGAGGTCGCAAGATTCTTTGTGAGGAACATCGTTGTTACAAACGACTGCAATTTTTGTATCGTCGGCGGGCCCCATCGTCCAAGGAAGGGCGCTTTTGTGTGGGGAGGACGACATCCAGCGACTAACGACCCAGCGATGGCGCCACCTCGTCTTCCCTACACCTGTACCGAAAGGGGCACTTGTGGTCTAAAAAAAGGAAATGATCTCCAAGTGGATTGGGAACACGTGTACGCCCCTGAAAAAGTTTGGACTGCATCGGAATAGGCAGTTGATGTACAGCCAGCAAGAAGTGCGGTCGTCGGTGTCGCGAGTTTCGCGTAGGCGGTGAGCATGGAATGAATGACCCGCGCAACGTAATGAGACGGCTGCAAATCCGGGCACCCTCGTCGTCCACCGAGCCAGCGAGATCTTCAGCGTCACCCATCAACTCCCCTACGTAAACCGAGAGCTGGCCTGGTCCGTAAGAAACTTTTTATTGTGACAATTTAATACTGTAAATTAATTATAACCTATTTTTTTTTCAACATTTGCAGTTGTGTGTGCTGCGTCGCACGTCGAAGCTCAGAAGCGCGAGGCTGAGCTTTTTTTCTTTTTTCCGTAAATTTCCTTTATCTCTCCTGTCGTTTCATCATATTGTTATTTTATTAATATTCCGCGTATTTGTCTTCTATCATTACCTCTTTAAGTGTTTTTTCAGAGCATAGTTTGTTACATAGCTGTTCTTTCCATCGCGCATCAGTGTTATTCCTTTGTTATTTTTGTTAACTCCTGCTTTGCCCTTGTTTTAATTAAATGCTTGTATGTGTGTAATCGAATGCCCGTGTCTGCTCTATGAGTGCGTTGGTCAGGCCTACACATCACCACACGCGCAACTTCGCACGGGTCGACCGACCTGATAATACATTTGAAATGTGCCACTTCGAGGCCTTTCAGGCGTCGCAGGCCGAAGCGTGAAGTGGAAGCCTGTGAGTCTGGCGCACGTTGATGTTGGATCGGCGGGGCCTCACCCCGAAATGTGCGACAATCGTTGTCCGTCATGGCGCACCTGAGGTCCTTATAACCGACAGGGGAACGGCGTTCACTGCACAGCTCACACAACAAATATTACGTTTCAGCCGCACCTGTCATCGCCGTGCGACAGCCTACCACCCCCAGACAAACAGCCTCACGGAAGGTTTCAACAAGACGCCTGCCGATATGCTCGCTATGTACGCGGACGTCGACCACAAGACGTGGGACGAAGTTCTACCCTACGTTACGTTCGCGTACAATACGGTGCAGCACACCCATGTGACGCCTTTCAAACTTGTTCATGGCCGAGACGCTACGACTATGCTGGACGCCAAGCTACCACACGTCGATGATGTGAACATCGACGAAGATGTTGCCGGATTTCTACAACGTGCAGAGGAAGCCCACCAGCTTGCCCGAACACTCATAAATAAGCAGCAACACGCTGATGCCCGACAGTACAAATTGCGACGACGCGAGCAGGATTTCGCACCTGTTGATCTTGTAATGGTATGGACACCGATTCGTCACCGCGGTCTCAGCGAGAAGCTCCTCTGTCGCTACCTTGGACCTTACGAGATCACACAGCGTCTGGGGCCGCTCACGTATGAAGTTGTTTCTGATGGGGTTACGCAATCTCAATGACGCCGGGCTCACCCTGAAGTCTTGCATGTCGTGCGCATCAAAAAGTTTTTTCAGCTTTAGTGGGCTCATGGACAATATTTTGTGATGTGTATGCTTTTCCTAAGTCAGTGGTTAACAACGCTCCCAGTTTCATTTCTATTCATTACGTTGTAGCATCGGGACGGTGCTCTTTCGTGGGGGAGCACTGCCACGTGCATTTATGTTGGTGCCGACTTCGTCGCGCAGCGCCGTCCTCAGCTTATCTAAAGTGTGGCGTCGGTAACGCATCGTTTTCAATCGCGCGCTCGACATTCCTTTGATAAGCAGTAGGACCACGTGATAATATGATGCGTACCGGCGAAGAGAGCACGGGTAATCCTTCCGCCGACGCTTAACTGGGGAGGCCGTTTTTAGGCCACCGACAGTCTTTTTAACGGAATTCTTTCATGGGCACAAGTTCGCTCAAATAAAGTTTATTTCTTTTCAAGTCATCTCGTCTCCGTGCTTACGGACCAAGAGTGCCACGTAAATTTGACAGTAGCAACATTCTGGAGGTTCAAGGCCTTGGCAATTAAGTTGCACATTCGAGTGCCAGTGAATGCCCTAATAAGCTTAGTCGGGGTACCGAGAGGCGATTGAAAGGAGGTACTTTTTATGTGGCATTGTATGTATTCAAGCTGGACTTGCATACCACATGCAACACTTTCTCTATATCTTAATGTCAGGATTCTCTTGCGATGATTCTCGCAATAGACACATCCTTTTAAGCAGCGTAGCTCTTTACACCGACTGTTCCACTTCTCCTGCATTATTTTTTTGCTTGAGATTGTCCTAATCAGTGCCCAACTTTCACAATCTTTGTAAAATTATCTTTACGTATAGCGTTGTGGAAGCAATAACCCAAAAGGGTTAAAAGTTCTGGCTGAGTTTGCAAAACAATATTTTTTGCTTTCAGGTCTTCTGACGAGTTATTCAAGAAGCGAGGTCAGACAGTTGATGATTGATTGATATGTGGGGTTTAACGTCCCAAAACCACCATATGATTTAGAGACGCCGTAGTGGAGGGCTCCGGAAATTTCGACCACCTGGGGTTCTTTAACGTGCACCCAAATCTGAGCACACGGGCCTACAACATTTCCGCCTCCATCGGAAATGCAGCCGCCGCAGCCGGGATTTGAACCCGCGACCTGCGGGTCATCAGCTGAGTACTTTAGCCACTAGACCACCACGGCGGGGCACGAGGTCAGATAGTGCTCAGAGTTATCTGTATCAGCATTCTAACCCAGACAAAAATGACAACAGAAGCTTCTGCTGTGACAGCACGATTTTTCTATTGTCACAACATATTCTTGTTGAGAAGACAGATTTTTCTATTGTGAATTGAGCTTTTTTTGTGACATTACAAGTCTTTCCTGTCCCACGTGTTGTGCTACAACAAAGAGATATAGTGCTACGACAAATACTTATAGTACTGCCAAAGAATGTGTTGTCAAAATAAGCACCCAGCTCCTACTATAAATATCCAAGTACAGTGTGACGGAATTTTGTAGTACAAAGGAAGTTTGTTGTGCTACAACAGACACTTGTTGTTGTCACATGTATTCAATTGTGACAACAGAGGCCTTTGACAACTAATTCAACCAAACTCTGTCGTACAATAGAAATTTAAACTGCATCCAAATGTGAGAACTGAAGTGTCAGTAGAGTAATGAAAGAAAATTCTGCGTGCCTGCAGCCGAGTGCCTTAACCACTAGACTACCGTAGCTTTGTAACATCCACACACATTTACGACGCACAATTCACGATGGACGCTCAAGGCTATTGGTGTCATTAACGGTCACAAATCTCTTTCCACATACACGCATCACTTATGCGGCTTCGCAGAAGTGGACTCTTCGTTTAATGCTCATAGGAACTTACGCGCTTCCCATACACATACATACCACTCTTCCGTGTCACCGTGCTAACATGTACGAACACGACAGCATTAGTAGGCATCACATAAGTGGCGATTCGCAGACGTGGCGCTTTTTGTTTAAAACTGATTGGAACTTATCGGTTTCATGCATACAAACACACGCGCGCAGACACGCTACTCACCCATAACTTTTGGTTAAACTGCTGAAACTCGGCAACACAGACACGTATCACATTTGCAGGCTCGCCAACATTGGAGATTGGTTTGATTGCTGCTGCGTACGATTAAAAAATGAAGGCGGTAGCAGTTGCTTTGAGGATTTACGCATGACCTATTTACGCGCAACATACACAGTCACCAGTCTTAGCAGCTTTGCGCTAAGCAGGAACCAAAATGAGAATCAAATGGCCAGCGCGAACAATACGCGCTATTCTTCTGCTACACCGTACATTCCGCCAATCATCGTGAACAGCTGTTGCCCTGTCAATATAGTGCTGACGTTAAAGTGACGGGCAATACGCCACCTCGTGTACACTTTTTGCTTCCTAGTGTTAATGCACAACAATTACAAACCACTCAAGCTGTTAGCTCCACTAGAGAAAACTTCAACACTTATAACATTTGAAAAAACTCTTACAAACAATTTGGCGCCTTTAGGAATGTTGCGGTAGGTAATGCTGCGCTTCTTTCTAGGTGGCGCAAGCTGTCGCCCAGTCTCAAGAGTACAGCAAGCACTATACATGCAGCTATTCATTCATTTTTTCTCTCGATTCACGCATTTTTTGGGGGGGGGGGGGGCTGACACACAACTTTATCGTGATTTCGACGCTCAGATGGATCTACTGTGCAGTGTTTACTCTTCAAATGTTATTTTCATCGCCTGAAGTAGGGAATTCTTTCGCAGGCTACGTTGTTTCCGTCTAGTGTGATATCGTCAATTTCGACAAAGAACTCTGCGGAAAAAACGAAGTTTTCTCGGCTGGCGCAGATGGCATCCGCGGTTACCGCTTACTGCGCATGAGCCGTGAGAACTGCAGCGTTATTTGAATGGTGTGCAAACTCCCTATTACTTTATTGTCTGCCGATCGCAAAAACTGAGGAAAAAATTGAGGAAAGGCGTGAGTTCGACATCCGAAGTTGCGCGGCCACTCGACGATGCTGAACTGGCCCTGGGACTACAATAAAGCTTGGTACGCCTGCATACTTGCTTCTATGCTGTAACAAAAAAGCCTGATTGTGCGAAAAAAAGGTGCCGTCTATTGTAGAAATGAGACTTGACAAGAGGTGATACGCATAATGAAATATTAAAATGGTTTGCTAAAGATTTCGGGAACATTATTCGGCAGCCTTGCGAGATGCTTTCCCAATCAACCCCACGTTTTTTTTTCAGTCTTCTAACGCTCGAGAGTAGCATGCGTTCATGTCTTTGTCCAGCAAGTATTGCGTTTCGCACCACAGCCAGCGCAATGGCTGTCAGTTACGCCATCGTTGCTGGGCCTTTTTGTGGTCATGATAATTCTTGAGTATTGCTGTCTTGACTACATTGCTGTGAGTTGCACTTCTTTCTGAAACTTTTCATTACCTCGAGAAGAGAGGTACTCCCCTAAAAAGCATTCCTGTTTTTTGGCGGTTACACCTGCCACTTAAAGAAATATGTTGAGAAAACCTGCAGTTTGTATAACGTACTTGTTTAGCGGCTGTTTGAAGTAATCTGTTTACAAGACTTTCATTGACAGTAACATTGAAGGAAAGCCCAGTTGTGCAACACTACAGGGGAAAGCAAAGAAATTTGGAGTAGAAAGTGCATAAATTTGCGCGCAAAAGCAATCAGTGTTCTGCCGATACCTGTCTTGCCACTCTTTGCTTGTAAATCAAACCTCAAGCAAATGAAAGAGAAAGAGAGAAAAACTTCATTATATCTATATACAGGGAGCATGTGGCTGTTGGCCCGGTGCGACCCACCCCTCACAAACACTAGGTGGGCTCCTAATTACAGAATCCCATTGGCGTCCAAACGACTCGGGCTCAGTTGACCAGGGCCTTCTGGCTCGCTAGGTCAGAGCAGCCGAGCAGAGCTGCCTCCCAGTTTTCCCGGGTGGGGTTCAATTTTGGAGTAAGTCGAGGTGTTGACTGGCATGCCCACACAATGTGGAAGATGTCCGAAGACTTCTCCGCACAGTGTGGGCATTTTTCTGTACAGGCCATAGATGGAGATATTTAAAAACTGTCGGGCACAGCAGTGTTTTAGTGTATAGGCGCAGGAGTAAACGCTCCTCCGTCTTTGTAAGACCGTTACAGCGACAAATTGTATAGCCGGATCAGTTGAATTCAATAATTTCTCGAAATGTCAAGGCAGTATGGTGTTCGAGATCTATTTCTTAAGGGTCTGAAAGCATTACCCGGAGAGTGAGCGCGCGGGTGGTGGTGTCATCAGTTTTATTGCCTTCGAGGCCCATGTGAGGTGGAGCCCATATGATCCTTCGGTACGCGGGTGCCCCGAACTAATCGCTGTTTTATAAAATGCGGTACGCCAAGTGCGGGACATACCCGCGTTGAATATTTTGGCGGGCCCCTCTCGAGTCTGCAATGATGACGTGCGAGTTCAGGCCTGCGGCAGCTAGTGCGATGGCGACTTCCTTCAGATATGTTACGTTCTGTGCTTTGAATGTGAGGCCATTCACCGCGATATTTTGGTGAACGACTGCAGCCGTGTACGACCCCCCATAGTGAGGGCTGGAGGAGTCCACGCAAAATATGCCATGTTTTTTTTATAGCGGTGAGCTAGTGCCTCCGCGCGCAATACGGTACCTGCCACTGTGGTAGTCGTGTCATGTTGGCCAGAAGAGGTTGCAGAAGCAGGGCGTATCTCCAGACTTCTGAAATGTGTATGCGCTCCTCCGTCTATGTTGTATGATGGATGTGTAGTCGGGCTAGCAGGCGGCGACCCGACAGAGTCTTTGGAAATCTTGTGTATTGATTGGTCAAGTGTGCCTTCCGGTGCTCTGCAAAAGTGTTCACCATCTCCAGGCCCATAAGACGCTGGTTAGAGGTGGTTATAGGGAGATCGAGGGCACGCTTGTACATCTTCCTGAGAATCACCTCAAGGGCGTTGTTGTCGAACTTGTGCCGGTAGAGGTAAGGAGCTGAGTAGAGGACTCGACTGGTCACGAATGCATGCGCCAGCCGCAAGGTGTCTCTGCAACGTAACCCCCGCTCTTGTTGGAAACCCAGCGGACCATATGGCCCACCTGGTCCCCCACCTTACGCAGTGTTGCGAAAAAAAAAAAGAAATAAACATGTGCCGGCAAGCACTGCACAGAGAGAAGAGGTAGAAGTTGGAAACAAGAAACGGTGTTCGTTCTGGTTTGTTCGCCAATCGATAGTTTTCCTTTACATCGTGGTGCCAAAACCTTTCGTGCGGACACGTCTCCTGCATCACATGGTTCGAAGGGACATTCTACTCGACCGCGTCTTTTTGCGGGCGGCGAGGACTGCAACGGGTCGTTTCTGATCGGCGTAGACCAGACTCGACTTCGTCACCGGATTCGATGGATTGCCTCAAGACCAAGCGCTCTGGTCGACGAACCCAGAACGCCAAGCTCCTGCAGGAAGCAAGGTCACTGCTACGAGACCCTACCGTGGACAAGCTTAAGCTCATAGGTATTTGTGACCGTTTGTCAGCTAGCAACAAGGAGCTCTCAAAGATGAATAATGCGCACGAGGAGCACCTAGCGGACGAGAAGCTTGAAGCTGAGTGTGTCGTGGCAGCAGAGTATAACGACAGAGCTATAAGTATGCTCACTGAGATTCGCTGTAAGATAGACTGTTTGCGACACGGGGACAGTACGCGGCTGCTCCTCAGAACGTAAACCCATCAACTTCTGATGTGCCGACCGGAATTGGCCCAAGGCTGCTGAACCTTGGCTTGCCAACATTTAGAGGTAATATACATGATTTGTCGGCTTTCTGGGAGAAGTTTCAGCAAACTGTCCACCTGAATAACGCTTTGTCGACAACGACGAAGTTCTTCATTCTACGTCATCATCTTGCGGGTGAAGCGGCAGTTGCGATATGTGGTTTTCTGACTTCCGAAGCTTGTTATTCAGACGAAATAGAGTTATTGAAGCAACGCTTTGGATATTGTAAACAGATTGAGCAACACCACCTATCAGCGCTCCACAATCTACCTCACATTAAGTCGAAAAGCGACGTCCACAGCCTCAGGCGACTTTACGAAGCTGTGCAGCTGAATATCCGTTGTCTAACTGTGCTAAATGCTCCTACACTTAGCTTTTCCGCTATGCTGATTGAGATTTTACAGAAAGCCCTACTGTACGACATCATTTTGGCCCATACACGTGCAAAGCGCAGTCAGGCACCAAGTGAAAACGGGTCTGCTTTGAACGTCTTTGTGCCAAGCGTTGCAGCCGCTACATCTGATGCGGAGTTAAGGACCTGCTCACCTGTATACGTATAGAGCGATAAAGTAGGGAGCAGTGCAACCCCTTTAATAACCGACTGCTGGATGAACGTGCACAGAGGACTCGAAGCGGCAGCACCATCAGAGCTTCTGTGCTACACTTCACATCGAGCAGCTGGGGTGAGTGTTTTTTCTGCAAGTCGAAGAAGCATGGCACGCGCGCTTGTGACGCGAACCTTGCCATCAATTTGAAGAAAGGAATGCTTGTGAAAGACAACCGCTGCTATCAATGCACGTCCCAAAGACACCGGGCACGTTCGCGCCTCGTCAAACTCCCCTGCTCGAGTTGCCACGAGAGGCACGCATCAAGTATGTGCGACCCGCACTACTTATTGAACCAAACAATGACACCTTCTCATCCAGTTGACGCCTCCGGCAGCACGGTACGCATGGTGTCGTCACAATCAGTTATGCTGTGTGACAAGTACTCATGAGCGGGGTACAACAAATCACAGTGACTATATCTACAAACGTTTCGCGCCTTTGTCATCAAAAACGGCAACACAAGGTATATTCGAGGGATTCTCGATAGAGGGAGCCAGTCATCCTTCGTCACAGAAGATCTCGCCAAGAAACTGCACCTACAGCTGATGGGAGAAACGCAAATATCGCTGAATACGTTTGGCTTTTCATCACCAAGTACTGTGGAAAGACGGCAAGTGGTAGAAGTTCCTCTGCGTAGCCAACACGGTTCTGACACCTGTACGTTGCGCGCAATCGTTGTTGCAGTTATCTGTCACAATATTGCTTCCCCGAAAGCTGACAGCCATTTCCTTCAGAACGTGCGTCTTGAAGGCAAAAATATTGCGAACATTGCGGACGAAAAGGCGTTTGGTGCGGAAACATAAAATAGCCTCAGCTTATTGATCGGTGCTGACGATCTCTGGCAAACCATGTCGGGACGTACCGTCAAAAGTGCCGAAGTTACAGAACTGGTAGCAATTGACACAGTGTTAGGATGGACGCTACAAGGACTCAGTCACCAAAAAGCCTTTCTTGGCTGCCGCTCTAGCCTAATGGTGTGCATTCTGAAAGTGTAAGCAATTGGGGATGACGAATCAACCTCGTAGATCTTGCAATTTTTTTGGCAACTAGAAGCAATGGCCATCTCATTATAAATGGAACCTTTTTCCCACTGTCTGTTGCACGATTCCTTGAAACTATTAGCAAGAAAGGTGACAGATACACTGTGGCGTTGCCTTTGAAAGAAGATAACAAGCCGCTTCTAGGGAACAACGGGGAAATTGCGCAATCATGTGTTCAAATGTAAACACGGAGGATATCATTGGTGGAAGGAATGTTGCAGGGATATGACACGATAATCCGGCAATATCTGGAGTTGGGTCACGCGAAAGTGGTGCCTAAGGATACTCCTCATGATCAAGATCGCACGATATATTATATGCCACATTGGGAAATAATAGGAGAGGAATCGATAACTACCAAACTGCGTGTAGTGTTCGACACATCGTCACACACGCAAGGTCTACATCCCTTAATGACTGCTTGGATAAAGGAGTGAACCTATATCCAGAATTGCTGCAAGTCCTTCTTCGCTTTCGTTGGTGCTCTGTCGCCATCAATTCCGACATCGAAAAGGCATTCATGCAAATTGAGATACAGGAGACTAGCCGAGATGCATTCTGGTTTTCTTGTTTGACTCTATTTCCGTAAGACAACACCGTGAACTTGTCGAAGGCGCATGACACGGCTACAGTTTTGATCAACGTCAAGCCCTTTCTCGCTCATGGCAACTATTCACAACCACTTAGATAACGCATGTGAAGACAAAGAGCTCGCTTTTACTCTAAAACAGGTATTTTATGTAGACGATTTATTGGTGGGTGCGGATACATTCCATGAAGGTCTGCGCATCTATGAGCAGTCGAAAGCGATTATGAAAGATGCTGGCATGAAGCTCAGAAAGTGAAAGACTAATGACCGGTTAGCTGCAGAACATTTTTGACAACCAGGAGGAGCAAGTAGAAGGAGCATCGGGAGCAGCAGCTGCGTTCTTGGCAATGCAATAAAATATAGAAAATGATTACCTTAAGTTTTCTTCCAAGTGTGTGGCCCAGTATTTATTGGTTGGCCAGCTCGCTACGAAACGTACCCTACTGAAGGTTGCTACTTGAATTTATGACCAGCTTGGCATTTTATCGCTATTTACCATCCCTGCGAAGCTTTTGTTTCAACGCCTTTGGGCTTTAGGCCATTCCTGGGATGAGGAATTGCCCGCGGAGACCAAGACGCGGGCAGCTTGGTGTGCAGATGCAATACAGCTCGGTCACATAAATACTGCGTGCTGCGTGAGGGACAGACTGCATGAAGCACTTGAAGAGACTGAACTGCGTATATTCGTCGACGCCAGTCTGAAGGCTTATGGAGCATGTGCCTGTTTGAGAGCATTTGATGAAGGCGGGAACTCTGCTACGTCGCTGATTGTAGCGAATTCAAGAGTGGCACCTATTAAAACATCAAGGGTTCCAAAGCTAGAGCTTATGGCCGCGGTATTGGGAGCCAGATTGGTAGAATACATTTGATCCTCGTGGGATTTCAAGTGTTTTGATTGCGTCATGTGGACTGACACCATAATTACAATGAGCTGGATCTGCAGAAGTCATAGCAAGTGGAATCAGTTTGTACAGCACAGAGTGACTGAAATAGCGCAAGTTACTGAAACAGCGCTATGGCGCCACTGCCCGCGCAAAGACAGTCCGGCGGATGTACTGACTAGAGGCATACCGATAAGGACTCTACGTGCATGTTGCTATTCGTGGTATGGATCTGAATGGTTGTGCCAGACAAAATCAAGCTGACCTCCAGAACCTAACAAGTACACACCGATAAACGAAAAGGCAGAAATTGAGACGCAACATGTATTTCTTCAAGCGTCATCCAGGAACTTACACCCGGTGATAGACATTAGGAAGCATAGCGACCTGCAGAAGCTCCTGCGCGTCACCGCCTGGGTCTTTCGCTGTGTGGTTCGATGCCGTGGACTTCAAACATCGCTCAGCAAAAACAATTACGGCACGGAAGCTAAGCAAGTCTGAAATGTTTAGGGTTCGATATGTTCAGCTGGAAGTATTCGCGAAGAACGTCGAACAACTGCAGCTTGGACACACTCTTCCCAAACAGTCTATGCTGATCGATCTTCAACCTTTCTTGGACCAAAACGACCAGCTTGGTGGACGACACGAGAGAATGGACGCCAAATATGACAAAAAACATCCGGCCATACTGCTACAAGGACATCTATCAAGTCTCTGGTAGTGACTGAGGCTCACTGCAGAGCTTTGCATGGTAGTGTGGCAAGGACTATGATGCAAATACGAGAGCGGTATTGGATCATCCGCACTCGACAAGAAGTCAAGCAAATTATCAACAAATGCTTTCTCTGCCGAAGATACAATGTAAAACCTGGGAATGTGCAATATGCGCCGATACCTGAACACCGTCTTCTCTCGTCACGGTCATTTGTTGTAGTAGGACTGGCCTTTGCAGGTCCACTATATATAAAGCAACAGGAGTTACATGGTGACACATCAAAACCTTATATCCTGCTGTTCACCTGTGGGACGACTAGAGCAGTACACCTTGAACTCACGAGTGCAATCTTGACCAGCGCCTTTTTGCTTGCCTTACGGAGGTTTTGTGCTCGCAGATAAGTACCCGCAACAATGTACTCGGATAACGCTCTCGTCATAAAGAGAGCGTCACGGGATTTCAGGAACATCTGGAGTGTCTTGAAGAGCTCTCCATTCGCATCTTTTCTGCTGACCTACCGCATACAGTGGAAGTTGATTGTGCCAGATGCACCTTGGTGGGGCAGATGGTGGGAGAGGCTTGTCTGGACTGTCAAGTCATCATTGTGCAATGTGATGGGAAAGAGCAAGCTCAGCAACAAACAAGCTGAGACAACGCTACTAGAGGTAGAAGCGTTTGTTAATTCATGACCCCTGACCTACACGTATACGGACGCCAAATAGCCCTCCCCGATATGTCCAGCACATTTTCTTCTTGGACTTTCATTGTTAGCGCCTCCGGAGCAGCGCAACAATCGCTATTATGCCATCAGTGGTCAAACTAGTTGAAGAGACACCAGCAAGAATTTGAGATACCGACAAAAATGATAGATAATATGTGGATGCGATGGAAAAAAGAGTATTTGTTAGAACTACGGTCACTTCACATTTACCCAGCTCATTCCAGCAGCTGCCTCCGAGTAAATGGCGTGGTGATAATCGAAGAGCCTGGCATTTCCAGCGGATGCTGGCCCCTAGGGCGAATCACAGGCGTTTACCTTGGACAAGATTGTATAATATGAGCTTGTCGAAGGAAAGCTCAAGACAGAAAGTTTTTCAGAAAACCAGTACAGAAATTGTACAGGCTGGAACTGAGCGACGGTACTGGGGAACGGGAGTATGTTGGTGAAGAAAAGAAATAAACGTGTGCAGGCTAGCACTGCAGAGAGAGAAGAGGAAGAATTTGGAAACAAGAAATGGTGTTTGGTCTGCTTTCTTAGCGGAGTGAGATAGTTTTCTTACACGCAGCTTTGTCAATGTTGTATCGAGGCGGTGATATTTGTGAATAAACAGATCCAGTACTCTGATCTCATCGTGTTCTGGGAAGGATCCGCTTTGCAAGGGCGGTAAATTTTGATAGTTCACATTGGCGAGGAGCTAATGTCCACAAATTCGGATTTGGTCGGGGAACATTGAAGGCTGCAGCAGCGGGTGTTGGTACCCCCGACCTTCACCGCTTGCTGCAGGTGAGCTTCTATGTCTCTTACCGATCTGTGTTTAGCCCATATGGTAATGTCGTCAGCATAAAGTGCGTGATGTATGCCTTCAACACTTTCCAGCTGAGCCGGTAGGTTCATGATAGCCAGATTAAACAGTAGGGGTGAAAAGACCTTGCCCTGCGGGTTACCTCTCATTCCTAATTGGTAGGGGCCCTATTCTTCATTCTGTGTTCGGATATATGGCTGTCAGTCAGAGAGGAATCGTCTAATGTATTGAAACGTGTTGTGTTCACAGTTGGTTTGGGAAAGGTGCGTCAAAATGATATCATGTGCGACGTTGTCGAAAGCTCCTTTCAAGTCGAGGGTGAGTATTGACTTGTAATTAAGGGGCTAATTGACGGGATTTAGAATTTCGAAGTCTAACTGAAGCGAAACATCCTGTGCGGACCCGTGCGGGCGGAAACCGAAATTGGTGTCAGCAAATACGTGTTGGTTCTCCAAAAGCTCGGATAGCCGATCTCGCACTATAGTCTCTATCAGCTTTCCCGCACAAGACGTGAGAGAGATGGGGCGAAGGTTATCCGTGTTCATGGCTTTGCCGGCTTTTGTACTGAAAGTAACCAGGGCAGTCTTCGATTGAATTAGGAGGGGTGTCTAACCAAGCCAGATTGTGTTTATGTACACCAGGAGTGCGTTCTTAGCCTGGTCGGGGAGTTTGGCAATTGATTTCATTGTAACTTTGTCTCTCCGCGCTGCCGTTTCTCGCTTCATTTCAGCCAGGGCCGCTTTCAGGTCATGTAGTAGAACTGCTGATCCAGCTCCGCGTTCTCGGAACCTGCATACGAGTACGCTGACCCTTGTATGTCACGTTGGACATAGAGGTATGGATCGCGTAGTTTGCATGCTAATTTTGAAGTGTCTCCTTTGAAGCCATGAAAAGCCCGTTGGAGATGTTTTTGTGTCTCAGCGCTGGTTTTGGTCAGATCACTCAAGGCGTGAAAGAGACGCCAAGTGTTCCGGCTGGACATTTGTCTAGTAGCCGTGTTGCATCGTTTCACCCAATTCGAGTCGGCGAGCTGGACCTTCTACTGAGCCGCTCGTTGGGTGAGCTCGGTAATGCAAAGTTTGGGCTTCCGATTGTGTTTTTGGCGGTGCCAACTGCGGACGAGGCTGTGCCGCGCCTCCCAGAGGTGAAGGAGGTGGTTCTTCACCCCTGGCGTACCCTCTCAGAGTTGAACTTGAGTTTCTGTCGAAAAGAGGTGGGTGACTAATTCTTCGACAGAAACTAATTGACTAACTAAAAAGAACGTTCATGCACATTCTAAATAAACTGAAAAAATAAGTGAAAGATAAATTTCTACAGTATTTCCCAGGTATAAGATAAAGAGGGCTCGATTCGTAATAGGCTTTAACAATCTCATCGTAACTGCTGAAGCGCCTTATTACTCCTTCACAAGCTTTCTCCCACTATTTTCGTATATTTATTCCTTTCTGCCGGGAAAGGCACCAATTCAAATATGCGTCTGAATAACATCCCTTTGTTTTCTGGCCTTTCAGGCTCTCTCCTCGGCAACCTATACGTTCAATGCCACTATATTGAGGTAATATCTTTACAGCATAATAAACAAATATCACAAGCAATGAAGTCACATGGTTATAACTGTCTTACAAGGAGGCAAAAGCTGCTTCATCAACTCACCTTTCCAACTGATTTGCAGCCAATTATATTGTGCCATAAAATTAAAATTGGTGTGTTTTGGTCATTCAGGCGATTCAGTTTTTAAAGGTAATTAAATTTATTACGCGAGACAAACCTGAAAAGACAGCCGTGAATCCAAAAGGCCGAGGGCACATCCAAAAGGGCACATCCAAAAGGGCACATCCAAAAGGCCGAGTACCAGCCAAGTTTTTATATGGACAATGTAAACAGGCGTTGTAATTAGGAAATG
The DNA here is from genome assembly GCF_013339725.1 of Rhipicephalus microplus. NCBI lineage: Eukaryota > Metazoa > Arthropoda > Arachnida > Ixodida > Ixodidae > Rhipicephalus > Rhipicephalus microplus. The sequence continues at coordinate 118,023,443 of NC_051166.1, read as the reverse complement.
TAATTAGGACAATGTAATTAGGCATTTAGACTATGTAATATACAACCTCCACCAGGGGGCCCGGGTTGCTTGAGCGGTTCCACAACAGCTCAGCCTTCGGACCTCAAATCTCCGTCAAAACTGTGAGTAATAATATAAATTTCCTCGCATGGTTTTATGAGGCTTCGGAGCACTTCGAGGAGCACGGTTTAGCCACCCAAATCAGTTACAACTTGAGAAATTAACGACTCATACTTCGTTTAGGCCTAACAACAGCAGCCACTGGCTCTACTTCGATCAAATCAGGAATTCCGCAAGAAAAGCTACTACGCACCTGGAAAACCACCCTCTTCTTGGACGAGCCTCGCCGCCACCATCTTATCTTGAATCTGCGGGAAAAAACGGTTTTTCTTCACTGAAAATCAACTGTGGGTAACACGTGTATCCGCCCTATGGGGGCTGCCATGTTGACAGGGGACTCTAGCACCTGCCCCCTCGAGCTCAAAGATTGAATGAAAAGGCATAAGATCACAACAAATATTGGTAACATTATTAAATCACGCAGGAGGATGATTTGGGGCTCTGAGCTCAATCTTACCAGTTTCTGACCGGCGAAAACAAACCCACAAGCAAACCCCATATGGTCCCACCTTATGACCATATGGGGGCCGCCATCTTGTGTGGGACCAATCCACTTTGAGGACAACGAGTCATATCTCGGCTTTTACACACCCCAGGACGACAAATCAGGTCTCAATTGAGTCGTTAAAATGCGGAGATAGCCGTAGAAAAAACCGCGAGCGCCCAATTCAACTGAGAGCGTCAAAAGAGACTTATTCAGAAGACACACTCAGTGTTGCCGGACTGCTGTCACTGCTTGAGCTGGGTTTGCCGAAACAGCTTCCACAGTGAATTAAGCCCACCGGAACTGCTCCTCCACCTCTTAGCCAATAAGCACAGATTATTCCAACTGCGGGAGCGGGAGCGGCCGCGTCAGCAGCACGGGTAAGTAAGCTCTGCACATATCTACCTATAACTTTAGCAATTTTGGTCCTAGGAGGGTCAGAGTGGTGTCTATTTGTTCGTGAAGATACAAGGAGTTCAGCCGCTACACATACTGCAATTACAAACAAAAATTTTAAATTTTACGAGCGGAAAACGGTGTGAATCTGTGAAAACAACAACAGTCGGACTACGTGCCCGGTGCCGCGCAGTTCCCAACCGGGAAAAATAAAAACCGCGTGTTGATGGAACTGCACTAAGAGGCCTCAGGTGCGGCGACACCGGTAACCACCGCCGGGAACGCACTCCCTCACCAGAGAAGGATTGGCCACCTTGGTGCAGTATATGGCCACTACCTCCCACATGCATACGCCAAATACCTCACGGCCCTCAGTCCTCAGCAGCTGCGAAGCAACTGACTACGGCGGCGGTCAGATCTGCAACGCAGCAGAAGGTTCTAAGAATCTCTGGACTACAGGCCGCCATTGCAACCTGAACTTGGCAACGTTTAACGCTAGAACCTTATCTAGTGAGGGAAGTCTAGCTGTACTATTCGAGGAGCTAGAGGGTGTTAAAGGGGATATAATAGGGCTCAGTGAGGTTAGGAGGACAGATGAAGCCTATACGGTGCTACAGAATGGGCACGTCTTTTGCTATCGGGGCTTGGCAGACAAAAGAGAACTTGGAGTGGGGTTCCTAATTCACAGAAACATAGCTGGCAACATAGAGGAATATTATAGCATTAATGAAAGGGTGGTAGGTATAGCAATTAAATTGAATAAAAGATACAAGATGAAAGTAGTACAGGCTTACGCGCCTACATCCAGCCATGATGACGCTTCACTTGAAAGCTTCTATGAAGACGTTGAATCGGCAATGAGTAAGGTAAAAACACAGTATACTATAGTGATGGGCGACTTTAATGCAAAGGTAGGGAAGAAGCAGGCTGGAGACCAGGCAGTAGGAGATTATGGCATCGGCACTAGAAACGCCAGAGGAGAGCTACTAGTAGAATTCACAGAACGCAATAATTTGCGGATTTTGAATACCTTCTACCGAAAACGAGAAAACCGCAAGTGGACATGGAGGAGCCCTAATGGCGAAAATAAGAACGAAATAGACTTTATGATGACTGCGCACCCAGGAATCGTGCAGGATGTGGAAGTGGTTGGCAAGGTACGATGCAGTGACCATAGAATGGTACGGTCTCGAATTCGCCTAGACTTGAAGAAGGAACGACAGAAACTGATACGCAAGAAGCCAATCAATGAGCTAGCACTGAGAGGGAAAGTACAGGAATTCAGAGTGCCGCTGCAGAACAGGTACTGGGCTCTTAGTGAGGAAACCAACCTTAGCGTAGATACAATGAATGATAATCTGACGAGTATCATTACGGAGTGTGCAGTGGAAGTTGGAGGCAGAGTAGTTAGACAGGACACTGGCAAGCTTTCCCAGGAAACGAAGAACCTAATTAAGAAGCGTCAAATCAGGAAAGTGTCAAGTACAACAGACGAAGTAGAACTGACAGAGCTTTCGAAGTTGATTAATAGACGTAAAGTATGCGATGTAAGAAGGTATAACATGGAGAGAATTGAACACGCTCTAAAAAACGGAGGAAGCTTCAAAGCAGTGAAGAGGAAACTTGGGATAGGCAAAAGTCGGATATATGCACTAAGGGACAAAGAAGGCAAAATAACTACCAATATGGATAGGATAGTTAAAATACCTGTGGAGTTTTACAGAAATCTGTACAGTAGACGCGACAACCACGACCTTAATACTATAAGAACTAGCAGTAACCCAGATGACACCCCACCAGTAATGATAGAAGAAGTCAGAAAAGCTCTGGAGAGCATGCAAAGAGGCAAAGCTGCTGGTGAGGATCAGGTAACATCAGATCTGCTGAAAGATGGAGGACAGATTGTGTTAGAAAAACTAACCACCCTGTTTACGAGGTGTCTCCTGACGAGAACGCTACCAGAGTCTTGGAAGAACGCTAACATCATCTTAATACATAAGAAAAGAGATGACAAGGACTTGAAGAATGACAGGCCGATCAGCTTGCTCTCTGTAGTGTACAAGCTATTTACAAAGGTAATTGCTAACAGAGTAAAGAAAACATTAGAATTCAATCAACCAAAGGAACAAGCAGGATTTCGAACAGGCTACTCAACAATTGACCACATTCATACTATCAATCAGGTAATAGAGAAATGCTCAGAGTATAACCAACCACTATACATAGCCTTCATAGATTACGAGAAGGCGTTTGATTCAATAGAAATATCAGCCGTCATGCAGACACTGCGGAATCAGGGCGCAGATGAAGTATATATAAACATTCTGGAAGAAATCTACAGGGAATCAACTGCTACCATAGTGCTTCATAAAGAAAGCAACAGAATAACTATCAAGAAGGGTGTAAGGCAGGGGGACACAATCTCCCCAATGCTATTTACCGCGTGCTTACAGGAGGTTTTCAGAAGCCTAGAATGGGAACAGTTAGGGATAAGAGTTAATGGAGAATACCTTAGTAACCTGCGCTTCGCCGATGACATTGCATTGCTGAGTAACTCAGGGGACGAATTGCAACTCATGATTACGGAGTTACACAAGGAGAGCAGAAATGTTGGTCTTAAAATTAATCTGCAGAAAACAAAAGTAATGTACAACAACCTCGGAAAGGAACAGCGCTTCGAGATAGGTAATAGTGCACTTGAAGTTGTAAAGGACTATGTCTACTTAGGGCAGGTAATAACCGCAAAGCCTAACCACGAGATTGAAGTAACTAGAAGAATAAGAATGGGGTGGAGCACATTCGGCAAGCACTCTCAAATTATGACAGGTAGATTGCCATTATCCCTGAAGAGGAAGGTATATAACAGCTGTATCTTGCCGGTACTTAGCTACGGAGCAGAAACCTGGAGACTCACAAAGAGGGTTCAGCTTAAATTGAGGACGACGCAGCGAGCAATGGAAAGAAAAATGGTAGGTGTAACCGTGAGAGACAAGAAGAGAGCGGAGCGGATTAGGGGACAAACGGGGGTTAAAAATATCATAGTAGAAATAAAGAAGAGGAAATTTTGGGACGTTAAACCCCACAAATCAATCAAATAAAGAAGAGGAAATGGACATGGGCCGGGCATGTAGCGCGTAGACAGGATAACCGCTGGTCATTAAGAGTAACTAACTGGATTCCCAGAGAAGGAGAGCGGGTTAGGGGGAGACAGAAGGTTAGGTGGGCAGATGAAATTAAGAAGTTTGCGGGTATAAATTGGCAGCAGCAAGCACAGGACCGGGTTAACTGGCGGAACATGGGAGAGGCCTTTGTCCTGCAGTGGACGTAGCCAGGCTGATGATGATGATAAATTAGGCGTCACAAATATGTAAGTTGTTGGCCTGCTCTCTTATAGTTTATTCCATGAGAAACGGATTGATCTAATAGACTTCCGGCCACGTCATTTTCCGCATGCACTCTTAGTTTGATATATTATTGTATTACGCCGCCATTTGCAGTAATGAAGAGAGTGAATCAGGAACGCTACAAGTGCCTAAGACCTCTTATATGGTTAACACTGCAAAACCCCAACTCGAACTGCGTAATGCGACAACACAGCATTAACATAATTGCTGAGATTACTCAGTAATTGAGGTGACAGAAAAATTATTCTTTTTTTATAAGCGTTTAGTGTCTGTTTAATGTCCAGCATTGAGGAGTCCAAACCCAAAGCCACCTTGATCTTTACATCACCGTTCTCTCCACTTCAAAGTTCCACCAACAGCAGCGCCACTAGCGCTTTCTTCGTCGTCAACACAAGCAGCGATTACTATAACTAACTAGATTTCACAAGCTAGGATAACCTTAACGTTAAACATTATTTTCCGATTTTAGGCTCCTTCAAGTAGTTGTGCTCCAGACTATTGCTCTGCATGCCCATGTTGAAATTTGAACTTGGAGCATACATTTTTTGGATTAACATGCTCCCACCTGAGATAACATAGTAACCGACCCATATGAAACTGAACTTTTTTTCGTAAATAATATTGCACAATGGCGACAAATCGCATACGCTACTTCATGCTGTTTTGTAGCCTTTCTTTTCATATTATTGAAATTTCACCACGTACAAAAATACGGGTAATGGAATCTAGTACCGCATGTAGCTTCTCAAGTTACGCGCGCTGCTAGTATGTGCACCGTCTAAGGGGCCTTGAAAAATCTAACTTTATACAGGTCTTTGAAGCGCATAGTGAAGACACAAAATAAAATACACCATAGGATAGCTACTCCCAACCTCTGTCCGGTGACGTTGCTGTCGAGTAGAGTTGATCGGCTTGCTTACCGACGACTGAAATTATCTTTGGGTCGTAAAGCTAAGTCCCCGACCAATATCAGTGCAAAGACTTGTATACAGCAAGCGTACGTTGAACTTTTCGGCCGTAAAACACCCCAGTAGCTATCGAAGAGCCCTGAACTCATCTCGTGCAACCTTGGGTCCGCTAAAGACCGATTGTACAGAAATGTATAGTGATGGCGTGATACGACCCTCAACACGTACAGCCATTTTTAAGAACACAATCACTGTGATTGTTTTAAAAGAGAGGGTGTAATCATGCCAAAAATTTATACGGGAGAGTTTATTCCGAGAGACCAGAGGGAATGAGGGCTCTGTTGTGTGGTTTAAGTAACAATTACTTCGAAGACGTTTCTGCCATAGTACATTTGGTAACTCGTAACCCGGCGTACTGCGGCTAAAGGAGGCATGCTGCAAGGCCAATAATGTAGGTGTGGTCATGAAGCTTTAGCTTGATTTCAACAATAATATAAGTTACAATTGTTGTGGTAAACTTTATTACTTATTACATGTTATCAAGCAAATCCATTCAGTTTCTCTATCATTGTGATGGGGAATAATGTTTGATAGATTGACATGACCAATTTTTTTTCCTTCAAAGGAATGCAAGTGGATATGATTACCTAGGCATGTTGGTGAACTATGCCGTTGCCAGCTACGAAAAGCGCAAAACACTATCATCCTTGAACAATTTCGCGCTCGTTTATTAGGCTTTATGAGTTGCGACTTCAATCGCCAACAGGTCGATTGTGAAAAACAAACCAATTGCATGCCCCCAGTATCACTTCAATTCCTGGAATTTTTTTTTTTTGGGTATGTGAGAGCTATCACGTACAAAATGCAGTTCCTTATATTGACAAAATGCATCAGGTATGCCATTGACACAATATCGTCAGATACATACCCGAATGTATGGCAGCAATTTTTATTTATTTATACGATGTCTAGGGAGACGGCGCACAAATAAGACGCTGGTTACTCCTTTGTCCCTAAGTGGATATTGAACATACTCAAACATTCAATACAGGTTCACTTCATCGTTGAAGTCACTTCATTGTAGAAGTGACACATCCAAGTGCCTTCTAGGCAAAACGTACAATATGAAGCCAGTATTCAATCTATTGCCACAACCTAAAAAAGTTGTGGCAACAGATTATCTGTATTAATTGTTCCAGTAAGGTTAAAGTGTAATGTGTAAGGGTGAAAATGTATAAGGACATGTGACACAATGAATGTTTCATTTACTGTATCTAGCTAAGAGTCACGCTACTTTGATATCAAGGTACATGTTTATGAGCATTCGGTGCAACCCCAAAATGCTTACTACGAACTTTTTGTTGAAGCAAGTGGCGACACAAGCTACATTTCAGGAAGAAACATAGTGACGTCATAGTACAACACAAAGAGTGTAACATGAACAGAGCAACACCAGTTAAATATGCATCGACAATACAACTTGCGAATAGCTAGTAATAGCAGGGCGGGTGTACGAGTGAGCGGGCGAGCGGAGAGTGCAGCGGAGCACAACAGGAAAAGAGTCATAGCTGAGCGACAAGCCGCTCGCTTCAAAGGATCGCAATAAGATTGAAGCAGTTAAGGTTACTGTTGATCGAGCAGAGGCTTTGTGGCGATTGATTGATATGTGTGGTTTAACGTCTCAAAACCACCATATGTATATAAGAGACGCAACAGTGGAGGGCTCCGGAAAATTCCACCACCTGTGGTTCTTTAACGTGCACTCAAGGCTTTGTTGCAATACCTGCCGAATAAAATTGAAGTCACCGAGAAAATAGTATTGCAGAATGGATTTTAATAGGTTACAAGTGTTAAGTAGAAACAAATTCTCCTTTTTCGTACGTGAATTAGTCTCTTCACTGATGGCACCGCCGCGATGGTCTAGTGGCTGAGGTACTCGGCTGCTGACCCGCAGGTCGCGGGTTCGAATCCCGGCTGCGGCGGCTGCATTTCCAATGGAGGCGGAAATGTTGTAGGCCCGTGTGCTCAGATTTGGGTGCACGTAAAGAACCCCAGGTGGTCGAAATTTGCGGAGCCCTCCACTACGGCGTCCCTCATATTCATATGGTGGTTTTGGGACGTTAAACCCAACTTACCAACCTACCTGTCTTCACTGATAAATTGGTGTCTTCGCGTCCCTGTTTTGGTGTCTTCTTGGAGTGCTCAGCATACAAAAAAGGAGAGAGGGGTTTGGTGCCAAAAGAGTGAAGGTGGAGCCAAGCCAAGCAATGAGTATCTTGGTTTCTAGCAGCACCGTTGTTGAAGCGCGTGCTTTTCACGAACTGTATGCGGCAATATTGGCTCTTTCTTACCCTTTGCGCTATGCTACGAAGTATATTACATGTCCCTTGGCTTCTCTTTAAGTTGAAGTGGTCGGAGATTGAAAATCATTTAGTATTGGGGGCGCTAAATGAAAGAAGGCGTGATACGCTTTCCTCTCGTGGCCTGCTCAATATCAATGCCATGGACAACGGCGTGTTCCGCCCATGTGTCCAAAAAGTAGAATATACAGAAGGTCCTCGTCACCTCGCACATTCCTGAAACAGAAGTGACCACTCAAAGAGTGCAAGCCTTTGAAGACAAAGCGCTATGCATGACCCTTCGGCGGCTGTCGTATCAAAACCGACTGAATAATCTTGAGAAATTCGGCCGACATAGCTCGACGATATCATCCTTGATGACAGAGGCCTTGAGACACATTAATGAAAAGTTCTTTCATCTATTTAACAATAATATAAAGAACCACAGCTGGCTCACCATCGACACGCTGCGGAACTTTTTTAAGGTATTAAGCAATAAGAGCAAAATGAAAGCTATTAGTTGGAAGTTTTGGTGTACCTGTTTCTCCTAACGTTTGGTGCTTTGTTGACGGCACATCACGTGCTGTATGCAAACGCACAATACAGCATCATCTGTATTTTAGTGGGCATAAAAATCTCAATGCTCAGAAATATCAGAATATATTGTGCCCGAATCGCATCATTTGGCAGTTGGATCAATATTATTCAAGCAGTAAGCATGATACTGGTCAATAAAGAGCAGGTCATATGCCTGGAAGTCACATTTTTCTCCACGTTTGTGCGGGACTATCACGTCCAACAAATATAGAATAGAATAGATTTAAATTCCTAGACGAAGGACTTCACAATACGTATTGAAATAACGTGTCTTCTGTTTACATGTGTGAATACGATGCTTTTTGTGTATTCTTGGGCGTTTTCTTTGTTAGCCTCTGTGTTTTCAGTTTTATTTATAAGGTTAATGCTGATCCCTGGTAAACGACCATATCGTAAGATGGGAAAATAAAATTACGGTAAATAAGCAGGCATATTGAAAGCATGCTAGGTCATCTTGCCTATTCTGTTGCTACTGTTATATTCTCTAGCACACATGCACCAAATGCTCGATTAAAAGGCGCAGTTGTGATGACACAGTACTTAATTTCACTTACTGTTTCAGGCAACTTTGGCAATAGCCATGCTTACATGAATCTCGACAAGCTCGTGCACGCCTACTGCTACTGCCTTTACGGGGACTCTGCTAACTCACTAAGGCCACTATACTGAAACCTTACGGCAGCGAATCACTGACACCCGAAACATACGCCTCAAAGCAATGAGCAGTATGAGGCAGGCCGTGGAATCAGGTTTCAGCAAGGATGATGAGCTTTTTTTCTTTGTATATGTTAAAAATTGCCTGATCCCACGTACAGTGGGAATCGATGATATGCGAAGCGTGAATGAGGATGGTGAATATGTTAACCTGCACATGACTTTCATGTCACGATTATAATGTTTGAGCCAGGCATTCGTGCTCGTGGTTCATTCAAATCACGTAATAACAAATTTGGTATAAGGGATGCTAGAAAAAAGGCCGCAAGCGCGCTATCAGCGTAGGTTGTAGTGATGTTTCGCTTGACACGCATTTCCCGATTATCATGTTTCGACGTGTGATTTACCTTCGTCGTCTTTTAGCGACGTGTAATACCATATCTGGTATATGTGTAGCGAGCGAAACGGCTGTGAGCGCGCTACGAAAATTGCATGTATTCAAGTTTTACATGACACCCATGTCATGATTATGATGTTTGCATCAGTCATATACCTTCGTCGTCCATTCACGCCACGTAACACAAACTTCGGTACACTGTAAGCCAAAAACGGCCGAAGTGGGAGCAACGGCTGTTTTTACTCCTTCAGACCAACTGTTACTCTCCGAAAAGACAAAGCGGAACAAGATGGCCGACTTGTTCGAAAATGGGGGAGCAACTGTATTCATCTTAGATTTGTAAGGGAGCAACAGAAGGGGAAACCGCTGTAAATGCTCTCGTCACGCAACGGTTACTCCCCGGAAGGACACCGCACACAAATACGCATGCCGCCCACATTGATATTCATGGGCCAGATTAGTGTTTTTTCTGGGTGCCAAACTTCCCCAAACCAAAACAGTGATTTATTTTAGCATCCGCAGATAATAAAATAGCAGCGCTGGCTGAACACAGAAGGCCTGAGAATACAGCTACGGCAAGTACCTAACACACGCAGGAGCAGCATGGAGAGTTGGCACGTCAAAGCGGACCGAACGCCGAAACACGTGCAAAACAACGATAGAAAAAGAAAGTCTAGACACGCCGTTCATCCGCAAAGGAAGGGCGTCAAAGCCAATCAAGCATCGAAACACGTGCATAAGGAGCCCCCCCCCCCAGATATATAGGAGGAAAAAAAAGCGGACCCAGATGCTCTTATCATCAGCCGTACACTTAGTAGCACGCTTCAACGTGTAGTTTGAGACTTTGAGGGCAGAATGACAAATCTGCGCCATCTGCGCCCGCACGACAAGTGTGGCGCTAGTGTAGCAAGCGATGTAATATACAAAGTAATTTTTATTCAGTGTTTATGTTTACCAGCAGTAAATAAAAATTACACTGAATTTTTGATAGTTAGTTATGAGTTTTAGTGTACCTCAGTTTTTTTACAAGTGTATTAGGAGAACACACTGAAAGCATTGCGCTGACGCCTGTGCTGCCACTGCTAGACGTTTTTTTTTTTTTCGGCGCAACTAGGTTCGCGTTCGCACTACTCATATTCATATGGTCTGTGGACGGCGAGCACATGGACATGCGAGCTTGTGTGCTATGTTTTGATCATGCGTGTGTGTCGCAGATTTGCGTTTCTACTTATTCGTGATGAAGGTTAGTGTATATTTATCTTTCGAGAGCGCGATGTTGTTGTGGATTTTGCTGCTGGGTGGAACAAACACATCGTAAATACGTCTTGAGCTATCTGCAAACCTGTTCACTTGTCGGACAAAAGACTGCGCGTGCATCAGCTTGCAGGTGAGTGGCATTTCCAGCAACATTTAATGCTCTTACAGTGTGAGTAATTACAGCGTAACATTGGTTGGGGCGGGGCGTTTTCAATCCCAAATTTATGCTTGTTCACAGCTTGTCGAAAATGTTGAGTTGTCGAACAGCTGGCTCATTGTTTTTTCTCCAAAGACATTGTTGAGTGGTTGCGCTATCAAAAAAGAAATGATTTGCTTTTGCTTACTCACCGTATCCATTGCTAGGCGTATCGGACTAAATTATCTCTATTATTACCGCCTGCATACCCTCTTGCTGCTTCTGTCACCACTGCAGTGCCAGAGTACTTTTGCTGTCAAAAGTTCCTTTTCGCAACAATACTTAGTTCGAAAAAACATTGGGACGGGGTTGTAGCGGCCTTCATACTGGTACTTATCTATCATTGGCCTTATGTAACGTTAACGGCTGGGTGTTGTGGCCTTCGGCCGCATTTTTTAGAGCTGTAGAGTGTATGCATACCTGTACGTGAACAAATCATTTTCATATCACTTCACAGGCATAGCCAGGTGGTGGCGCACGAAATGTTTTTTTAGGCCGGGCTTAGGGAGCCAATATGACCACCATGTTTGTTTGCCCGGGCTCCAATTCGGATAAGCGGACCCCCCCCCCCCCCTCCCCGCACGTCTAAAAAAATACGCTTACATCACTGTGTCACTTGATTCACCTCTACGCTGAACGCATTATTTTATAGGCACGCCATCAAGCGAGCACTTTGCATATGGACAGAACAATTGGAGGAGAAATGACCAAATCTTTCGGATTTCTTTAGTGATGAAAAACATTCGCAAAACTTAATAATGTGAAAGACAATCATAACTGGTGTAGGTTCACGTTAGCGTTGTCATTATTCTGCATCTTGGAATCTCTATGCGCTGTGAAAACTTGGCAAGCCGTTGAATTCACATTTACCAATCGACGAAAATTTCGACAACCTCGATAACGCCGTTTGGGATTTGCTGCATGCACATCATTAGGCTGGTGTCCACTCGGCTGTTCTTAACCAGACTTTACTGCTACCAAATAAAACAATATTTTATGCAGCTTCTTTACTACTTTTTTTCAGGTGTATGGCACAAATTTGGTATTACTGCAGAAAATGATGCCCCCAATGACGCTAAAGTACAGAAAGCAAGTGAATTTTGGTAAGTGCAGAATTTTTGTACTACGTATATGAAAGCATCGCTTTTTGGGGAGCAAACTGAGCATGTGTTGGCCAGCGAATAGTGTATCATGCCACATGGTTACACTGGCACCGATAATTTGACATGGTTCCGCTGGCCCTTGTGTGTGCTTACACTGTTACCGTTAAGATAAAATGTTTGTTTTCATTGCCGGGATTGCTGTTTGTACTGGAAAGTCAACTGCCAAGATTTGTTTACGTTGGTGCTACTGAAAGTACGTTTTTCCTATTTACACGGGATTCGGCTTGCACAAAGCATAACACTTGGACCTAGATTCACACCGCTGTCCATGTGCAGGCCTTCATAACAGCGTTTCTTGACTCGCCTTTACCCTGTTTTCTGCACATGTTTCGTGGGTTTCAAAGTGCCACAGCATGTTGACCTCTCCCACTCTGACAAATTCTCGTTTAAAGTTCTGCAAGAGTGTGCTTACCTTTCTTGTGTACCTCCTTGCTGTTCCAAGATCCTGAATCGTTATGCTCTTACTAGAGGTGGCAGTGTTCCTAATGTTTGTATTTCCATCACGTTGACCAAGTATGCGATGTTGGCTTGAATGGTAGCACATCCTCAACAAATGTCTTTGCGACACATGTAGAAGGCAGTACAAAATAAATAGGCAGACACTCACACCGGGCGCTAACTTCTGATAATGCTTTTTTATGAGGGGGGGGGGGAAACCACAGTGCGCTTATACCAATTTGTCCAACAGAGCAGTAACCTGTTCGGCTGTGAACCAACAAGACGTTGAACTAATAAAAAGCTTCACATATTGCGCTCAGATATATGTTTATGGGCAAGCTATCTGTGACACTGTCAAACAAATGATTCGAATATCTGTGCATGCCTTCAAATATATTGCTTCGTTCACAGATCTCGTGGCCGCAACTCGTCAACCGAGTGAACAAGTGCACCCTAGTTTCTTAAATTTAAAGCATTTTTTGAAGATAGCACGGTCTATATTTATTTGTGTCTACAGTTTTGTCCAGCCGTTTACGTCAGGTACAAGGAAATATACTGAAGATTATCATGCAGCCTCTGCAAATGGTTGCCTTCAAACAGGCTTTGCATGCTTGGCTTGTGCCAACAGGTATTGCCCAATTCATGACGCAGCATCATATGATAGAACAGTAGAGTCGAGAGCAACTATGTGCATGAGCTGAATATGTATTTTAACATGAGCGGACGGTACGTGTTATTTGCCACACATATGATCTCGCTTAGAATGCTCATTGGTGAATGGGCTCATAGAAATGTCACTCAGCTGTTTATAGAAAACTAGTTAACTTAACCTAAGGGTAGCTTTAACTGCTACAAATATAATGCCTTCTTGAGTTGCTGCACATTTTCTTCCAGAATATTGCTATCCGAGACATCATGTGAAGAACGTCTACCACATCAGCATTTATATGGCTTGCCAAGTAACGTTTGGCCGGACCTACCTTTTTTTTCACATTTTGTTTCGCAGTAGACATGCTAGAATGTAAACGCTGCTGCCATGTGTGTGACTCATTGTTATGTATTGATTCTGGCATGTTAAACCTCACACTTCTATTTTTTCTTGCAGCAATCGGATGCTTCACATACGCCTGCGGTGACGTTTCGCTGCGCTAGCCTGTTGGAAACACCAGTCCTGCGAAACTCGAGTCCTTCACAATTGGAGAAGTTGCCCTTCTTTCTCAAATGATGACACAGACTACCCTATGCTAGAAATTCAGGATAGTTTTTCCACGGAGGACGCAGAAAACCTTTGATGTATTATGGTGCTTGGTTAGGGCTGGCGGTGGTGTGGCGATGTCTACTTCTCGAAGTGTTCACACGTCGACTAAAAAAAAGAAAATTAAAACAATGAAGCATTTCTTATCCTTTCAGTATTGTCCACTTTTTGTGTTAGAAGCAGCCAAGCAGTGCTCTTTCAAGGAGCTCTCCCCATGTGTTGAGCGTGTGACAAGCATACTCGTGATAAATATTCATTCCCACAAGGAGTAACTGGAAGCATGTGCAGTTGGTCGTCAGAGAGTAACTGCGAACACGCGGGAGGAACGGTAAAGACTAACCGTTGGCCTTAGGGGAGCAACTAGTGGGAGTAATGGTTGGTCCGCAGGGAGCAACTGGTGGGAGTAACTGTTGGTCTGCAGGGAGCAACTGGAGGGAGTAACTATTCATCCTTCTAAGGAGGAACTGAAAGGAGAGCAACGGTTCGTCCCTCTGCAGTTACTTCTTTTATGGGAGTAATGGGAGTGGCAAAGTAATTTCTCCCTGAAAGGAGCAACCCCTCAATCCCCGTTGCTCCCTTTTGGCTTAGAGTGTATATGTGAAGCTAGCGAAACAGCCACGAGCCACGATCAGCATAGCATGTTGTCATGTTTTAAAATACACGCATGTCAAGATTACTATGCTTGGACGTGTCATTTACCTTCATAGTCAATTTGCGTTACGTAAAAATTAAGGGATTCTAAAGCTTCGCCTTTAGGAGGTAAACGCAATAGCGGCATCCTGTTCCTAGCGTGTACTTCAAACACTTGGTGCATACAAACAGTTTCGAACTTGCTATGCACCTAGCACGTCGACTTAAGGGAACAGGCGCAGTAACGTGTGTGTGTTTTCTAGTGGGGTACGAGCTTTCAACCACGAAGCCATTACGAGAAACATGTTCTGACGACCGTTGGAAATGGGCACTTGTACCACGCTATATTACAGCAAAATTTTATGTTGCATAGTGAAGCAAGTAAACATAATGCGTGTGTTTGTAAAGCGTGGAGGCTACTTTCACGTCATTTCCAACCAGAGGAAATTCTTGTCACTGTTTCCAGAAGCAGAGGCCTGGCCGTGTGGCAGTAAATCTGCTTACTACACAAATCACCCGGTTTTGAACGCCACTTGGACGTAAACAACCTCTGATTCAGGATTTTTCATAATTTATTCATTTTATTTGCATCGTTCTCGCATTTCTGGTCTTGCATAGGCTGATGTTTTTCTCTTACTACGAACCACGCCGACGCCTACACCACCGGAAACGAGCTCCTTCCTGCGAAACGAGCTTTTTTACACTATCACGTTATTACAAGTTTTGGTATATGTGAAGCTAGCCAAACGGCAATGAGCGCGCTATCAGCGTAGCATGTAGCCATGTTTTACATGACACGAATGTCGTGATTATTATATTCTGACGTATCATTAACCTTCGTTGCCTATTTGTGCCACGTAGTACAAAATTTGGTATATGTGAAGCTGTAGCAAAACGGTTGCGGGTGCGCTAGCAGTGTAGCATCTAGTCGTATTTTACATCACTCGCATGTTATGATTATTATGTTTGGACGTGTAACATACCTTCGTAGTGCATTCGAGTTACGTAGTACCAAATTTAGTATGTGTGAAGCTAGCGTAACACTCGCGAGTGCACTATGAGCGTATCATGTAGTCATGTTTATTATATCACGCATGTCATCATTATCATGTTTGGACGTGTCACTTACATTCAGTCTAGTGCATCATGTAGTACCAACCTTAGTATATGTGAGGCTATGGAAATGGTCGAGAGGGCGTCATGAGCGTGCCACTAAAACACGCTCCTACATGACACGCTTGCCATTATTAGGATGCGCACAACAGTCATATACATTCCTCATCCATTCACGTCACGAAATACAAAATTTGGTACATGTGAAAGTAGCGAAATGAGTGCGAGCGCACCATGAGCATGGCATGTAGTCATGACTTACATGACATGCATGTGATGATTTCAACGTTAGGGCAAGTCACCTATGTGCGCCATGCAGTCATATCATACCGTACCAGTTCTTCAAATATCTTGTGAACGAAACCACCACAAAGGCAGCAAGACCTTGACCCGTAAATCATCACATACATTTCACATTTTCTTATTATGGCTACTTCCTAATGCTTGCCATAGAGTCATGTTATGACATACCAATTTACCTATATATTCTAATATCGAAATGTCCTGGAGATTTAAAAGTTGTAGGTGGCTAGATAAACAGAAAGATACGGTTGAAGTCACTGAAGTTCGCTAGTTCACTAAGATACGCTTCGAATTTATAAAAGCAAAAATGTTTTTCGCCAGGATGAAGAATAGTTGTATAAAGTGAATAAATTTCCGGCAAACTGTCACACTTGCCTATATTGTGCAGAGGCCTTGCACTACTTTAACCTAGAACCGCCATGCTTAGAAGTGTACTAAGTCTGTGAGAAAAGTAGCCCTCCATTGTTGGAAGAAAAAAAGCTGGTGTGATTGGACCATTTAATTAGACCATGGTATATTTGGACTCTGCACACTTCTTACAGCAGTGTTGCCATTGCTCGACGCATTCTGGGAAGGTCTCTGTTGGAATAGAGCTTAACTCAGCTCTCGTTGCAGCCGCAATCTTCTGTCTTGTCTGAAATCACTCTCTTTTTAATGTCTTTTTGAGTTTGGGAAAGAGCCAGAAGTCACAGGGGCCCTTATCATGACAGAAACTCTCGAATGCAGAGATGCTGCTTGGCTCACGCTTTGATTTGACTAGATAAAGTCGGCCCGAAGCAGAGAGCAGTCTTGAAAACGCCCAAGTTGGCCTTTTGAATTCGCAGTCGCTCAGGCTGTCTTGGTTCATTAAGACAAGAACGACCTTCAATGCAGAAGCATACTGCTCGCCTGTTATCGAGGTTAATAAGGACGTTGTTGGCGTAAGGCATGTGTTACAGCAAAAAAAAAAGTTCGCAAATTACAAAATATCTATCTGGCCAACGTGCTCGAAACATATATTTGTCAATTTACTTCTATTGAGCGCCACATTACACCGACGTGATGCCCGCGGCACCACGATGCGCATTGTTGTTTGTGGAAAGCGTCGTTTTTCAGTTCGTTTCAGTGGTCGTCCAAAATGGGCGCGTTTCTTCGGCTGTCCATTCATCGCATTTTGCTGCTGAACGCAGCGGGGTGCATATGCACATCTTCGGGTCACACGTTTCTACAAAGCAGAGAGATTTCTCGTCGTACTCGATCAGTACTGCTGACTTGGCGAGTTGTTGCAAGATAAAATGATATTGTTTTAGCGCAGCTCAGTTTGAGCGTGAAGGAAAGATACTTTGCTGTAAAGAAGGGGAAAAAACAGACGAGAGTGTGAGCGCTAACGCCCAACTTTTGTTTATCGCGTACCCTTGCAACACATTATATAGCTCATTCTACGTGACGCCACACACAAGAGAAAACAATACTTGTGTGACACAGCACACTATCGAGGAAACTTATTTGTGATCTGATTTAGGATTAACAATTCTATACCAATGCTTCACAGCACGCAATCCAGAAAATTTCGCCTGAATAATTTCCCGTGTCATCTGGTTACGATTGCTGCCCAAGATCGCACACGGATCAAAGAATGGAGTGCACCCACACGTATTACATCGCATAGCTAGGAAACCACCAGAAGAAAGCTTGGTTTTTACATTGCAAGAGGGCTCGCGCAAGCGTTCATTAACACACCTACCAATCTGCCCATTCTAAACCACGCCAAACGACAACAGGAACATGTACACACCAGCTAGGCTGGATTCAACGAACTTAGTTACGTGTTCCTTTCCACAGGTGGGTTGCAGCTACTTTTTGTGGTTCGTAAGCTTGCATAGACGGCTTAATTTATCTGGAGCAGAGAACACCACTCGTAAATTTTCTGTCAGGGCTATCTTTTTCAAATGGTGTGAAATCTTATATACGTATGGAATCACACTGGTTATGTATGTACGGAATCACACATCCTGGAAGCTTGTGCATAAATCTTGTACTACATGTGGGTTGCATAACCTTTCTTTAGCCAGGAACTTTTTTATATATGTGTGTGTTTATTTCTGCACCCTGCTTCCTATTTTTCGTTTTTATTTGCTTGGTTATTATTGTCCGTATATATATATATATATATATATATATATATATATATATATATATATATATATATATATATATATCACGTTTGCAATTTTCAAAAATACATTTTCGCATCTTCTTTGCCTTCTTTTTGTGCTCTGTACCATTATACATTGCTCGTTTCAATTTGCCCAACTTCCAACTCTGTTGCATACATTTATTTTTGTCATTATTAGTTTATCGCATATTTACCAGTGCAATGAACGGCCAATTAAGGACATTTGCTTCATCTTTTTAAGTAGGATTTACTTGTATGTAACTAGATTTTTGGGCTTTCAATGTTTTTTGCATGTTCATCTTCGTGCCCACAGCCTTGTCTTGCTGATGTTCTGGTGCCTCTGATGATATGGCTTATGTCTGTGCTCCTCAAGATCATTGGTGCCTGCAGACAGTAATGTACTGCATCTTTTCGTTTCCATCATTGCTTGCTTTTGTGTATGTGGTGATGCCTGTAAAATGCAGTGTGGTATACAGTGAAATGCTTGTGTAGAGAATCTTGTGGAACACTGATGACTCTTTTTTTTACATATCTCTGCATTATCTACGATGAAATCTTCAATGGACAGAATAGAGCAGGTAAGCATTATGAGAAAGAGGGACAAGCTGGTCCACAGCAGATTGAAACAGCATTTGCCAAAAAAGCGTACTTTTTCCCCTTCACCCCAGTATTGCTTGTCGAGTGGGCAACCACAGCTGACCTGATGCCATCGAGATTCACGGCATGCTGGGCTGCGAGATCAAGGAGTTCAGAGATATATATAGGGTTCTGTCCCTGTATGGTGGCGCTGGTGATCCATCATGAAGCACAACCAACTGGCCAGAGATTTGTCTTCCTATAGCTTGGAAGTTTACAGTCGCGTGTGCTTTGCAGCCTGCCCCCGCACTTGCCTACTGTTCTGGCATGGACCTGACACAATAGTAACACACATCATTATTAGTTGTATTCTCTTATTGTTAGCATTCTCTTGCAGGCCTGTTGCTGCGATTCTTTGTCCGACAACAATTAAGTGATTAAGTATGACTTAATTGCTTTGTTGAACAAGCAAATTAGTTGTAGTAAACTTCACTGTAGTTGCATTTATCACACAGACCAACCAGGCCATATCTTGTACTTTATTGTACTGGCGATTTCGTAGTATAGACATCCATTGCAGCGGTGTTTGACTGTACGTGCCATTAGGTACCTGACAGTTCTCACCTCATGTTCACTGAATATTGTTTTAATCTGTACTCTGGTGAGAGTCCAGAGAAGCCGGACTCTCCGCTGTAAATTGACCCCCCTCCAGGTAATGGCAGTGCCACGTCAATGTGACGACTTAGGTGACAAACTTTGCGCTGCACTCACGCAAGCAATTGCAAAGCATGGATGGATGGATGGATGGATGGATGTGGCTGTACCCTTTAGATCGGGCGGTGGCTAACGCCACCTAGCCGTAATACTTAGTGAACTAACCATTACATTTATCTTTTTTTTCCTTTAAATAATGAAGTTGAGGATTCGTACTTCGCAGTGAAGGGTTTAATTTTCACTCGTGCCTTGACTTTAGCCACCAATCAGATAACCTCCTTCTAGTTAAGTCTACCCGCTTAAAGTCTATTTTGCCCTCGCTGTCCCTAAATCCCAGTGCTTTGAAAAACTCTGCGCCATCATCCTGAACTATAGGGTGAAGCCCTTTACAGAACATTATCAAGTGTTCGGCAGTTTCTTCTTCCTCTCCACACGCACTGCATATTGTGTCGACCCCTTCGTATTTGGCCCGATATGTCTTGGTTCGCAGTACTCCCGTCCTGGCCTCAAACAGTAGAGAACTACCCCGAGTATTATCATAGATCCTTTCCTTGGCAATTTCCTGCTTAAAAGTTCGATAGATCTCTAGTGCGGACTTCTTAATCATGCCCATTTTCCACATGTCAGTCTCCGTTTCCTTCACTTTTTTCTTAACCGATAGTTCTTTTTGGTTTGGCCAACTGATGTTTTCTAAGTATTTACCAGTCAACTTCCTGGTTCGCTTCCTCCATTTTGTATCGACATTCTTCATGTACAAGTAGCTGAAAACCTTCCTAGCCCAACGCTCTTCCCCCATTTCTCTCAATCGCTTCTCAAATTTTCATGTCACAAAGTGGCAGCGACATCTGGCGGCTCAGAGACACCATTGGCTGGGGGAGATCCTTTCACAGAAAAAAGTTGCGTTTCTCTCGATTTGTAACTGAGAATATTTATAAACGCTTGTCCGGTCAAAGCAGCAAAAGCCAAGATGATTGCCAATAACATGTTTTGAGGCAGTGCTACGGATCCCGACACATGGTGCCACTCAGCAACTTTGATCTTCCTGGTCGCGGGGAAGGAATCATTGCTAAGGTATGCTTGGCTGTGGTGCAAAATACATTTCGTGGTAAGGATGTCAATGAGAAATGTATTGTTTATTACAGTCTAGCATGCCTAAGAAATAAAATGTAAGCACCATCTTGTTTAAAAAGAAATATTTTTGTGAAGGAGTCACTGTGCCGCTGGCACGTTGTACCTGGGAAATAGTGGATTGCCCTTATCAGTCTTGTAATGGTGGTACTATGGTGAATATTTGGCCTTTACTAGAACCAAAGGTCGACTAAAATTGTGAAATTCACTCAGACTTGCTCGGACTCAATTTCTCCGTGACTTATTCAGACTCAGACCAACGACTGCACCTGAGTTTGAGTGAGTAGATTCATGAGTGAGTTCGCCGAGGTATTGCTAAAACATTGGGAGCGTCGCGCACTCAACGTATAATTTTCAGAAGTGAAGTTTTGGAAATTTCAATACTCTGTGCTTGGGAAAAACTAGAATTTTTCACGGTCGAATCTTCGTGTGAAACTTTCGGTTATTGTGACCTTCATTACCACAGGCATTGCAGCAGACAACACTACTTACATTCTTACAGAATGTAAATAGTGTTGTGCCCTGTGAGCATCACATCACCCTTGAGCACTGTTGCAGTGGCATTTGTACAATATTTTAAGGCCAGATATTATGTGAAATCATGTCAAATGAAAAAAATTAAGAACAGGAAAGTATTGTTTGTCTAGGATAACAAATCAATTAGACTGCCTGCAGTAAGAGTACAAGAGCAGGAGGAGCTCGTTGAGATCAGCAATAAGAAAACGAAAACACTGGTCGATGAAACCAATTAACATGTGTTCCCAGTGATCTGTCTTGGTGCCACCTTGGAGATGATAAGTGTACAGTGTATCATGCATAAACACATTTACCTAAAGATAAAGACCGGATCTTTCGTTGCCGGCATGCCTTGCTTTTCATAGAAACCTACCAAGCACTTTGACAAATTCAATGCTTACTGGGCACCAAGCATGTCCTTTTATGGATGCAGGAAAACTAATATGCAGTAAATTAAGTATAGAAAAAAAATGTAAATGTTAACATATTTGACAGAGACCTGTCTGGCTGAATAAATATTATACGAATAAAATAAACTCTCCAGCCACTTTTTAGTTCTAGGTTTCTAAATGTGAGAATTGAAACCTAGCCCTACGTTTTGACACCCATTCGGTCTCTTCTTCAGGGGGTAACTGTCCAGCTGGTTCTAAAGCTAGCGTAATTTTTTAGTGGTTTTCCTCCTCTCCACATTCATTATTCCTCTCTCCTTGTTACTGCTTTGTGTCCTCTATTGGTTTCAGAGACCGTGAACGTACACACTCAGCTGGGTCCCAGTTGAGCGGTAGATATTTTCAGGTGTCGTTTGGATGTGCCAAGACCCCGCAGGGGCTTCTGGGTAAGCAGGCGTTTGGTGTGTAGCGACACCACGGACTCGAGCTAATGGGGGGGGGGGGGGTTGACTCCTTCTCACGCCTAGCCGTGCGTGGCTTTGCCGTGTTCGGGGAAAAGGGGATCCTGGGGGTTGAGCCGACGCCGGGTGATTCGGCCTTTAAGGCCCGCCGGCAGAGGCGACACACTCCTTTGGCCCCGGCTTCACGTAGACGGCACCCCTGAGCTGACCCACCCAGGGGAAATCGGCAGTGGCCTTTTCCTGTCTCTCTCTGCCTCCTGATCTTCGTCTTTTCTCTCTTCCAATCTTTCCTGTCATCTCCTCACTTCTGGTTACTTCCATCTTCCAGGCGGCAAGGGTTAACCTTGTGTAGGTGCCCTCTCTTGGTCACATATTATTGGGTTATACTGGCTTTGTACAGCTGGCGCTGACATACCTTGTTCATCCACGTCCTCATGTTGGGTTCAATGGTGGGCGGCTGGCTTGGCTGCCGAATTCATATACACTTTATGGCCTATTTTTTATTTCCTAAACTGTCTGATCGCCCTCCTCCTAAGAAGGGGCGCACCGATGCAACACTGAATGTATTTATAAAGCCGAAAGAAACTTTCCCGCGCATCCATGTGATCCATTGTGAAACACAAGAAAAGAACGCAAGAACCATTTCTCTGTTTGTCATTTCTAAATGCCTCACCAATACACTAGGTACAGGGTATCAGGCTACACGTATGGCTAGCGGGGATCTTCTTCTTGAAATCCAAACTAAGACCCAGTATGATACCTGACAAAGTTTACCTCTTTTGCAACAACGCCTGTATCTATCACACTACACCGCTCTCTGAACAGTTCCCGAAGCGTAGTGTCTGATCAAGAACTAATCATCCTGACAGAGAGTGAGCTACTTGAGGGCTGGAACGAACAGCATGTAATGCATGTACAGAGAATGAAGATTAGGTGTGATAACAAAGAAACCCCTACAAAGCACCTCATTCTTACATTTTGCACAAGCACACTTCCAGAATATATCGAAACAGGCTACTTGAAGTTAAAGGTCCGACCCCACATCCCTGACCCCCGACGTTGTTTTAAGTGCCAGCGATTCGGCCACGGTTTTCAGAGCTGCCGCGGCCGTCAAACCTGTGCAAAGTGTGGTTCGCACGAACATGCCACAGACAACTGTGAAGAGACCACCACACACTGCGTGAACTGCGATGGTGGATACCCCGCTTACGCTCGCACATGCCCTACATGGAAACATGAAAAAGAAGTACTCACGCTGAAAGTAAATGAAAACATCTCGTTTAGGGAGGCACGCAAGTGTCTACTAATGCTGGGACCTTCGTTCGCGGAGGTGGCACGAAAGGGGGCAGTGCCAACAATATCCGTGGCGCCCTCACGTACCACACAAAGTGGACCAGTGGCAGCGCCATACACCCCCTCAGCGGAAGTAGCGCAGGCTCTTCCGCCACCAAAAGGCTTGCAGGCCTCCGGACCTGAAGCCCCAGGGCCTTCTGTCTCCACAGATAGCCCTAAGACCTCCGTGCCTTCACGCGTGAACCATGAGCGGGCATCCAGCACCTCGTCTGAGGTGATGAACACAACAGCTAGTCCAACGGTGCCTTCGGCACCGAAGGACAGGTGCGGCTCTTGGCAGCGCGCCAGAAATTCAAAAACCATCATTATGGGCCTGACAAGGCTTCTTGATTTGACGCAATACTCCTTTGGTACACATAGCACTCATTTACAATCAAAATGGATACACAAATTATACAATGGAACGTCAGAGGGCTGCATAGAAACCTCGATGATATCCAGGAACTCTTACACAAACATTCCCCAAGAGTGCTAAGTGTACAAGAGGCATACTTAAATTCCAAAAACACCGATTTTCTATGTCATTATGTAATATTCAGAAAGAACCGCAATGACGCTGTAGCGTCATCTGGTGGTGTGGCCATCAGAGTTGATCAGGGCGTAGCAAGTACACATCTACCGCTACAAACATCCCCTGAGGCAGTGGCTGTTCGAGCAGTTCTTTTGAACAAACTTGTCACCATCTGCTCTCTTTACATACCTCCACAGTACCGTCTCGAAAAACACGAATTCCAGTCACTGATACATGAACTACCGGAACCTTATGTGGTCCTTGGGGACATGAGTGCACGTAATGGTCTAGGGGGCGACTCTCGTTGCGCGCACGAGGTCATCTAATCGTACAGTTCCTGGAATCGTGCTTCCTAGAAAGAGGATATTGTTATCCCTATTTTGAAACAGGGCAAGGACCCTTCCTCAGTTTCGAGTTATAGGCCCGTTGCACTTACAAGCTGCCTTAGCAAACGTTTTGAGAAGATGATAAACCGCCGACTTTTACATTTCCTTGAAACACACAATCTGCTCGACCGATTCCAGTGCGGGTTTTGAGAGGGTAGATCCACCACCCACGATCTGGTGCACAATAGGGAGAGATTCGAGACGCTTTCATCCACAAACGATACTTCCTCTGTGTGTTTCTCGATATCGAGAAGGCATACGACACAACATGGCGTCTTGGCATATTAAGAGACCTGTCTCACTTGGGCGTGCGCGGTAGAATGCTTTCCATAAGTGAGAGTTACTTGTCCTATCGGACATTCTATGTCCATGTGGGCAGTATTCTCTCCCAAACATATGTCTAAGAAACGGGAGTACCGCAAAGTGGTGTTTTAGTTGTACACTTTTTATTATCAAAATGAATTTCTTGCACCTGTCCGTCCCCCGCAACATGTTCGATTGCACATATGTCGATGACGTCCAGCTTGGCTTTAAGTCATGCAACCTGGCAATGTGTGAGTGGCAGGTTCAGTTAGGTTTAAACAAGGTCTACAAATGGGCAGAAGAAAACGGATTCCGACTGAACCCACAAAAAAAGCACGTGTGTCTTGTTCTCCCGAAAAAGAGGCATGCACTCAGAACCGGACATTGAACTGAACGGTCAACGCCTGTCTGTTAATTCCGGAACATAAATTCGTAGGCTTAATCTTGGACAACAAGTTGACCTTCGTACCGCACATCAAGTATTTAAAAATAAAATGTTTAAAAGCCATGAATGTTTTAAAAGTGTTGGCACGTACTACGTGGGGTAGTGGCCGGCAATGTCTCATGAATCTGTATAGAAGCCTCATTCGCACCCGCTTAGATTATGGGGCCGTTATTGATCAGTCTGCGACTCAAAGTGCTTTGAAGATGCTGGACCCTGTGCACCATTTAGGCATCCGGTTTTCTACGGGTGCTTTTCGCACCAGCCCCGTAGAAAGCCTTTACATTGAGTCAAATGAGTGGTCGCTTCATATGCAGAGAGCTTACATGTCCTTTGTATATTTTATTAAGGTGAAAGCAGACAAGAAGCACCCCGTATACTGTAGTATTATTGATTTGCCGAGCTCCATTCTATTTCAAAACAGGCCTTTGATGAGGCAGCCCTTCTCAGTTCACCTGAAGGGTCTAGCTGAGGAAACTAGAGTGTCACGTGAACACCGTTTAATGGCTCCTGTAGCATACCCGCCACCATGGCAGTGGCAGACTATAGACTGCGATGTGTCTTTTCTAGAAGTTACAAAACCTGCGCCTATTGCCCATATCCGAATATACTTCCTGGAACTTCAACACAAATACACACGTCCTGAGTTCTTTACAGATGCCTCCAAGTCTAACTCCTCTGTGTCCTACGCTGCTGTCTGCCCATTCTTTTCGGATGCTGACCCTCTACATCCAGGCACAAGTATCTTCACAGCGGAAGCTTACGCGATACTTCTGGCAGCTAAACACATCAAACCGTTACAAATACAAAAAGCAGTAATTTATACGGACTCCCTCAGTGTGGTAACGGCTCTGCAAGCCCTTAAAAACAAAAAAAAACTTGTCCTCGTCTCCCTTTACTCCATTTTTTGCACACTCTACACACTCAAACAACAAGTTGTAGTGTGCTGGGTGCCAGGGCACCGTGAGATCCAAGGCAACGTGATGGCGGATCAGCTTGCTGCATCCGTCCACGAAAGCACTGCCACTACGCCCATATCAATCCACACCCTTGATCTGAAGCCGTCTCTCGAACGAATGCTCAGGGACTACTGGCAGGGCAAGCGGGATAGACACACACAAAACAAACTACACATTATTAAGCCACACCTTAGCCATTGGCCGCCAGTATCAAAATCACGTCATACAGAGTTAATACTAGCGAGGCTCAGGATAGGACACACATACACGACACACACATATCTTTTTTCCGGTGGCGATCCAGCATTGTGTGTCAGATGTGGTGAAGCACTAACAGTTCTTCACATTTTAGTCCAGTGCAAACAGTTATAATTTCTAAGATAGTAACACTTTCCATTTCCCTACCGACAACATATACCTTTACACCCTGCAATGTTCGTCGATAGAAAACCACTTTTAGTCATAAATCATTGTTAGCGTTTTTAAAAGAAATTCTTAGTTTTCATATCATATACCCGGGCATTCCGTAGCATGACCGCATTAGAGAACTTTTCACTGCGGTGGCTACACAACAAAGCACTTGCCTCACGGCCCTTAAATGCAAGGGTATGAACGAGTGAGACACTTGTGCTAATGCCATACATGTCCACCATCATTTTTTTATTATCACCAACTTTTGTCATCTATTCACACTCCACACAAGTTTCACGGCATGGTCATGATTTTATTACTTTTATGTTTTTGCCCGCCTTACCGCAAGAAATTTTATGGCCCTTATACAGCCGCTTATCACAATCATTGCCCATATCCTAATAAGATGAACTGGGGCTCTTTGGCCGTGAAATGGCCTTTGCGCCACAAAACATCAAACATCATCATCATCTTCATGGATGTGCCAAGACTTAGAACTGCCGTTTAGTACGGCTACCTTATGTGTCGATGACCTGAGCATCGCCCAAGTTTTTAATAATAATTTTATAAATTTAGACTAAAAAGTCGCTGCAGAATGTTTTAAAAAATGTGGCTGTTTCTTAAACGAGTGTCTGATTCCATGAATTTTGTGAGGCTGTCATGTTTTTAGGCAGCACTGAACTTCAAGTAACTTTCTCCTCCACCAGTTCTGCAAGCAGGTTTTGTGATATAGTTTCCATTAATTGCACCTTTTTTATGAAAAGGAGAAGAATAAACAAGGACTCCACACTTTGGTAGTCTCCACAGATTTACAAGATATGCTTTCTGCAAGCACTGAATATCCACTCGGCAACACCAAAACATGAATCACCATGGTATTTACTTATGATTGGTGCTTCGAAAGTTCAGTTATCCAAGCTATCAACAGTGCACCAGTTCACAAATTTTGAAGTCCTTGTCTAATCTGTTTAAGTAACAGTGGGTACGTGACATGACATCATGTACAACGTACATATTGATACAACTACAGTGATTGGTGTGGTCACAAAATTTTTCCGTTTTTCTATACTTCTAGAATATACATTTTTAGTATATTTCGGTATTTTCGCATTTTTAAGCTGTTGCTCTGGCTAAGCAGTTTGTGACTGCTGCCCAGTTCGTTCACTATTGGTTACAAAGTGCTGCTTAGTGGTCAATGAAATAAGCTGTAAACAGGCTCTTATTTAAACTTTGTGCTGAGCGAGTACGTCCACCATTGTTTTGAATGAAAAAATGTTATTTGTTGGAGGAAACCTACACATGTAATGTCACATCAAAGTAATCTTCAAAGCACGAAGAACTGTTATTAAAATAGTGAATTATATTTAAAAGTTCTTCCATTTGGCTATTGAGTATCTGCCTGTACGTGTGCCTATTCTTGGTTTTTATCTGAGGAAAGGACATGCTCTACTACGATTCCTGTATAAAACCCATCAGGCTAAATTATAATACTCCTTTAACAGCAGTAACTCGGCATCGCCAATATATAAGGTTTTGCATGACATTGATTTGGACCTGCATGTATTCTTGGCAGCACTGAAGATGGAGCAAAACGAGGCAAAATAAAGGGAAAGAATTGACATTATTTGCAACAATACACCTGTATACACTAATTGTGTATATGCACGTGTGAAATGTTACATAACATGCCAGGAAAAGTTCCAATAGTTCCATGCTGCTATCGCATTCCTCCTTTGTGACAGCTTCTTCTTTGGTATGCATGGTTATAATGAATCACATTCGCAATTGCCCCGTGTTACCTAGTTTTTTAATATTACTAGATGCTACATAAAAGTGCTGCCCCATTGTAGTGCACCATAAGTTCAGTTTGATTATGTCCTGAGATTTCTTTGTTGGATCATTATTGCAATTGTCATTTCACCGAGGACGTTGCCCATTGTCACTTAGTTGCAGATATCATCACAATATGTTTCTCTGTTATGCCTGTTCAGTATCTCTGAAGAACCCAACACTCAGCACCTTTATGACAGTTTGACTGCTGCAACACAACCCATGCCATTGACATCATATAATTGTTTTCAATGGAATAATCATCTTATCAGCTCCTTGCCTTGCACTAACAGTGCTACTCCCAAATGATGCTACATACGCAGTTACCTGTGAAATACTTTGCATAATCTGTGTTTCAACAGTGAAGATTTTGTGGAAATTATTTTTTACTGTATTAGCATTTTGGTTGTGACAGCAAAGTGGGGCCACTTTCCTGTATGTCCGCACTTTTTTATTTGTGTTGGCCCAGACAGACATGCTAATACGTTTCCTGCCATGTACAACTATTACTCTCCTTGTATTGCTTGGGTATCCTTTTTTCTAATACGTGCAAGGTACAGACTATACTATAAGAAAACTGGTGTTTACCACGACTGAGGTTGGCAAGCCCTTACAACTACGGCAATACACTTCGAATTCAACCCATACCATCATGTGTAAGAACTTTGCCTTACTATACTTTTGGTTTTATTCTCTTTGTATACATAATACAAGAAAAATAAAATAGGTAATATTTAAACCGTGGATGCTGTCACATCTGTCATCATTTCCGCAGGTATAGTCTTTTTGTTTTGTACATCCATGCCACATCTGCCATGGGAATGAGAGTAGTTATATGTTCACTACAACACAGTGTACGTACAACACGTGTATGTGCCCATAATTTCTCTAGAAATTTGCTGCATTTATAAAATATAAAAACTTGAAAGACATTTAAGTGTTTTTGCTGAATATTAAGAGGAAAACAGGACTCACTCTGAGTAAGTCTTACATGTTGGGGAGTAGGTGGAGGGGGCATTCTGACCCCAACAAATTTCTCATTTTTGTTTATGTATCTATACACCCATGAACAAACATAAAGCGTGACTGACGAACACCCTTCTCCAAGATAGGATTTGTGGCTATGACACTGATTGGGAGGCATGTTATTTTGGACAGATTTTTCAATTCTACAATTACTCCAAACTGGTCCTGCAAAAGCTTTTGTCGGGGATAGAGCCAATGTATTTATTGAGGCCGTTTTAGTATGCCGTGTTCTAGTGGTAGAAGTATATAGACTTGAATAGATAATAATCAATTGCCAAAGTCTGAAACGTCCTCGTGTTAGATATTGCATAGCTGCTTATATCCTTTTTGGCCGTGTTGTGTACTATTGCACAGAAAAACTGCTTTTACTTCAACTCACTTGAAATGGGATATGCAGACAAGTATATTATTTCCAAGGGAACAGCTAGTGCTTATTTAAATGCAGTGTGCTGCGCATCGCTGCAAACAAGCACATTGCTGAGCCCTCACTATACTTAACGTGTTGTTGGGTGTGCCCCCTTCAAGAAGCCATGCCAAAATTACAACTTGTTTATTTGGGCTGGATAAAAGTGACGCAGTTGCCCGAATGCCTTGGAACCTCTTTGCCCATATTCTTTGAGCCCGAGAGTTGATAACTTTTAAGCAAAAACAGAATAACCCTATTTCAGACTAGATATTTATTTGCACATCAATTCAGATTAGCTGCTGAAAATTCACAGATCACTACATTGCCACTTTCTCTTTCTTTTAATAGAATATCAAGTGCCTAAGAATCAAAATGCATAAATTTGACACAATTACAAACAATCCATCATAAATTGTTCCTGAAGAACACATATTGAAACAGGCTTCAGCTTTCGTTGTTATGTCTATTCCATGAGTCATGGGGCATCATAATGACTCACATTTCGCGTGTATGAAGGTGATGTCATCAAATCTTAGCCTTCTTTTATAATGTTAAGCTAAGCCAGTAATCTTTATATTATTTTATTGAAATTATAGATTACAATATTTTTCCGCCCTTTCTGTAGGTACATGACTGGGGGTGTCAAGTACTGCTTAAGTATCTTTGTTCAGGTAATTATGTCTTGCATAAGCTTGTACTAACCAGACAACGCCTGTCTCTTTTTTTCTTTTTCCATTAGTCCTGCACAAAACCCACCTTGAACTTGAAACGTAGTGAGTTCCGAGAGTCGGGCGTTTGTAAACTGCTTGCCTGTCACCGAGGCAAATTATGTAGACAGAACTAAAAATCTGTGATTCGGCGCATACAGCTCTGTAGTGTGTCAAATTGGAAGCCCTGGTTTACACACATACACCTGTTTGACCTTCGCCGCTAATAATGGAAACAAAGCGAATAGCACTTTCATTCACACGGGACAAAACTGTAGCAACGTTAATTCTGTTCATGATTATAGACACTTCGTCACGACCTGACAGGAACAGCTGTGCGCCGTCTGCTTCCTGTCATCTTTCTGTGCCTAGCGGCTAAGAGCAATATGAGTGGCTGCGAGAGCCAGCAGTCAAAATTTGGACGGCACCCCAATACGTCACTGCGGAAAGCTCACCGTTAGCGTAGATATGCCAAGTAACACCGTTCTTGTAAAACGAAGCTGCGCTCAACATGGATATTTTCTTCGAAGCTGCTTGTATGCCGATCGTGCATGCAAGGGCTCGTTTTCGTTTAGTGGAATTGCCGTGGATGTACTCCATACAGCGCACTGCATTACGTATCGCACGACGGAACAGAACACTGCAATAGCCACAATAACGTGATGGTCTAGATGTTAGTCTGGGAGATGGTCGTATGTTCGATGTGCGACATTCGGCTTGAGGATTTCAGAATGGTGCCGGTGTTCAGTGTCGTTGAGCTCTGCAAAATATCTTGCCACGTTTACATTAAACACTAATCGGCCCTTGCAATTGCTTGGTGTGCATTGATGATTCGCTGTCTTTCGGCAAATAATCATACGGTGTCCCACAAAAGCGACTGAAGCTTCACACGACCATAATAAACGGACACTCGCACTCGCACAGAGACACTGGTGAGCGAACCCGTGGAGACGCTTCAAGAAGCCCCCGTCACCAGTGCACACCAGCCGCCGGCCAGATTGATGCCGGTGTCTAGCAGAGCCTACTTCATATCGCTTCGAAATTTTAGGTGGTGAAATTCCAGAGACAACAGCTGATGGTCGCAACAGCCCACTTTTGTTACCACTGATATCTTTATTTGTCATTATTGTAACTCGGCCCTTTGAAGCGGAGTATTCGCGGCGTTTCAGTGAAGAATCGGGCCGATGTCCAGCACAGATCAACGGTGCGAAATACCTTAATGCGTTCACACTAGACGCCAACCGGCCGCTGAAAAACTCGCCCCACTGATAATTTCGTTGTCTGTCAACATATGCTCACACGGTGACCCGCTCAAGGAACTGGAGCTTCACACCAGCGTATAAATAGATGCCCATACACTCGCACACACACATTGACATACGGACACGCACGCACGTCGCAACCAGGATGTTATTATTTTTAACTCCCATAGGAAGTTTTTAACCACGTGATAAGCACGTTCCGGCCAAAAATACGTTTTAAAACTATGATGGGGTGTTTATAACATCGTGACCTGAAACTCCGTAGGGAGTTTAACAAGGTTATGTCGTGCGTAAACTCTGTCATTAAGCAAGGGGCGTTTTACGATGACATGTGCCAGCATTACTACGCTACTACGGAGTAAATAACTGGGGCATGGGAGTTTTGATACGTCTTATGCTGGTAAAACTCCCATTTCGGCAAATTTCTGTTTACAGTGTACTTGAAACTTTACCTGAGTTTCACCAAGTCAAGCTGCCTTCAAGTCGTCGGAAAGTTTGAGAACAGTATATGGCGAGCGGCGAGGATGTCTTGAGACTGGTTCATGTACGCGACAAGTAACATCTCTGCGTTCGGGATTATGAGCCTGTTTGCTGGCTCGGATTAGAGTCTGACGTTTCTCCAAAAAAGTGTGAACCAAGGGTAAAGAATGTCCAAAAGCGTTGTTGTGATGGATGCTCCCGTTTCCTGCTGACTACAACTCGTGCTTTTTGCGCCGCACTGCATCAGGTAGGCAACGCAGGCTATTTCTGATGTACTCTTCGGAGATTGTTTGACCATGTGGTGCGTACTCCTGGTGTATCGCACTGCGGGAGTCAAAGAAAGCACTGAGCATTGCTTTAGCGTTGCGCATTTGCCGGGCCATCCTTGGCCTTGGTGACGTGAAATTCTTGTACTGTGACGACTGGGAATTGGTTTCCGGGTCCTACCTGTGCACCAAAGATTTTTCACCAATTATAATGTTAATCAAGAAGTTAAGGTCAGTGCTTGGGTCACTCAGTTTATGGGAAAATTCTATGCAGTAGCGCTGCTCTAGACGCTTTGTTTTTTTTTTCTTGGAATGAGAAACCGACGAGAGCGCTGCATATACCTCACTTAAACGCTGCATCCCAGCGACTGACGCCATTGGCGGGCGTGAAAAATTCACGTATGCACATGAAGGTTCAAGGTTGGCTGATGCATGCCCGCTTGTTTCATAACCATCAGGTGCTCAAAAAAATAATAAGGTCGGGATACTTTCTGTAACAGACCTTACCTAAATACCTGTTTTTTAGTGCATTCTTATTGAAATAAAAAAGTCTGCAATACAGCAACACTTGTTTTAGTCATGTGCCACCACGAAGTCTTCTAGCTAGTTCGCCTATTTCATTGCTGAGCTTTTTCATTGCTGAAAACTTGCTCCACACGCCTAACCATGTCCACATGTTGCTGTTGTCAATTGGGCCCCTGAAATTCTTAGTGTCTTTCAGCAAGCGCGAGCATGCACTCCTCCAGGTCAAGCCGCTTCTCTTCAGTGGCAACTTTTTTAAAATCTCGAGCTCCTTCTACAGGAGCTTGAATTCATGCATTTGACGCATGGTCAACGATCGTAAACCGAAGCTCTCAGGGTCCTGAATTGCTGCAAATTTAGGCCAATCAGGTCATTTGTTAAGGTGGTTCACATACGCATATACCATATTATAAAATGCCTATTCAATAAACTCGTAACTCACACACAAGCCTTCCACACTATGCTATTGTACATCATTCAGTGAAGACCAATGTTCTTCTTCAGCAGGGCTATCTTCAAAGATTGACAGCTAGGACACCCCAGTCACCACTTGCGTATTGGCCTCCTGTATTGCCACAATAACAAAAAAAAAATCTCCCTTGCCACTGCTATCATACAAGAGTTCAATGTAAAGCTGCCCACCTAAGTTTTGAGTATTGGTGGACATGAAATATCACAAAGTTGCAAGCTATCATTTTGCCACGCGCGTTTCTTGCATCAGTTTTGTTGCATTTCATCTACAACCACAAAGACTACACTCTGAAGAAAAAGAGAGCGAGAATGGAGAAACAGGCCCCCTTTCTCCTTCGGTGCAGCGACTTTCTTTCATTCTGGTGCCTTAAACATTGCGCCCTCTCGCGGCAAGAAGCAAAGGAGCAACGTTTAATTCTCTCTCAGTGTTCATGTCTCCTCAACCACGGGGTCTTGCACGCGCGCATGTGCACGCCCAACCTAGCCGGCCGCGGCCAGTCGCGTGCGATTATTTTACCTACGATTGATGCAAGCAATGCAGGAGTGACGTTTACACTTTTATTTTATTGGTGTAAAGTAAAAGACTTCTATTTTTTATCGCCAGGCGCTCGCACGGTGCTCCTAACACTTCTGTGTGTGTCTCGTGTTGTTGCATACTACCAACTTGTCACGAATACAAGAAGCTCTGCTTCCATAAACAGTCTCGCTTTATCGATAACCTTAGACTGTACACAAATAATGAAATTTTTCGGTGTCAACATATTTGGTAAACATACGCGTTTTTAGTTTGGCGCGGAACCAATACCACTCATCAATTCAATGAGGCTTACAAAAAGCTTCACAGTTAATTTTTCAGCATTCTAGGACACATGATACCACTGCATTGTCCATGGGTGATAGCACGATCATATAAGTGCTGAAGTTATACGTGCCCCTACCACCATATGATTATCAGGCACGCCATGGGGAGGGCCTACAGATGATTTTTCACCCACTGAAGTTTTTCGCCGTGAATTTAAACACCAACACATTGGTGTTCTTTGCATTTTTCCCCATCGAAATACGGCCGACGTGGCCGGGAGTCAAGTCTGCGCCCTCCAACATAGTTACACGACACCCAATGAGGCTATGCTATCACGGCAGGGGAAAGCACAAAGGGAAACGGGCTGCAAAGTTTCACCGAACATTGATTTGCCAGACTGGGTTACAATTATTAAAAACGTTTTAAACCTTATCATAACGACACTTTTTTAAAACGTAAACCAATGGTTTCTGTCAACTAAACGAAATTGTCATTCGCATGTGTTTTGAATTGCCCATGCCTGCACTCAGAGATAGGACAGAATTATGCACGCGAGCAGTATGCCTTTCTCGTCCAGATGATTCTGCTTCGTCGTGTGAAAATCAACACAAAATGCACTTATAGAAGCAGCTGTGCACAGCAGGTAAGTACTAACACTCTCACTCGCCTTTGTGAAAAGAGTATTCCACATCCAGAGTAATAGTACCCACCACAGCCACACGCTAACAATACAATTGTGGCACGCACAATGACCGCAAGTTGACACGCAAGGCGAATCGCGAGATGCATCTGAAGCAGACAAGTATGTAGACACAGCATGCTATAGACGTCAGACTCAGAAGTTTTGCGGACATGCAGCGCCACTTGTTGACGCAGTTTTGGGTAGGGCAAAACGCGACTCCTTCGCGCAGTTTGATGCGTGACCAGGTGCAACTGCACCGCACGCAACAACAATTGGGCAAAATATTAGATGTATTTGGGCGTTGAACAATAAAAAAATAAGAGCTACGAATTTTTCGCCGCTATTTGCGCGTGTCGCAAAACCGCCGTGAAGTTCTTGATGTTTCACTCGCCTGAACGATGGTGAAAACAAGAGAGGACGCAACAGCTCCGCGCTCCACAAAAACTGACCCCATTCCACGCTACTGTTGCGTTGGGCATTGATTGATTGATATGTGGGGTTTAACGTCTCAAAACCACCATATGATTATGAGAGACGCCGTAGTGGAGGGCTCCAGAAATTTCGACCACCTGGGGTTCTTTAACGTGCACCCAAATCTGAGTACACGGGCCTACAACATTTCCGCCTCCATCGGAAATGCAGCCGCCGCAGCCGGGATTCGAACCCGCGACGTGCGGGTCAGCAGCCGAGTACCTTAGCCACTAGACCACCGCGGCGGGGCTGCGTTGGGCATTGGCGCGGACGTAAATGACTTCAGTTTTACTGATTTTCGCAGCTTTCGCATAGCAGAATGGCGAAAGCGCTAAATATATGCCGTTGTGAACGTGTTAGGTAAGTGAATTATTCGCGTTCTTCACAGCCGTTCGCTTAGGTAAGTGTGATAATGTAGGTCTCCTGTTATTGTTTTGAGTAGCCTTGACAGACTAACCATGGCAACTTTTATTACGAAGCTTAACAGACCTGGCTGCAGTGGGTGACGTACAATACACAGGTGAGGCCTGGCGGTTCTGGTGTCGCACAGGTCGCGACTACTGATAATCTAAAGTTGTCGCCACTACACAGCATTATGCACGTAGGGGTTCGAAGGCTCTAAGTGCCGGCCGGAATAACTAGAAAATGCGAACAAGTGCGTCATACAGGCGATTCGCAAAATTATCGCGACCCCAATCAAGTGGTGTTTTTTTTTTTTTTTTGCCGCTCGTTTCCGCGATAACCGGAGCTATCTCGGAGGCATTAGTTTTGCGTTTCGTTGTACACTGAGAAAGTGGACACGCATGTATTCCCATTTGCAGTATATACAAATGGAAGACAACCATCAGCAGAGCAATTCGAGCATGCGCAATAAAGCAGTTCAGTGCACAGGAAAAGTTCCATGAAGAATGCAACTGCAAAGCGAAAATCACCAGGGCCATTCGTGCCGGACAAAGCAAGATTCATACCAGTGATCGTAAGATTGATTGCTCGTGTATGCACTTCATCGCTTTGGCAACGTGTGTATACCCATGTTTAACGCATTTAGATATTACAGAACGCATGTCGGAGTGCTTGCCTCGAAGTCGATGAAATGCGATACTCGCTTGCAATTAACTTGCCAGTTGCAGTACACCGAAATAAATTAATCATGTTTTGCATTGTGCCCGCATTTCGTTTTCATGAGCTTCTTAATTTTACGCTGCGAGGTTGGATTGAAGGAAGAAGCTTGCCAGGTCCTTGTTTTTCAGGAAACCGAGCCTCAAGACCAATGAAAGAGTAGGGCCTATGCACGTTTACTTGCGGATGGCTCTCTGTGCACTACCCATTTATGGCCGGCGCCACGATGTGGGCGCTGATGAGGGCGTTTTTTGCAGCGCCGCCCGGGCAGAGTCTGACGTCCATAATGTTATAGTAATTTCGCGCACTGTAGCGCTAGTTTATCTCCTCCAGTAATCGAGCTGCCACGATGCCAACAGCCACTGCCATCGCTCACGAAAGAACACCATCGGGTGTGAGGTCATCTCTTATTTCTCTCGCACGACCCGCTATGTAACGTACGTATACACCATTGAGACGGTCATTACCGCATAAAAAACATTCTCAATGAAGGGCTAGCAGTGTATTGTATCCATGGCTAACGGCCACACTTGTGGTAAGCACGTAAGTAGAATATAAGCAAACGTTAACTCGAAACAACTGAACGAAGTCTATGCGACGAACGAGACAAAGTCTTGCCTGCATGCTGCGCCCTCTCTGAATAACAATTAGAAGAACAAAAAAAAGACGTGACCTCTGAAATGCCAAGCGCGCGGCAAGTTTTTGCCTTCTCGAAGGCTTCAAGAAAAAAAAAATTGTCTGTGGCAATAGTCCAGAAAAGACGGAGCCTTCGGAATGCCTTCGGCATTCTATGCATGGCTTGGGGTCACCGTTTTCGCGGAAACCTGATAAGCACTTGTAATTATTCCGTTCATCAATGTGAAACCGTTGATAAACTTCCGATTGTCTAAGAATTAGATACAATATATTTATGTGTGCCCAATGTTGTGGTATGGCCATGAAACGTAAGAAAACTGTTGGCCAAAGCTTATTTGTGACTCGTACCGCTGTGGTACGTCGAAATTGAGTGATATATAAGCTTGTGCGTTTTCGTAGCTGGGATTGAGTAAACACGTTCAAGTGTGTGCCGCTGTGGCGAATTGTTTATTGTACTCTTGTTTATTGAGGTCACTTTATATGTATATATGTGCACTACGTGTCTTTAGTAAACACGTTCAAGTGTGTGCCACTGTGGAGCGATGTTGATTGTACTCTTGTCCATTTAGTTCACTCTATATGTATGTATGTGTACTATGACTAACGCTACGCCTACGGCTATGGCTGACGATACACCTAAGGACACATGGTCAGTACATAGGACTATGTGTCTTTAGCCGTATGTGTAGCTATATGAAAGGTATCAGCATACAAAAGGCGTCCGGTGTTAGTGAATAATAAATGAATCAGCTGACTCGCCAAATATCCGCTAGGGAGCCTGCGGGTGTGTCAACAAGCGTCACCACAGACAACCTTTTTTCAGTAACCTTCAGTCCCTCCAGATGGTGCCATCTACCACCTACTTCACAGCTCTGACACTCTCACGCCTCTAGCTACTTATATAATGTTGAACATCTATCTATCAATACTGCACTGCTGAGCCGTAAAGGTTTCGTTATGATCGAGTCTACGGTTTGTAGGCAAGTTTCGTGGCCCGCGGCTCCGTAAACGTGTGGATGACGTCGCTACACTATGAGAATCTGCGAGAAATAAACACGGCAAGCCTAGCAGACACTTAACGGATGAGAACTTCGTAGTATCCGTGTCTTTCAAAGTGAACGTTGTACCGCTGGCCGAAAAAAGCTTACTACGTCCGTCATTCTGTTACGCGTTGTTTTTATTCCCACAGGTTCGTCTGCTTGTTTTCATACTCATTTCATTAATATGAAGCTTAGCGAGACCGTTTTTTTTTGTTCTGTCAGTTCCGTGTCCTCCTTATCAGTCAAGAATCAATGCATTCGCTAAGCCTGCTCACTTCGCTAGCTAGGGGTCAGCCATCTTATTTCTCACGGGGAAAACACGTTTCTTTGCGGCAAAAGAAGCAACGTTTCTCCATTTAAACATGAACACTGGGCACATCGCTGTCAATCTCTAAATGAAAAGAACGTCACTCCATTTTTTAAGAGAGTATAAGGAATTTCGTTCGAGAGGTTGCGTGAATCTGATCTATCGTTTTGTTAAGATTACGCGCAAGACACGAACAATCAAGCTTATTTGAAAGATTATGCATTTTTCAACGTCACGACTATATGACATAACGAACGTCATCCTAACCTCAACTGGAACTCCGAATTACGCGTCTTAAGGACTATATTCGTTCTTTTAACTTTGCTGGTTATACAGACCGATGGTGTGCCATGGTCATAATTCGCGGCACAGTGTTGTCCTAAATGATATTGAGATCTGTAACACTTGTCTGAAAATATCTCTACAAAAACCAGTCATACATTCATGCCTACATACCTTGTTCAGTTTACATGCGCTGTCTACATGCTACCAGCGTGCTAGCAGCATAAATTATTTTGAGATTTTTAAAACTTTTAAAGCAAATAGGCAAGTCTATACCTTTTTACACTGCAGATACATCATGATCATTCGTACTTCTCTTCATGGCAATATTATACCACGTTCAGGCATTACATAAAGAGTCCTTCAATATTTACCTTTACTCATTATAACAACTTGGTAGCGCAAACAAGATAGACAAAGAAGGATACAAACAGGCATTTGTCTAAATGCTTCGTGATTATTCAAAGTCCAGCTAATTGAAAGTGGATATGGATCGTGGATGAATCTCTGCATAAAAAAAATAAAATTCAAGTATTCTGTCTCACATATGTATTTTCCCTTACCTTTTGATAATTAAACACCAAAACTAAATTCTAAGAAAATACTTCGTCAGTTCAAGCAATGGAGTGTGGCGTTTCTTTGTAAGTGTCCCTTCGCATCGTTAAATCTTTGGTCACAGAGGTCATCACGAAAAAATTTCGACACAGTCTGCTGCAATGTTGTAGGCCCGTCTGCTCAGATTTCGGTGCACGTTAAGAACCCCATGGTGGCTGAAATTTCCTGAGCCTTCCACAACGACCTCTCTCATAATCATATGGTGGTTTTGGGACAGTAAACTCCACATATATATTAATCAATCAGCAGTCTACTGCACACATCAAAGACCCTTAGACGGTTGCTAACAATACATGACAAAGGCTGTGCACTGGAAAAATAGTACGTACAAATACGTGTTATTATTTATTTTATTTTTACTTGTAATGTCCTGCGCACCACACGCGAGCGAATTCTTTCAAGCTCAAAAATATGTCTCGGTTTTCGTTATTCTTAAGAAAGATTTTTGCTCCGAAAATGTTTTAGAACTTATTATTATTTTTTGTCACTACCATAGTGGTTGTAAATCTTTACCTCCAGTTGTAAAATATTATTGAGTTATATGTCTCTGTAATGCAGTCTCTTGCCAAATAACTCTTAAAAAGAGATAACGATCTCTGGCCACCTAAGCAGTTTAGGCTATTAAAGCGCAGAGCAACTTTGGGAAGAGAACTGTCTACTTCAGTAAAGGCAGCCAATGCGACCATGAGGCACGGTCGTAAATTAGCTTCAGTTGCTGCCAATATAAAGGAGGAGACAGGCTTTGGTGATTGAATGTTGGGTGGAGAGGAGAATGTACTCAGGCAAAAATAGGGACATAAAGTGGAGCAATAAAAGGTAAGTTACCCACACCTTCCTTAGTTTACTCTCGTTGTGCGTGAACTAGCTGTTTTCCAGTCTTGGTGAGTTTTGTTTTCGAGCTATTAGTTTACATTATTATACTTGAGTTCACCAGAGTGGACTTTCTGTGCATAGCTCATATGTTGACTCTTGACGCACTTCAATTGAACGTCACTGCTCTGCTAGCCCAGCCACGTCATATATTTTAGTACGGCGTGCTTGTTCCACGGTAAAGGGTCTAAAGATAGGCTCGTTATTATTCAAAGCTCAGCTAATGCAATATGAATGTAAATCATGGAGGGATGTCTGCATAAGAATGACATTTTGTGCGGTACATGGAAGGGCGTTTATGAAATTTTCATTTAACACAAACGCGTTTTGCATCGGGGTATATCAGTAAATTACTTTCGTATTTTCGTGACGAACATCTGCCGTACATCTGCAATGAACAACTCCTTTTTCCCCCAAGCAATTACACTTTGAAATCGCCTCCCCGACTCCATAGTTGCCACACCTGACCGCACATCATTCTGCGCAAAATTGGAATCCCACTTTGATTTCACCCAATAACCCAAGGCTGTAGATATATCCCACCAGCGTACTGTACGTACAACATTTTTTTGTCATATTTTTTTGTGTTCATTTATCTAGTCAAAAGTTTCTTTTATTCATTGTTTGATTAGTTTTTGTTGTCATTCTGGACCGAACTTCCATATGCGTATTTATAACTGTATTGTTTATGATAAGTTGATCACATTGAATTGTACACCCTCACAGCGTATTTGTTGCCCCCCCCCTTATGTAATGCCCTCGGGCCTTTAAGGATTCAATAAATGAATAAATGAAATGAAAAAAATATCGACAGAGTGCGAAAAAAAGAACAAGAAAAGGTTCGTTAGCTTTGATGACATTGTGGTAGAACCGAGAACTTTTCGGTTCGAAACGGTCGGAGTCGGGCGCTTTGACCATTGCACCTCCAACTCTCATACATCACCCTTTACACGTGCCTTGTACGTATCACGTCTTCTCTCTTTTGCAATGCCCTTGTGGACTCGAGACGGTTTCAGCGTCTTAGAATGGTAAAGTTAAGTACACTGCACCATGACACGAATGAACGGCGATAGGGGGTGCTTCGACAGTGCCCACACAGCAATAGGGTACCTCGATGCGAGAATTTCTTCGTTCAACGGTGACATCGAATTGCCCGACCAAAAGCCGTGAAGGCTGCCTTCCTGATGTCCACTCTATTTTGTTTCAGTCCACCTTGAGTGAGTTCTCGCCGAGGCAAGACCCCTATAGCACGTTCACGGCTAAAGATGCAAGCTCTGCTTCTCGAGTTGCTCAAGCGCTGTGTGGTAGTGTGCACATCAACAGAAATACTGTTTACCTAATTACTAAATAGATAACACTCAGCCGTTTTACAGCGAAGGCTGTTATGAGATCAGAACATGGGTCACGCAAGGCGCTGTAGTTGTCCGCCGCTGCTGCCACCGGTGCCGGTTTCGGTAACCAGTATTGAACGAAAACAACATAAAACATTACTGACACCCGGGTTTGCTGCGTGCCTGCCCAGTATTTGACCACTGAGCCCGCCAGTGCTTGGAACTCAGTAAATAAACAACACTAATGACACAATGGGATTTGAACGCTGGTCCGCTGCGTGTCAGCCCTATATTCTACCACTGAGCCATGGCAGTGCTTGATGTTTGTTTTTAAACTGGCCTTAGACAGGGTTGATATTGGGAAAGGTATCGCTTTATTATGAATATATAGGCATTATAAAACATCAAAGGTACGGCCAGGCGTCACACATAGCAATTGGCGAAACAATGATGATGATGATGATGCCTCCACTATGGCTCTTGCCCACTGAGGGGGATACCAAGAACTGAGGATATGAAATTTAAGGCCTTTCGAATGATACCTAATTCTAACAGGAGGAGGATGAGCACTCGTAAATACAGAGAGAGTGCAATATTTTTTGCCATTTCGACCAGACAGAATAATATATATCTCGAATTGAAAGTGCAGTTATATTGAACACGTTTAAAATTGATGTTTAGAATTTGCCTAATAATATTATAATAACAAATATGCAAATCGGAACTTAGAGGCTCATTCGTTTTGTTTCACGAAGATAACTGCAAATGTTAATAAAGGCATTCCTGTGGTTGTAGCCCAGAACCAAAGCACCAAAAAAGAGTATATTCTCAATGGTGAAGGGCAGCCCAAGGTTAGCAAGTAGGATGACAAGAAGACGTTTTCGTAATAGACTGTAACGGCGACATGACAAAAAATATCGGTCTATTGATTCCACATCTGTACATAAGCTGCATAGGGGAAATATTCCCAGACCAGCCCAGTGTGACAATAGATTCAAAGGGGGCACACGACATCGCAGACTTGTTAGCATGACTTCCAGTTGTCTATTATGACACCAGCCGGATTGCGATCGATATTTCAAATGTCTAAATTCAGTTCATGGTGTTACTGATTCTAAGGCATCAGCCCTAAGTGCAAATTTTCGATATCTTATCGCCGTTATACTGGACAGCACCGGAAGCACAGAAAGTATTGGGCCATTTAATGTCATTCGAGCTAATGAGTCCATCTTTCATTTAACTCTAACCCGCAACGCCCAGGTACTCATAATAACTTTAGGAGCTTAAGCTGTGGAGGAATTAGCGTAAGGAATGTCCTTAAGGCATCTGATTGAGATGAAACTGTCAGTGACGTACATACGGACAGGGAGTCTGTAGTTATTATAGCAGTGTGGGTGTCCAAAGTTAGTTTTCCTAGTGCTAGAACAATTGACGAAAGTTCAGCTTCAAAAATAGGTGTAAAGTTTGGTAGTATTACTGAAAACGACCAGTCAAGTGAAGAAGAGTAAATACCTACGCCTGCCTTTTCATCTATTGCTGAAGCATCAGTTGCTATTACATTATTTGATTCCACGAAATCTTGCAAGCGGCTATTTAGGACCCTGTGTGATTGAACTTTTGGCTTAAAGGGAAAAATATCATCATATTTTATAATGAGATTTCGATTTGGCTCGTTTGCTGCTAGTGTATCTCGAATTTTTACGTTTATTCTGTCTAGTTGCTTCTGAACAAAATTAATTTGTGGTGTAAGAAAACGTGGCCAATGAGCAAGAAAAAAACAATCTGGGTCGTTGATGAATACAAATTCTGATCGTCTTACCGAATAGCTATAAATTTTTAGACAAGCCTGAACCGTCAAGATACGGAATCGACAAGGCAAGGTTTGTAAGCGCGCCTCCTGGTACAAAACATTGTTTGCAACAAGCTTAGGGAGCCTTAGGCATTGTTGCAAGGCCTCGCGCTCCAAAACAATCAAAGGTTTAGGCTTATAAGCAGGGCCACCTGATAATAACACACTTCCAAATTCTAGTATGGGACGCATATACATTTTGTAAATCACAAGGAGAGTGTCCCTGCGTAAAGCATAGCGTCTACTGGTCAATCTGTGAATAACGCCTAAGGCACGTTGTGCCGTACATGCGCTACTCTCTATGTGAGGAGTCCAGTTTCATTTATCATTATACATCATTCCTGAATATTATAGCGACTCAATTTGCAGAATAGGCTTTTCTTTAAAACAGATAATAATTGAGATAGGATCTGTTAACGGAAATAGCAACATTGCACTTTTGTTTACATTTAGTGACATGCATGTTGTTTCTTTCAACCCCTCTAGCAAATTCATATACCTCTGCAGTTTTTGATATAAGGAATGAATGTCAATGTCTGCTGCAAAGGCCAAACGACTGGGTCGTCCAGTTCTTCAAATCACTAGAAAACTGTGGTGCATACCCATACCCACTATCTGTGGTGCATACCCACTTCCGCCATATTTCCTCATGGTCACCAGCCACTGCATAAAAAAATTGCGAAAAATTCCCAACAAGCCTGTAGCAGATATCACGCTTTCCCTGAGAATGACGAAGGATAGCGTAGTGAATGCAGACATACTACACACAATTTATGATTATTTAGGCCGCAGTAGGCAACATAGGCTAAGTTCTACATAGCACAACGTTTACGCACTTAGTCCAAGTCTTTTATTACAGAAATGTGTCCACACTGCCGATATTGTTTAAAACACAAGTACTTACGCAATTGAAACGTCCACACAAAACATGTTCAAGAAAATGTCAAAGGTGATCATGTCTCCTAAATACTGCACCGTTTTCACAAAGGTTTTCACAAATATATTGTAGCAAAACACAAGATCATTGTAGTTAAAGCAACCTGTAAAAATAACAATTATACACTTTCTCTTTGGTTCAGTACTTTTGAGATATTTCTGATTTCTCCAAGAAGTGAACAACTGCACCCACAGCAGTGACTTGTAGGTTTTTTTTGGCCATGGACCCAAGGTTTTTGTTATTAATGGAGGTTGCATATCCAAAACATTTACTTTTTGTGAAAGTTTTTTGTGGTCATTTATATGTTTTACAATGTGGAAATATGCGTTCAACGTCGCCTTTACCTTCTCCACATAAGCAGGTAGGACTGCCAGTTTTTATCATTCTATCCAGGAAGACCTTTGTGTAGGCCGTTTTAAGTCAAAGCCATATGGATGACTTTTACTACAGATCGGCTAAGCTTTACAGAATAGGAAGTGCTACACTGGGACAAATGATAAATAAATGGGGTTTTAGCGCATGATTTTGGAACCAAGTTTTTTTGGACAATTGACTGCTCAGATTAGTTATTGGACATCGCTCATCGCTCATAGGTAGAGGTATCAGTGACATATTATTTTCCTGATGCGCTGCATCTGCCATTTCATTAGATATTTCATTTCACATGCTTT
This sequence comes from Rhipicephalus microplus, assembly GCF_013339725.1. Taxonomy (NCBI): domain Eukaryota; kingdom Metazoa; phylum Arthropoda; class Arachnida; order Ixodida; family Ixodidae; genus Rhipicephalus; species Rhipicephalus microplus. Next base: position 117,978,903 of record NC_051166.1, on the reverse strand, counting down.
CACAGTGCCTTGGTACCCACTGGTACGGCCACGGTGGTCTAGTGGCTAAGGTACTCGGCTCCTGACCTTTAGGTCGCGGGATCAAATCCAGGCTGCGGCGGCTGCATTTTCAATGGAGGCGAAAATGCTGTAGGCCCGTGTGCTCAGATATGGGTGCTTGTTAAAGAATCCCAGGTAGTCGAAATTTCCGGAGTCGTCCAATATGGCGTTTCTCATATTCATATGGTGGTTTTGGGATGTTAAACCTCACATATCAATCAATCAATCAATTGGTACCCACTAGAGCAAGATGCTGTGATTTAAATCTATTTCTATGTGAAAGTTTGCTGTATTTCGTATGCGAGCACGCTAGCTTTCTTGCGACAAGAACGTGAATCTCAGAGCATGGAAAGTCATTGCCGCGGTGGTCTAGTGGCTAAGGTACTCGGCTGCTGACCCGCAGGGCGCGGGTTCGAATCCCGGCTGCGGCGGCTGCATTTCCGATGGAGGCGGAAATGTTGTAGGCCCGTGTGCTCAGATTTGGGTGCACGTTAAAGAACCCCAGGTGGTCGAAATTTCCGGCGCCCTCCACTACAACGTCTCTCATAATCATATTGTGGTTTTGGGACGTTAAACCCCACATATCAATCAATGGAAAGTCATTGGACAAGACTCTACGAATGCCAATACACTCGCAGACCCTCGTGGTACACCAAGACATCTACGACGGCTTCTGGCCAACAATATTTGGATTCTTTCCTCTATGTGACAGGATAATCGATGTAGAACCGGGGTAAAGTATGCTAATAATTCTCGAATGATAGCTGAATGTACACGCAGTGAAAAATAACATGAACCACTCCATCTCTCTTCGGTCACTCTAGGTAAAATATTCATTAGGAGTTTGACATTTTCTTTTATTATTTTATCTGTGGAGCCCAAGACAGGGGCCTGTCTAAAATAACCACCAGAAATTTGTGCTGTCGCACAAGTTGTAAGCGTTGGGATTATATCTCAAGCTTGAATTTCCAAGGCGTTTCCTTGTGATTGAAAGTGCAGCTGTCTTCTCATAAAAAGAATGGTTACTCTGCTCTTTAAAAAAGTCATAGTCAAACCATCTTGAAGCTTTTGCTGAACTGCTTATTACTCGTGTCTGATGTTTGACTTTCGTGTTTACACCAATTGCTATGATGGAGGGTAAGGCATTATCATTTTTTCCTGCTAATTACATCTATCTAAGAGGATTTCGCTGCCCTGTAGAGTCAGCCATGCTAAAATCGTTTGGTTCTCGCCAGAAGTATCTGTGAAACACTGGGCCATGCCCGAATGATGCTCTGTGCGTCATCACACATTTAAGGACAAAAATAATTTCACAGAGTGAAGAATTACTACCATCAGCAAAACATGAGTAACACACACTGCATTGACTGGTTTCTCCTCTTCATGATCAAAACGTTGATGTTTAATACTATCATGAATGTTTCCAATGGAAGTAATTTATTTTAAACGCAATAAATACCTACTTTGATGTTTCCACTACAAGGTTGAGTTATACTGTTGCTCATTTCTTAATATAGTGAGCAGGTATTGTCGGAGTCCTCTGTTGTCAGAGGACATCGGTATTTTGATCAGGTACGCAACACACTTTTTGTATGATACCGACATTGCTCGTGATGCATCATACCGACATTGCCGTGCCTGTAGATCGTAGGTCATCAGTAACCCGAACTCGCCGAGCTAGAATAAAAAAATACTTGCGCTCCAAGTAGTTTGTTACGCCATCTGCAGTAAATCATCGCGAATGTAAGCCTCACGGTGTTACCAAAATGATTCTTGTCATTCACAATTCGTATCACCGGGCAACGTGAAAAGTTGTCATGCGACAAACAAACTGGCATACGCTTTCATTCATTGTTTCTCAGTGGCAGCCACGTCTTAGACAGCTGTTGTGCTCTCCTCTCTTTCACTGAGCGGCCACTTACCATGTGATTTTGACGTGCAGCCGAGAAAGCGTTCTTCCTCGCACATGCCCCTACTAGTGGCTTTCTTGTTAACATTTCTTGTTTCTTGTTTAACTTTTTGTTATTTTTGAACTCATTTTCTTTATTTTCCCTTCACACGGGTGACTGTGAGGAGGATCTTTAGATAGAGATTTAAGAGCAGTTGCGTCGGGGACAGGAATGCTCTTGATTAAAATGGCAGGGAAATTTCATGTATCCCTCACTTTAGCACAACAGTACGCGACCATAAAACGCACAATATCCACTAATGATAAAAACATTTTACAACCTTTATAAACAGCTCTAAATAAACACATAAAAAGTCTAACGTGCTTCTTCCTGAATGAACGCCACCTTTGAACCACGTCACACTCCTTGGGTCAACTCCTCAGCCACTAAGCCGTGCTCCCTACACTGTAAGCAAAAATTAGCCGACGCGGCAGTTTCTCCACCATATGAGCCCCCGAAACTCACCTGCCCCCAAATAATTATTCTATAGTAGAGAGTTAACAGGGCACATGTTGTCGCAAAACGCGCCCTGCTTAAGGATGGAGTTTACGAATGACATGACCCCGTCGAACCGCCTCAGATCACATAGTTACAAACTCCGTATGGGAGTTTTAAAACCCTTTTTGGTGGTGACGTGCGTGTGTGTGTATGTATATACGTCGGTGGGAAACACCAGCACTTTCTGTGGCTAAACATGTGAGCATCTGTCTACAGCTATGAAATTATCAGTGCAGCAACAATTTGTAACGACTGGATGGTGTTTATTGTGAACGTTTCAAGGTACTTTGCACCGTTAAACCACGCGGACATCGATCCGATTGCTCAACAAAAACGCCGCGAATGTTTCGCTTAAAAGGACTGAGTTACAAAAAATTTCAAGAATAAATTAATTGTAACAAAAGTAAGCTGTCATGATCGTTAGGGATGGCCTCTGGAGTTTCACCGTCTAAAACTTCGAAGCGATTCGAGTAGGCTTCGCTCGACCACGGCAGGCTGGTCAGTAACCTGTGGGAGAGTTGCGCCGGTGACGCGCTCGCCCCGACTTTGTTGACGCTGGCTTCTTGGAGTGTGACCGCTATTTCACCGGCTACAACATCTAAGCGGTTAACAAGGCCTCGCTCTGCTGTCGGTATCAAACCGGCATCGTAGTACAGTGCCTAGAAATATACTGCATAGTGTGCTGAGCGCGGGCTAGGAGATGGCGCTGCAGCTGATGACTGCCGGCAGCACCCGCATAGTGCGCTGCTGAGCGAGTGGGTGCATTTGCGTTCAATCCTTGCGCTCCGCAAGTGCTGCGAAGCCTGCAGGAGGCCGAGCCGCGCGAGGCCAACAATTATTTTTCTGCAATATCGAAGTTTTTTTTTTTACATAATGCTTTATTGTATAGGAACTACTCGATTGCCTTCACAGTACTGGCGCTTTGCAATACCAAATGAAGATCATTTCGTGACATACATTTCGCCATCCGCTACTGCACGCAATAAAAAAAACTGACGCAGATCCCACGTAACTTGACAATCAATGCTATGCAAGTGACTCTGTCGTAATTTTTTTATTAAGTGGAAAATTATGAAGTGGCACTAATTATTTGAAAGAAATTGGATAGCCAACACTGAAACCAGCATTTGCGTTTCACGAACATTTGGATCTTCTTGCAAAGTATTTCGAAGACCCTAACTTAAGGGGGTGATCGTGAGGGCGCCCAGACGTAGGCGATTCGATAGATAGATAGATAGATGGATAGATGTATAGATAGACATATAGATAGATATATAGACAGATAGATAGACAGATACACGGACAGACGGACGGACAGACGGACGAACGGATAGATGGACGAACGGATAGACAGACGGACGGATGAACAGACGGATGGACGAACGGACGGATGGACGAACAGACTGATAGACAAACGGACGAACAGACGAATGGACGGACGGACAGATGGATGGACGGATGGACGAACAGGCGGATGGACGGAGGAACGAACAGACAGATGGACGAAGGAACAGACGGATGGACGGACGAACAGACGGATGGACGGACGAACAGACGGATGGATGGACGAACAGACGGATGGACGGATGGACGGACGGACAGACAGGTGAACGGAGGGACAGACGGACGGACAGATGGACGGACAAGTGGACGGACGGATGGACGGATGGATTGACGAACAGACGGATGGACGGACGGATGGATGGATGGACGGATGGATAGATAGATAGATAGATAGATAGATAGATAGATAGATCATCATCATCATCATCATCAGCCTGACTACGTCCACTGCAGGGCAAAGGCCTCTCCCATGTTCCGCCAGTTAACCCGGTCCTGTGCATGCTGCTGCCAATTTATACCCGCAAACTTCTTAATCTCGTCTGCCCACCTAACCTTCTGTCTCCCCCTAACCCGCTTCCCTTCTCTGGGAATCCAGTTAGTTACCCTTAATGACCAGCGGTTATCCTGTCTACGCGCTACATGCCTGGCCCATGTCCATTTCCTCTTCTTTATTTCAACTATGATATCCTTAACCCCCGTTTGTCCCCTAATCCACTCTGCTCTCTTCTTGTCTCTTAAGGTTACACCTACCATTTTTCTTTCCATTGCTCGCTGCGTCGTCCTCAATTTAAGCTGAACCCTCTTTGTAAGTCTCCAGGTTTCTGCTCCGTAGCTAAGTACCGGCAAGATACAGCTGTTATATACCTTACTCTTGAGGGATAGTGGCAATCTACCTGTCATAATTTGAGAGTGCTTGCCGAATGTACTCCACCCCATTCTTATTCTTCTAGTTATTTCAATCTCGTGGTTAGGCTCTGCGGTTATTACCTGCCCTAAGTAGACATAGTCTTTTACAACTTCAAGTGCACTATTACCTATCTCGAAGCGCTGCTCCTTTCTGAGGTTGTTGTACATTACTTTCGTTTTCTGCAGATTAATTTTAAGACCCACCTTTCTGCTCTCCTTGTCTAACTCCGTAATCATGAGTTGCAAGTCGTCCCCTGAGTTACTCAGCAATGCAATGTCATCGGCGAAGCGCAGGTTACTAAGGTATTCTCCATTAACTCTAATCTCTAACTGTTCCCATTCTAGGCTTCTGAAAACCTCCTGTAAGCACGCGGTAAATAGCATTGGGGAGATTGTGTCCCCCTGCCTTACACCCTTCTTGATTGGTATTCTGTTGCTTTCTTTATGAAGCACTATGATAGCAGTTGATCCCCTGTAGATTTCTTCCAGAATGTTTATATATACTTCATTTACGCCCTGATTCCGCAGTGTATGCATGACGGCTGATATTTCTACTGAATCAAACACCTTCTCGTAATCTATGAAGGCTATGTATAGTGGTTGGTTATACTCTGAGCATTTGTCTATTACCTGATTGATAGTATGAATGTGGTCAATTGTTGAGTAGCCTGTTCGAAATCCTGCTTGTTCCTTTGGTTGATTGAATTCTATTGTTTTCTTTACTCTGTTAGCAAGTACCTTTGTAAATAGCTTGTATACTACAGAGAGCAAGCTGATCGGCCTGTAATTCTTCAAGTCCTTGTCATCTCCTTTCTTATGTATTAAGATGATGTTAGCGTTCTTCCAAGACTCTGGTACCCTTCCCGTCAGGAGACACCTCGTAAACAGGGTGGCTAGTTTTTCTAACACAATCTGTCCTCCATCTTTCAGCAGATCTGATGTTACCTGATCCTCACCAGCAGCTTTGCCTCTTTGCATGCTCTCCAGAGCTTTTCTGACTTCTTCTATCATTACTGGTGGGGTGTCATCTGGGTTACTGCTAGTTCTTATAGTATTAAGGTCGTGGTTGTCTCGGCTACTGTACAGATCTCTGTAAAACTCCTCCGCTATTTTAACTATCCTATCCATATTGGTAGTTATTTTGCCTTCTCTGTCCCTTAGTGCATACATCCGACTTTTGCCTATCCCAAGTTTCCTCTTCACTGCTTTGACGCTTCCTCCGTTTTTCAGAGCGTGTTCAATTCTCTCCATGTTATACCTTCTCACATCGCATACTTTACGCCTATTAATCAACTTTGAAAGCTCTGCCAGTTCTATTTTGTCTGTTATACTTGACACTTTCATGCTTTGACGCTTCTTAATTAGGTTCTTCGTTTCCTGGGAAAGCTTGCCAGTGTCCTGTCTAACTACCCTGCCTCCAACTTCCACTGCACACTCCGTAATAATACTCGTTAGATTATCATTCATTGTATCTACGCTAAGGTTGGTTTCCTCACTAAAAGCCGAGTACCTGTTCTGCAGCGACACTCTGAATTCCTGTACTTTCCCTCTCAGTGATAGCTCATTGATTGGCTTCTTGCGTATCAGTTTCTCTCGTTCCTTCTTCACGTCTAGGCGAATTCGAGACCGTACCATTCTATGGTCACTGCAACGTACCTTGCCAACCACTTCTACATCCTGCACGATTCCTGGGTGTGCAGTCATTATGAAGTCTATTTCGTTCTTATTTTCGCCAATAGGGCTCCTCCATGTCCACTTGCGGTTTTCTCGTTTTCAAATCCATGGTTCAAATCCCGGTGCCGCGCAGTGCTCAACCGAAAAAAAAAATCCGCGTGTTGATGGAACTGCATTAAGAGGCCTGAGGCGTGGCCTCGCCGGTAACCACCGCCGGGAACGCACTCCCTCACCAGAGAAGGATTGGCCACCCCGGTGCAGTATCTGGCCACTACCTCCCACATGGATACGTCAAATAACTCACGGCCCTCAGTTCCCAGCCGCTGCGAAGCAACTGACCATGGCGGCGGTCAGATCTGCAACGCAGCAGAGGGTGCTAAGAATCTCTGGATAACAGGCCGCCTTTGGAACCTGAACTTGGCAACGTTTAACGCTAGAACCTTATCTAATGAGGGAAGTCTAGCTGTACTATTCGAGGAGCTAGAGGGTGTTAAATGTTATATAATAGGGCTCAGTGAGGTTAGGAGGACAGATGAGGCCTATACTGTGCTACAGAATGGGCACGTCCTTTGCTATCGGGGCTTGGCAGACAGAAGAGAACTGGGAGTGGGGTTCCTAATTCACAGAAACATAGCTGGCAACATAGAGGAATACTATAGCATTAATGAAAGGTTGGTAGGTATCGTAATTAAACTGAATAAAAGATACAAGATGAAGGTAGTACAGGCTTACGCGCCTACATCCAGCCATGATGACGCTTCAGTTGAAAGCTTCTATGAAGACGTGGAATCGGCAATGAGTAAGGTAAAAACACAGTATACTATAGTGATGGGCGACTTTAATGCAAAGGTAGGGAAGAAACAGGCTGGAGACTAGGCAGTAGGAGATTATGGCATCGGCACTAGAAACGCCAGAGGAGAGCTACTAGTAGAATTTGCAGAACGCAATTATTTGCGGATAGATAGATAGATAGATAGATAGATAGATAGATGCTGAAAGTGGTTGCAGCAGGCAAAGAAATTATTTTTAAAAACCATTGACAGTATAACCACCAGAGTTATTTTTTAAAATGGGCTTTGTTCTTGAGAGCAAGAATTATCACAGAAGACCCTAAAACCTTTACTTCTTAGCCTGCATTCTATTACGATTCGAGTGAAAACAAAGAATGATAACATGCCGATGAATAATATGACACTCGCCGCATATGATACTCATAACGATGTTGGAAAGAGAGTCCAACGTTGACATGGGAGAAAAACTGTGTGAATGAAATTCGAAAGGGTATTTTTTATTTTTTAGATAAATAATAATATTTGAAATTTCCCCTAAATGGGGATTTCATTCCCGACACCGTTCACCCTAATCCGAAAAGATAGTTCGGTGGAGTCACTCTCAGAATGCTTTTCTCACACGACAGCCTTCGGATTCCGCCTTTTGTCTGCCCTCTTGATCCTACTTTTCAATTCAGGAAACCGTGCTGTATCCGTTTGTGCGGCGAACAAGACACCTTTTTCTTCTTCAACCGATAACGTTTTTGACACAGCGGCACAAAAACGTCCTTTCTTTGATGTGCCGCGGAGCTTTTAACATCTCAAGGTGTTGCAGTGTACATATGGCGCCGTCGAACTTCACAGTAAATCAAAGGCAGCTGTCACACACTGATTTTAAACGTGGCGAGGCTCCGGCAGCAACAGAACGAGAGGAATTTCGCGCGTAAGTGCACCCTCTCGACACGCAGCGCCACTTGTGGCATCTGAGTGCAGTCATCACATGCGCGGCCACCCACTCTCGTACGGAATGCGCGGGCTCAGCACACTAGGTGGTATATTTCTAGACACTGTAAGGCCGCGTTTACACTGAGCATTCCGGCCGCCGAACGTGCTCCGAATCCGGTTCGGTGGCGGCGAAATGCGCAGAAAGGGTCCTCTCCACGCCGATCGCTCTCGGACCGATTTTAAGTGTGAATACACTTTATAAGCGACCCCAAACCATCCACCGCCGTCGGCGGCGTCCGCAGTCTTCTCTCTATCTTTAAAAGAAAGAGGACTTGGCGGGCCGCAGCGCGACGCTCTACCGAATAAGCCACGGACGCGACGCTGATATCGGTGTCAGTAACGCGCCTTATATCTTTAACGCCGCTGCGCACGTCCCCCTACCCCTTCGCTCGCTCCTCCGCTCTCCTCGCTCGCTGCAGGTGCGCGCGCACCCCTCTCTCTCGCGCGCCCGCCTTCTCTCTAAGTCTCCCGTCGAGAGCGGGTCGTGCGATGGATGTCCCGGAGGCAACGCTACCATCAACAACGAATGCAGTACAACCGAATGCCAACACTGCACCCGTCGTTGGAGGTGACGGTACCGCGGTGGTTTCGCCGACGTTGGAAAACAAGGCGCCGCTGCGAAGGGCTCGTGAGACCGAACGTAAGCGGGCGAAGCGTGCAGCGGGTGCCGAACTGCGTGCTCGCGAGGCCGAGTGCAAGCGGGCGAAGCGTGCAGCGGATGCCGAACTGCGTGCTCGCGAGGACGAGTGCAAGCGGGCGAAGCGTGCAGCGGATGCCGAACTGCGCGCTCGCGAGGCCGAGGACAAGCGGGCGAAGCGTGCAGCGGATGGTGAACTGCGCGCTCGCGAGGCCGAGATGAGGCGTCAGCATCGAGCCGCGAACGCGGCCCAAGAAGCGGAACGACAACGCAAGCGTCAGGCGGAGAAGGGCGATGAAGGCCGGCGTCAAGACGCCGCTCGCAATCGTCAATGGCGAGTGGACGTTCCCGAAGCCGTTCGAGCCAGTGAACGTGCCACGTGGGAGAGGGTGCGAGCCCTTGACTTTGCTCGTCCGGACGCGCGTTTCAAACGCGACTTTGTGGATCGCAGCTTCGGTCACAGCTGCGCCATGTGTGACCGGCTGTGGTTCGATAACAACCTGAGCTGCATTTCCGGCGTGAGGAACGAGACCAACAGATTGAACACGTTGCGGGTTCTTTGGAACGAGTTCGGAAGACGGTCGGGCGAAGACCGATGCGACGACATGGATGCGCAAGACCCGCGGCTGGCTCCCTTCGGTGCGTTCCGGGTGTGTGCGTCTTGCCGAGAGTCCCTGCTGGCCGGGCGGGTTCCGCCGTTGAGCAAGAGCCACGGCTACGCGTACCCGCCTCGTCCCGCGGACCTCCCCGATCTGAACCCGGTGGAAGAGCGCCTCTTCTCGCCTCGACTCCCCTTCATGAGCATCAGGCGGCTCACGCAGGGCAACGGTCAGTACGGCATTAAGGGACAGATCGTGAACATGCCGATCGAATGATCGACGTTCCGAGTGTGGTGGAGTGTCTTCCGCGGCTGGTTCCCGAGGACGTTGCGATAGACGTGCACGTGAAGCGGAGGCTGGTGAGTCTGGCTACGTACAGGCGCGGACTGGTGAAGCGCGGTAACATCTTGGCGTGTTTGAAGCACCTGGAGCATGCGCCGTTGTATGTCGCTAGCGGCGTGCGCATCGACTGGAGTCGGCTGGGTGTCTTCGATGACGATGATGCGGCCGTTTGTGAAGGTGAACACGCCCAGGGGTGAGACGACGCGGATGACATCGAGACTGTCCCCGAGAACATAGATTTGGACGACCCCATGCAACTAGCCATTGCCCTCAATGCCATGTCAAAGACGATCTTCTTTAATGAGGAGGGTGAGCAACGACCGCGCGCTCTCTTGATGAGAGATGATGGGGAGTGAAGCGGTGAACTGGACGATGCCGCTGCCGCTGACAAGCTGATCGATCAGTCGCATAGCCTGCACCTCGCTCCGGGTAAGAACCGCGTCCCACTGGCGCTCTTCATGGATGCCTATGCGGAAGAGCTCGCCTTCCCCACGATATACATGGGCGTGCCTCGCAAGATCATCGGTCCGTGTTCCACGCCATTCGCCATGGCCAGCAGCGAGATACGGCGCACCGACCGGCGTGGAGCAACGCTGGAGCACATCTTGTACATGGCCGCGAAGGTGATGCGGTACAACGTTGCGGAAAGCAACATGATGTTTCGCACCAACGAGACCACTGGTTCCATCACGCGCGAGCAGCTTGAGAGTGGCGGTAAGGAGTTCCTGGAGGAGGTGCTGGACCGCGACCTCGCATTCATGCTGGGCGTTCCAAATACGGTCCAGTACTGGCAGGATCGCAGGAGTGAACTCTTCGCAATGATCCGCCAGTCGGGCAAGCCGCACGCGTTTCTGACCATGTCCGCGTCCGAGGTCCACTGGGAGCGCCTGCTCGAGACCCTGGAGCGGCTGCGGGTTGGGCCCGACGGCACGCCTCGGCCCGTGTCCGAGATGATGGCCTGGGAGCGCGTGGAGCTCGTGAACGAAGACCCCGTTGCCTGCGCGATGTGCATCAACAGGATCTTCAACGTCATCATGAACGTGCTCGCCGACCGAAACTGCTCGCCGTTCCGCCCGTACGTGATCCGGGATTACTTCAAGCGGGTGGAGTTCCAGCAGAAAGGAAGCGCGCACGTGCACGTGATCCTGTGGCTCGAAGAGGCGCCCGACGAGGAGCTCACCGGTGAGGAAGGTGCCATGCCCAAGACCCTCGAGATGGTGGCCCAACTCCTCACGCTCGACACTACGCTCCTCAGGCGGCCGCGCACGCAGACGCATCAGGACACCCACACGTGCTACAATCGCGGCCGCACCAAGTGCCGGTTCGGGGCGCCCTTCATGCCCAGTGATGAAACGAGGATTGTGGTAAATTCATTAATTACACTTTAATCATCATCATCAGTAATAAAACTCCCAAGCATTTCCCCGAGGGTGAACATGATTAAGTGCGAATGCACGGGGTGATGCTATGAGGGGGAGTAAAGTTAAAATCCGTTGGCATTCGCCAGTGAGTTAACGTAAACTCCACCGTGTGATCAAATTGCGATTCCCAGGAACCATTACACCATAAAGGCACCATAGTGTGATTAATAAATATAATAGAGCGAATTAATAAATACCCCTCATAGCATCACCCCGTGCATTCGAACTTAACCATGTTCACCCTCGGAGAAATTCTTGGGAGTTTTTTTGCGGCGTCTGCCGCCGAATCGGTCACCGCGGACCAATAGGAGCGCTAGTCAAGGAATTTTGAAAAATGGCGGCCAAGCCCTACTCACTTGTTATGCCGCAGCGCACATAACTGAATGTTTAAACCAACGGTAGTTTAACCTACTCTGTGCCTACTTCGCGTCCGTATTTCGTGGAAGAGGTGACCGAGCTTGCTGTTGGCGTGACCGAGCTTGTTGCGGTGTTGCAGAGCGAAAAGAACCCGCCAACGCCGCTGGCGTCGGTAGTTTTTTCTGCTCTTCGTGCGTTACAAGACAGCCACTTGCCAGCAAAGTAAGCAGTACTGTCTTTTCTTGCTTCCTGCGTACGAGAATCATCGAAGTATACACCACCGGATATCGTAGTGACGTTTGCGGGCCGTGACAACAACCGGGTGACAGTGCATCCATCCCGCGTTTGCCCGGTGGTAGATGGCATATTCGGCGGCTCGGGGCGCGTCCAGTGCGAACAACGCTGCGTTTCGGCGGCAGGAGAATTTCCGTCGCTGTAGAAAGCGGATGTTTCAGTGTGAACTAGGCTTAATAGTAGTGAGCTTGCACTGAACGCCGGCCGCCGTGTGAGCTTTACGAGCTAGCGCCGACCATCAACGAGGCAAAGAATGTGTTTCATAAAAAAAAAGGTTGTTTGAATGAATAATAGTCTTCTGCGCCTTGAGACCGCAGCTGTCAAATGAAAAACTCGAAGGAGAGCGCCGAATGAGGTGGAGACACGCAGAAACGGCGTAGGGCATACATGCCAATGCAATGCATGCGAGCAAGATGAACCGCGACTGCGAACAGTCTTGTTCGTTCAAGTCAATCGCTCCCTATCTTAAGCTCCTGGATAGCGATCACCTATTTCTGTGCATGGGAAAAATAACGAGACAAAAACTGCACGGCAGCAAGAATTTTGTGATCACCAGCTGCCATTCATCGTATAACCGTGCCGTACTCCTCAATGGGGATAGGAGTAGAACGTGATAGCGAGTGCGTGTCTCGGTTCTTCACTGGAGCTGCTGAATGTGCGTAAGTGTATTTCAGTGAATTCAGTGCTTTCAGTGAACGAATAAGTGCATTTTACGAATTCATACACAGTACTTCGAACGCAAATTCAGCCCGTACGACAAAGCACCAACTGATAAATACATTTTGCTATAGTTAGAAAGGTATTACTTATTAGGCAGCTTTAGGATAAAAGGCATGTGTACTGAGATGCTCACAATAGGGCACCCCTATAGCGTATTTACGGCGTGAATGTTTATTGCCTAAATATTAGTAAAATAAGGGTCCCTTCAAAGCTCTATCGGAAGTCAAATTACGTTGCCTATATATACCCGCGAGCTGATGCGTGGGTTGCCGGGTATATATTAAAAAAAAAGCGTGGGCGGCAAGCTGTGGTGAGTGTGAGCGTGTTAATATTACGTGAACTTTGTGTTCATGATTGTGTACTGGGACCGACATTGTGTGCATCGATGGTAATAAATGAAGTTACGCTTGCGCATGGTGCAGCTGTGGAGGGTTTTTTTTTTCATCTCAGTGTATGTAAATAGTTACTCCAATATTGACCTGAAAATCTTCTCCGAAGGATGTAAATAACAACTCCCCTAAAGCCATCCAAAACCCCCTTCCTGTTGGGGAGTAAATTTTACTCCCTTTGAACGGCGTTCATTAATCTTCCATCGGGGCATGCGCTGGAGGACAAGTCGTTTATTCCCATCTGGGGTTATTTTTGCTTACAGTGTATCGGGTTGCAGAAATTAGGCGCCTTATTCTTTTTCTAACCATTACCACTACCACCACTCCTCGACCTCTCTCTGGAGCTTGCTATGTGCCGCGTAAACACGTGATGGCTGCCTAAGTCTTCCGTGGTAAATGCTGATTGGGCCACTTCGCTCTCCTGTTGTTCACGTAACACCCTGTTGCTTATGTTCATCGTCGTCGTCCTCACTGGGTTTTCTCTTTGCACGGGCACTGCTTGTCTTTATTTGCTACAGCAATGATATAGGCACTCTCGGCTGCATTCTTGCTTTTGGTGTCACGCACTTTTCCAAGGCACTCACTTGACGCAAGCACTGCCCTCATCAGTGTAGCCTGTGACCTTGAAGTGCTGTTGCACATCACTTTTGTCGACTTAAGTAGAGATAAAGAAACCATAGCCTGAGAAAGAACAAGTGTAATGTTGCGGGAGATTCGCCCCACCAGCCCGAGCAACAGCATTGATTTATTACCGGGCATGAGTGCTTGTGAATGTTCGAACGAATTGTAAACACAGTTACTCTAATTAACGTTGGTTTAAGTGTTCCTGAGCGTTCGACTCTTGAATAGCTGGATAGTGGATGCTTTGACCCGTCAAATGCGAGCTTCGAGACCTGCATAGCTGTGATTGATTGCCAGTAAACTTTTTGGATGTCATCGATCATAGTTGCACTCGTAGATATACGGCCCATGCGTGCCTGTTTAATTATTGAACCAGACCTGATGTGATCTGTTAAAGCTATAGTATATCAGTCGTAATCATACATGTTTTTTTGTGTTAATGATACAAAAAACCTATACGATTCCAGGGTACGAGGAATACAGTGTTCGTAGAATCCAGGGCACGTAGTTCGAGGGTGTGTGATTCCAGGGCACGTGGAATCGGCCAAATCACTTTTTATAGCGGTTTTTCAGGGAATTCGTTTCTGGAATTTTACAGCCGTGTACGCCAAGTCTGAGACTTGGTATTTGTGCGCATCTTAAACAATCACCCATGCTGAAGTCCTGTGGCCTAACGCCTTAGCCAAGCCCCCCCCCCCCCGCTTCTTTTTTTGTCATCGCCCCCCTTTCACAGGATGTTCGATGCACAAAGACATAGCTTTCTTTGTCGGCGTGGGCACGTGTAAACACCATACAGCAGCTCTTTTAGCATCGACGCGTTGAAAAAAAGCGCAGCACGACCTAAACACTACATGTAATCTTAACGCGAAGGCACATGAAGGTGCCTCATGGCATCCAAGATTCGCGTACAATGTTAGAGGAAACGACGCGTCATTGAAGTTTTTTTTTGACGGACTTGTCGCTTGGTGAGCATACCCGCGCTAAACTTCCTGGATATAAATGTTATCATTTATAATAAATATTTTGTTTAAGGTGTCGTCTTTCATTTAACCGAGCTGCCATGCCACGGCCACTCCTCCCCGCCTCTTGTCTCTGCGCCTCTCAGCCCACCAGCCGAGAAACGCTCATGTACAATACTTTTTTGATTTATTATTTATTGTCACCAAACAGGGATGCTCGCGAACGCAACGGCTCACACGGCGGCCGTTTGGGACAGTATACAGCAGAGGCATGGCCTGTTCCAAGATGATATAGTGTGGCTCCACGTAAACTTGAACAAAGCATGACCAGTCGACGTCTTAAATTTCTTTCAAAATTTTATGTATTGATGCCTGATAAGTTAGAAGAAGAGATCCGCAATTGTTTTTGCCAAACAAATTTTCAAAACACAGTAAAACAAAAATTACGAAGAGGTGTAGTGCCACGCTTAGCAGCTCTGTTGTTTTTCCAACTTCGGCGATCCATGATACAAAATGAACGAACTGTACTTACATCAAATTTATTTAGCTAAATATTTGCGTAATTTTTCTTGGGTTCAGTTATTTTTCGCTCCTCTGGGTAGTTCAGATTTCTTTATTGAAAATCTCCAAATTGAACTTCTAACGTTCTTCTGCCTAGTTTGCAGGCCTATATTTCGAAAAGGGCTTGCGACAGAGCGATAATATTTAGCATTACTTTCTTACAATGCTTATCTATAAAACTATCACATCATATACTATCATTACATATTTCACTAAATAGCCACAATCACACTAACTTCAAGAAAAAGCATGCACGCGAAACTTCTGATGACAATTAAGAAACATTCATGATGTTTCCTAAACTTTCTCCACTTATTATTTTTACATCAGCTTTCACGGTTAATAATAACATGTTGTACATTATGGTTGCACTTGCAACTACGCCCCGTCAAAAACACCATTTCGCAAGGATACGCAATTGTAGATCGGACTTCCTGCCCGCTAAGTAATTACCCCGATAACGAACACTGGCGTCACTCCAGTCATGGCCAAGTGACGTGACAGCAAGCACTCGCCTGATCTACCATCGATGCATGCTGACGGCAGCTTCTTTCCGAGCCTTCCGTGTACCCGCTATTCCTCTATATCATGGTGATTTCTCAATTTTGCCCTGTACATACCGCAAGGTACATAGAAAAGACGTTTATTACCTTCAAACACTAAGGTGCAGGAAGTATAGATGATATAGCTTAGGATGGGGAAGTCTCATTCGATGGGTTGATTCACTTTGAAAATGGGGGTTCAAGGCAACGAAACACTAGTTTTTTTCACCTTACACGTATTTCACTAATTTGGTGCAAGAAAATAGTCGTGCTAAATATGTTAAACTTCATTCAACATTGTGCAGACTATGCGATTAAAAAGGTGGTTCCAACAAATTTTCAGGATAAAACAGGCCTCCTGTGGAATTATTTCGTATTCAAGGACATTCTATGCTAATAGTCGGACACAGCAAACGTTTGGAATTTGTGTCGATTCACCTTTAAAGCTACATAAATGTTCGTTCTGTCGACCGAAGCGCATCGCAAGCAAGTCCAGAACTGTCGTAGCTTAGTATCTACGAAATTTGCAGTGACTTCACACCAGTTCTATTGTGAGCTTACGCATGCGCAGGTTTTGCTTTCAGGGGGAACAAAAGTTCATCCCAGCGCACTCCCTCCCTTTATGTCAATCTGTGGGTCTGACTTCGCGCCTCTTTCCTAAGTCGCAGTGCCCCCTCCCTATTACGCCATTGTGTGGGCGTTTGTTTGCACACCCCACTCGTTGGTGACTATAGACGTGAACACCCCCTTACCCACCTCCAGTGCGTCTGCCTATTCTAATGTGATGAGTGACCACCACCACGTACGTACCAGCAAAGCATTGCGGCTGCTACACCTTTGTTTTGCAGGCGCTTGTGCGGTACGTGTGTGCGAGAAAGCACGCGAGCGCAGACCATAATCAGTACGACGTGCGGCACAGCCTTGTGTGACCACGTCATCAAGCTACCCTGCTGATCACAGTCAGATTCGGTGCCAAGAAACCGAAACCGAAACTTGGCTACATGAAAAGGGCAATAATAACTTAATTAGCGAGAACAAATGAATCTTGGTACGTCTGTCATAACTCCTTGAGCCACAGAAAGCAGCAAAGAACGCACTTTGGATGTCTTGAATTTACTAACAGCATTTCAATTTACCGCGCAAGGCATGCCTCCCTCTGCAAGTAATATACGTCATTTGACAATTCCGCTTTCTGATGCAGAAGACTAGGTGAATCTGTCTGCCATATTGAATCACTTATATCATTCAAAAACCTAAAGTAATGCTGCAACCCACACAATGTATTCCAGAATTCTGAGACTTCGGTATGCAAGGAACTCACGCACATATTTCTTCTCAACAGTTGTCAAAGATTATGCAGTAGCGTATCCTGATTTACGCGAACAGCTGACTTGATCTACAACTATGTCTTAAGCTGTAATGTTCACTTCACCTGGGACCAATGATGACAGCAATGGTCTACAAAACAAACACCAGGAAGTCGAAAAAAAGCTGTTTCCATGGCACACTCGGCCTCGTGGCTCACTTGGTAATAAAACGTCCTTTGCCTCAATGAACTCAGTGAATATACAATCGATATCTCACGTCCTGTTCATATACATATTGATGATGCTCCGGAGTAATCAATTGTGGGAAAAATATATTCATCATGTGGGTATCGAAATTGGTACTTACGAGTTTGCTAACACAGTTGCTATGCGATGTTGCACAAAGACGTTGTCTGACAGCATTAGCAGCTTCTACAATAATCTCACCTTGTTTTTGTGGAGAAATTGAGCCCCAAAGTTATTGAGAAAAAACATGAAGCTACAAACGTGATGAATTACGCAGCAACTACACACAGGTAAACCTAACGCAACAGCTAAGGTGGTATTTTCTGGCGAGCGCATTCTAGATATTTTGTGACACTTGAAGGAGGTTCTAATATTTTTACACAATTAAAAAAAACAGGTAAAATTTATTTCAAAATGTTTTTGTATCTTTACTCTGGGCACGCGCGCAATGCTTGGCACACAGGGAAAAAAATGCTGCCAACAATTACCTGGTTGTGTTTTATACAAATACCACTTCTGAAAGGGAAACAATCACGCCTTCATAAAAGAATCATGCCTGAACTACGCAACATGAAATGCAAGTACGCTGTCGTATACGTTTCCCAAAGGCGACGTGATTGCGAGGCACGTTAAGCGTGTGGGCACCTCGCATTGTTAAACATGCTGTTGTATCTAAGTGCATGCATGGTCTTGCTGATAACCCCGATCGCAGTGCAGCTGCCATGGCCAAGAATCGAACCCATTCTCGGAGTCAGCAGGGCAACATCATAACAAACATGACCAAAGCGTGTACGATGGAGCGAGGCACAGATACGCCTGGTAGTCCACACCGAACGTCAATGCCTCTGCAGAGGCAATCTGTGTCAAGGCCAGCGATCGAGCCCGCCTGACGCGATCAACTCAACGACGTCATCGAGTGGCGGCGCTGGTCTGTTATGCAACGCACAGCGAGGTCCCTCAGCCCACAAGCCCGATGAAGCAATCTGCGCCTTCCGGTCTGGCGAGTCTTACGCAATGCGTGGCAACATCCCTCGTCCTTGGGTGCAACCACGCGCAGCGGCAGGTCCCCATTGAAGGGTTCTGACATCACGGCCAGTGGCGCTCCTGGTTGGACGTTGGTGACGCAAAAGATTCACCAGTTGCCTATAAAAAAAACCAAGCGGCACGTCACCAGCAGTTGACCTAGGTGCCAGAGAGAAGCCAACGTATGCGTGCAAGAGAAGGCATCTCGGCTTTCGATCACAAGGATTTTCTTCACAAAAAACTTCATCACAAGGAACACATAAAAAAGGAAGACAACTTTGTAATATTCACTTGAGATAACGTTCAGGCGGACTGACGATTGGTTTATTTGACATGAATTCATAACTTTGTCCTACTGTATGTTGTTGTTTTCTTAATTATATGAATTCATTTGGGAGTCAGGGCTCATCATGCGTTCTTCGTCGTCGCCTTTATCTTTTATTGCTGTACCTCGTTCATTCGGTCCATTAAGTTCGTTGTCGACTGCGAATGCGCGCCCTAGATTACAGACATATTGCTGGGCAGTGACAAAGCTTAGGAGTCGTAGACAGGGGACGATCTAAAAAATGCTCTATCGTTCTTTATACAAGGAAACACGGGAGCACGTGGGCGCGGCGGCGGCCCCCTACAGTGCCATCAACCGACAGCAAAAGAAAACGCGTTTGCTTTCGGCGTAATCTCTCGGTGAACTAAATAACAACTGACGACCGGGTAGACAAGTGGTGCTGGATTACGCTCTCACTCTGGTAGCGCAACCGGCGATGCATGTAGCGCGTCGTCCGCTGCAACACGTGGGGCGCGGAAGACACAAGGCACGAAGAACCAGTACCGGCCGGTCAGGCCAGTTTGGAGGCGCGCTTCCGAGCGCGCGCCTCGAGGCCAGCCATGACCGGTTATAATGTTTGCCGATAGATGACTCCTAAAGCGAACGTGCTTTCTATCGCCGTCTGTTGATGGGTATGTAGGCGGTTGCCGCAGAGCGCCGGCCACACGCTCCCGTGTTCCCATTTATAAGAGACGACAGAGTACATCCGTGGTTTCTCGTATTAGGGCAGAGTAGCACAGGCCGTGCCGCGTTTCCCGATTGTGTCTACAGTGGTGATCACACGTGCTTAGTTGAAACGCTAAAGCGGTCAGATGTAACACTATTCGACATAAAGTCGACTTCACCTACTTTATTGCTTTACTCCACATCAAAACACTTTGAACGCATTATTTCTTTTCTAGCCCTGGCGTCTATATATTGTGCAAACATCCTTGGTAGGACCGACTGAGCCCTACTGATTCGCTTTCTTGCTTTTCGATTACTGGTTCTTACCCGCTACGTAGGATTATCAAGGAAGCTGGCGGATAACGTACATGAAAGAAGTAATTGGAAAGTCAGAGCTTTAGCAAAAATATTAACAATTTTAGAGAGGGAACTACGTAATTATGGTTAGAATAAGACGAAATAAATACAATAACTAAAATGAGAAGTTAAGCATTACAAATGTTTGTTTTACCATATTGGCGATTTTCCTAATCTCTGAAGAATTGATTATGATCAATTAAATAAGTAATCTTTCATGTAGCCTCCCTAATTACCTAGGAATACACAGAGGGTCATGAAGACGTTGCTGTCTTTACAGTCAAATGAAGCAACACCAAAAGAAAAAAAGTGAGTACACAGTGGAGTTAGTAATTTTCTAGGGCTTCCTAGGTACTTTTGACTTTAATTTAGAATCAGTGACAGCCCAGGTCACTCTTTCACGTTGCTCTTTTTTTGTTCTTTCATGTTTCTTACGTGAACAATTTATTGGTGCAAGATACTTGAGCATTTCACCGACATACAAATGGCATTTCTAGTCAGAAAATTAGGCTTGAGTGAATAATTACGAATTCAAGATTGATTTTATAGTCACCATGATTTTGTCGCAAGATATGGACGTATGAATATAGATAGGCTGGGACCAATGCGCTGGCCCCGGGGACCGCATACATAGTCGGCACCAGGTCACATTACTCATAGTACTCAACGGTGATATGAAGCCAAAAAAATAGACCTGTCGATTTGTGGAAGTACTGTTTCCTCGTAACTCCCCCTTGTGTAAGGTATATCGGATTATTTTCTCAGCTACAAGTGACATACACCTGCCTCTTTATATCTACACAAAGTGTCACCGCATTAAAGCAATTCAGGGCACATCAAAAAGGTCTTTGGTGACTCAGTAACCGCCACCAACCCACCAGACAGCGTTGAGGTATCACCCTTAGCTTCTCTATTGTGTTTTAGTGAAGATCACAAAATACAAAGTTGCAAGCTTGTAGCCTAAAACTTCCAACATCTTCAAGTGGTGGCCCGAATCGTGTTTTTGAACAAATTGATGCCCTCGAGACCTTTGCTCATGCTTAAACTAGATATACGTACAACCTCTTTCCCATTTCCACCAGACGTATCGAAAGCACGTCGGCGCCTGTTTGTGCGAGAGCACTCTAGTCACTGTACTAAGCACTTCGAAAAAGTCTGCTTCGCTAGCACTGTTACACGGGGTCGTACTCATAGCCCACTCAAGTCAACAACGCTGTGGGCAGAAAGAAGAAGGAAGTTAGAGTGACCAAACACGGCCCTGTTTTCAAAGAATACTGAAACTTTGATGCGGTCATCCCACAACTACTCCATCTTAGTACGATGCGACGCTGTCGTTAAATTTCATGCGGCGAGATTCTATTTCTTGTTGCCTCGTGTATTCATACGAGGCGAGTATAGCGGACACTGGTTGTCGTTATCGGTCCTGTTTGCGTTCATCATGCGTTGGGAAATTATACCCAAGCTCTTACATTTCATCTTGCAGCAGTTCATTTTACTAGAGTTTATGTCAGCATCTTACATGTGCTCCTGATATGTGTAATGAAAAGTACGGGTCTACAGTGTCACTCACTCTCGCACATATTCTCAAGTTTCGTTTGTTTTTTGTGACCCCGTTTTTTCAAAACTTTACCAGCGATGCCGGCTACGTGCAACTCCATCACCTTTGAGATAAGTCGTCTTTGTGGCAAGTTGTTACAGGAAATGCATTGCTGCTAGTACACCCTGAGAGGACGCCAGCACCAAAGTAGCTACAGACGAACGCTCCCGTTAGCGCGGGTGCCAGTCTTGGGGCTGTAGCAAACCTGCAGGTAGGCGTCCGATAGTGACGGTGTGCGCTGGATGTCATAGTACCAAGTTTTGTTTTGTGTGTTTGTCTTATTGGTTACGATATTAACATATAAGACAAGTGTTAAGGCAAACGAATTCAGTTTGGTGTTTTAAATCTGCTTCAAAAGATCCCGTAGATATTTATTGGTGCAAGATACTTGAGCATTTCACCGACATACAAATGGCATTTCTAGTCAGAAGTTCATGAAGAGCACTTTGAGTAATATCTGAGTGTGATACCGGGCTCCCTTCCCTATCAAAAATTTCCCCATGGTGGGCATGATGGGGCCCACCAGCAACCATCTTGGTGTATTATGGTAATGAAGGACGGAAGGTGGGCAGATGGTGGACGCTGGGAGTGGTGGACAGATGAAGGGCAGAATGGGACAGATGGTGGATGGTGGGAGGAGTGGACAGATGGTGCGCATATTGGGACCCACTATATTGGTGGATTACGGTAATGGGTAATGATGGACAGATTGTGGATGGTGGGAGTGATGGACAGATGGCGGACGATGAGGGTGGTGGGCAGATGGCAGGGCGGTGAACGGATGACGGACAGACAGTGCGCGGACGGTGAAGGTAGAGGACGATGAGAGTGGTGGGCAGATGACAGGTGGACGACCCTGGGTGTATGCCAGGGATGGGCTGGTAGATAATGATGAATGTTAGAAGCCAGATTCATGATTTCATTAAAACATTGCACTTCACAAGCTCATTACAGATTACCTCCTACCACTAATCTTAACAAGCTTTCTTGTTTTATTATATATGTGGCCAGGCATGCAACCACATGTTGCTGCAGCCCAAAATCAATTATGTTTCTGGCAAAAAAAGACGTGTTTATTTGCTCCTTCTGCTGTGGTGCCTAACATATACGCCGTGCTGGCTTGCATCATAAAGTAACTGCTTAGGAGCGTGTAGATGGGAACGAAGCAGTTTTTGAAGCGGCAAGCTGGCCCCATGTAGCGTGCTTGAAGTAAATTTTCAGGCATGCTATAACAAAACAGAATAAAAACCAATCAACCACTTTCGCTGAAAATGCAGAAATAACATAAAAAAATCAGTTGCAATCAGTTTAACCAAAACTTAAAGAATCTCTTATATAAAAATTGAATTATGAAACACTTTTGAATGATTTTCAGTGCCAGAAGTTAGCCATTTAGCCAAGATATTTCTTATTGCTTGTAATGTAAGGATAAGTGCTAACTTAGGTTTGCGACATCAGAAGTGGTATGGGTAGACCGAGCCCTACAGGCCACTGATATTTTTTTCTGGCATGCAAACACAGACAAAAGAGGGAAGTGGTATCAATGTAAATGCCAGTAAATAAAAAGACGTACAGTAGTGGAAAAGAAAAGGGACACAAGTACCTTCAAGGTAACACTTATTGATCCAGCACACTAGGGGCTTAATGCGAAAAAACAGTTCAGGACATGACTTTTTCTTTACTCATGTCAACCGACAGCTGGCTCACACAAGCCCTTCCACTACTATTCAATATGCCAGGCTCCTACCACCACACGTTTTTACACTTCTACACTTTCATAAAACTGCATTTATTGAATGTGTGCAAACCACAAGAATGTGGCTATTTTTACATGAACATTAATGAAGGAAGTGGTTAAGGGGGCCACAGACTTCGCACTGTTTATTTATCATATAGGCACAGACATGTGTAGCAAGGTTGAGCATATATCAACCTAACAACAACCTGTGATGAAGAACTTGCTCTCTGCCTGCGAGAGAAACAATGAAGTAACAATGATACACAAGAAACACTGTGCTTTTAGTGGGATGCTGTCAAGAATGCATGAGTGGTAGTGTCGTTGCTTCTACTAAAAATCCGTATCTTATTCAGGCGTGACTCACTATTACATGAATGGCAGTGAACCAGCAAATATGCGACATTTTCACATGTTGACAAAACGTCACGTTCCTAAGCATGCTCATTTACAAACTATCTCTTCTGGCTGATGCGTCTTGCCACAGAATAGCATAGGTTGATGAACACCAGTGGCATACTTTGTGCACAATATGGCATGTTTTTGCGGTAAGCACTTTTGTTGCTGCCATCAGATAATACTAGTGTGGGCAGAGTTCAAACAGCTTCCACCCCTCCACCATTCTATAAAGAACAATCTGCAAGCAAGATTTGTTAGCAATATTTTTTAGCATGTGTACAACCCACAACGAATGAGCCCAAGCTCAGGCTTCACGGTTTACAACTGCTGCTGAGCATGAGATAGATAGATAGACATGTGGGGTTTAACGTCCCAAAACCACCTAATGATTATGAGAGACGCCGTAGTGGAGGGCTCCGGAAATTTCGACCACCTGGGGTTCTTTAACGTGCACCCAAATCTGAGCACGCGGGCCTACAACATTTCCGCCTCCATCGGAAATGCAGCCGCCGCAGCCGGGATTTAAACCCGCGACCTGCGGGTCAGCAGCCGAGTACCTTAGCCACTAGACAACCGCGGCGGGGCTGCTGAGCATGAGAGGGAAAGCAGCTATGCACAACTGATCCAAATGGTTTTGAAAAGACTTCTGTATATGTCGTTTGTGCATGACCTTGCTAGTGCAGACTTAAAGGGACACTAAAGTCAAAATAACAATTTACGTCAGACTGATAGCTCAATGTAACACAACAACTAAAACGACCATAGCAACAACAACAGCACTCTACTTACCGAGAAATTAAGATATATGCAAAAAAACACAAGCGCCGCAGTAGGACATTTTCAAAATAATCCCGGTGACATCAGAAGGACTGACTAAACTTAATCACCAGCCATCGATGTAACTGTACTAAATGAAGGACCTTTCATGTATAAAGAGATGCAATCAAATGCTGCTTTTTTGTTTTTGTTTGAACCACGGAAAAGATAACCCCCGGACGTTACTATGGGTAATGACGTGAGTGGTTCAAAAATTTAATGTTTGCGTGGTTACACGGGACAGGTTGTGCCATCTAGTGGAGCATAGTTGAAACAAAAGCGTCAGCAATGTTGAAGGGAATGGCAGAAAATTGATCAATGGCCGTTGTTGCTGCTGTAGCTCCCGCTGCTTAAGGTCTGCTCCTACTAGCGCAGTAAAGCCGGGCAACGTTGTGCACGGCAACAGGGATTTGAGACGGCCCGGTTGGTCCGCATTTTGAGGCGGGTAATTTGAAGTGCACTAACCCACTGCGGATCACTAAAACATAATTTGTTTTGAAAATGGGCACTTCCTTGGCAGAAAAGTAACACTATAAGTTTTTTGGACCGCCATTTGAACAATGAACATTGACTTAATAGTTGGTTTTACTGTTCCTTATCGACAAGTCACACGGTAGCGATCCTTTTGCTGACCTTGGTGAGTAAAGCCAGCAGGTGTGGCAGTTCTACAGGGTAATGTTCAAATTCGGAAATTCCCAAAGAGTTACAAACTGTGAACTCATGTGCAAACAGCACTAACTTCTGAGTTGGCAAAATGCACAAAGAGATTGTCAGTAATGCGCTGATATGTAGCAGTGGTTAGTTACTTTCATGTAATGAAAAAGATCATCAGCATATCTGAAATCTTTCAATACCTCCGCCATTAAAATGTTGGTGCAAAGCATGGTTAATAGAACATGAGAACAAATTGCTAAACACAGGAGTGACACAAGAGCCTATGCAAATGCTTAGTCTTTGGATATAAAAATGTCCATTAATATTGATGGAGGTGACTGTCACAAAGAACTTGAGAATAGTCACAACAGCTTCAACACCATGGCAGCTGTACTTAAGAAGGCAACACCTCCACTCTCGTCTATTCCACTTCTTACACAGAAAAATAATTCACTGTACAGGACAAAATAAAATAGGCTCTCAACGTCAACTCAGATCAAGCTATACCCTGTAAAAAAGTTAAATGAAGTGGGTGACAGGGGGGGGGGAATTTCAGTCATAAAGTGGTCTTTTGTGGCAACGGAGCTTCGCTGTTTCAACAAAAACTGTCTCAGCCCATTCTACCACTTACTTCATTCACTAAAAATCTTTTTTGCAGACTAGTTGGTTCATACTTGAAAAATTGAATTGCTGCACAAACTTGAAGAAAAAAACAAGAGAGACAGGAAAGAGTGCACTCTTTCCTGTCTCTCTTGTTTTTTTCTTCAAGTTTGTGCAGCAATTCAATTTTTCACTAAAAATCGTCGTAAAAGAAACATTTTGCTTGTGCATCTTGGCCACGAAGCACACACAAAAGCACTGTTATTCCTAGCTGCAATAAAGAATGAAAGTTTCACAAGCTTCCCGCAGGGGCGTCTGCGTAAGTGGGCGTGTGGTGCGTAGCGACACCATGGACCCGAGCTAACAGTAGAGTTTTGACTCCCTCCCACGCCTAGCCGTGCGTGGCCTTGTCGTGTCCGGGGAAAAGGGGATCCTGGGGGTTGAGCGGACGCTGTATGATGGGACCTTTAAGGCCCCCCAGCACAGGCAACGCACCCCTTTGGCCCTGCCTTCACGTAGACACCACCCGCGGGCTGACCCACCCAGGAGAAATTGGCAGTCGCCTTTTCATATCTCTCTCTCTATATATCTTCGTCTTTATCTCTCACTTTTTCTCTGTCCTGTCTTCCGCTCTCTTCTCTTTACTTCCAAAGTTCCTGGCGGCTAGGGTTAAACCTGTGCAAATAGCCTACCTTGGAGTGGGCGCATTGGGTTATAGCAGTGTTGTACGGCTGACGTCTGCAAGCTTTCAGCATCCGCAAACTTGCAGCGTTCCCTCGTTGGGCTCCGTGGTGGGTGGCTGCCAACGCTGCTGAACAACATGCAATTAGCATGCATAAAGCATTTCCTTTGCTTGTTGATCGTGCCTCCTCAAAGCGGGTACACACCGACGACACCAATTTTTCTTACCGGCCAAAACAAATCCTTCCTCACTTATATGTTATACACTGCGAGAAAACTAACAAGCCGGACCTGTATCCCCTTTCGTAGTGGCTAGGCGCTTAACCAAAACTCTCCGTGCCTGCTGCAAGGTTACCAAAATGGCCAGCGGAGATCTGCTTCTTGAGATACGAGACAAAGACCGATTGGAAAAGCTGAACTCTCTTACAACCTTTGGTGGTACACCAATTAGTAATACACCACACAGGTCCATGAATTCGGCTCGTGGGGTAGTATCGGACGCAGATTTGCTTGACCTGACCAAAGCTGAATTTTTGGAAGGATGGAAGAGCCAGAACGTGACCAACGTACAACGTAATAAAAAGAGAAAAACAGGAAACACCTACCAAACACTTAATACTAACCTTTGCTTCGAGCGATCTGCCCGAAACCATTCAATCCGGGTATGCAAAGACTTCAGTGAGGCAGTATGTTCCTAACCCCCGCCGTTGCTTCCAATGTCAGAGATATGGCCACGGCTCGCAAAGTTGTCGTGGCCGGAAAACTTGTGCTCTGTGTGGAGTCGTGGGCCACACGTCTGACAACTGCAAAGCACCGGCACACTGTGTGAACTGTGGCGAAAATCATGCCGCCTACTGACAGCCCTGTTCTTTTCGGAGAAAAGAAAAAGAGATCATCACATAAATAATACAGAAAATATTACAGTTAAAAAAGCAAGAAGAAGAGTCTCGCCATTTTATGGTCTCACATATGCTGAGGCGGTGCGTCAGGCGGCAGCATCGCACCAGCCATCGCCACTCCTTCGGCCTGCGCAGAGTGAGCCATCGGCTGTGGCGCCTGCCTCCAAGGCGGCAGTAGTTGAGTCTAAGCCGCCTACCAATGAACGGTAACCAGACACTCCAGGGTCCTCGGGTATCAAGGCCTCACCTCACCAGGCGAGGCCCAAACTTCGAACAACCTGCTCGAATATGTGGGCATCCAGTGCCTCTGAGGAAGCAATGGATAGGGTGGCACCTCTGGTGCCGAAAGATTGGCGCGGCTCTCTGAAGCGCGCCAAGAGAACTAAAAAGCTCATAACAGAGCCTGATGACAGCTCTGTTACTTGAATTTAAACTCCCCAACTAAACAGCCACTGGCTTTTGTACACACAGCACTACTTTACTTTCACCATGAACACTCAGATAATACAATAGAACGTCAGGGGCCTTCTCAGAAACCTTGACGACGTCCAAGAACTTTTACACAAACACTCACCAAAAGTGCTGTGTGCACAACAAACACACCCAAATTCAAAACACACCAACTTCCTCCGTAAATACGTCATTTTCCTAAAGGACCGTGATGATGCCTTGATATCATCCGGAGGTGTTGCCATTATCGTGAATCAAGAGATTGCATGCACACACTTACAACTCCGAACACATCTTGAGGCAATGGCTATTCGAGCTGAGCTTTTCAGCAAACTGATCACAATTTGCACTCTTTACGTACCTCCTAGCTATCACCTACAAAAACACGGCTTCCAGTCCTTAATCGATGAACTTCCGGAGCCTTTTGTTTTCTTTGGAGACTTCAATGTACATAGCAGGCCATGGGATGACTTTTGTTGTGACGTCCGAAGTCGACTAATTGAATAGTTTTTTTTCTCTTTCAGCGCCTGCCTCCTGAATCAAAAAGAACCAACCTATTAGGACCTCGCTAACAATACCTTTTCTTCCATAGACCTAAGCATAGTACCTCTATCGCTTGTGCCTCTACTTCACTGGAAAGTCATCACTAATACCTACAGAAGGGACCAAGTCCCCAGAGTTTTGAGAACAACAACATCAACTGAATGCCCGCCACAGGTTCCCAAATATCTCTTAAGCAAAGCGGACAGGGAACAGTTTTTTACAATCACTCATTTAAGTTGGCGCGACATATGCTCATTTAGCATTGAAGCGGCTGTCAACTACGTCACATCGTTTCTGATTGATGCATCAGCAAAATGCATCCCACACGAATAGAAACCCTGGAAAACGACGTGTGCCATGGTGGAACTCTGAGTACCGAAATGCGCGGAAGCAGCAAAACAAAGCATGGAGGTTGCTTCGGAACTCACCGACAGCCGAAAATCTTCACATCTTTAAGAAAATGAAGTCTCAGGCCAGGAGATTTGGTAAGGAGGTCAGAAGAGAAAGCTAGCAGAAGGTTTTGTCAGAGATCAATTCATATACCCAGGAGGCAAAAGTCTGGAACATGGTTGGTAGGGTAGCAGGAAGACAAACACACACACTCCCACATGTAAACACACAGGGTGACGCCTTCGAAGATCAGGTGAACTTCCTCGGTTCACAATTTGAACTGGTGTCCAGCTCGTCTCACTATACAGATGCTTTCCGAAAATACAGAACAAAAACAGAAAAGCACACAGTGTAACACAAATGAAGAAGATATGAGGCATACAGCCAAGCTTTCAGCTTAGCGGAGCTCCAAACATCAATGAGCTCCTGCAGTTATTCTGCTCCAGGTAAAGACCGTATGGTTTACGAAATGTTAAAAAAAACCTACCAATCGAAAGCAAAAAAACCTCAATTTCTTTGTACAAAGCTATCTGGTTCTCTGGCGCTATCGCTACTTCCTGAAAAGAGGCTATTTTTATTCTCATTTTGAAACAGAGCAAGGACCCTTGTCTAGTTTAGAGTTATACGCCTATTGAGCTTACAAGCTGCTTAAGCAAACTTCTCGAAAAAAAGTGATAAACTGCCGACTTGTACATTTCCTTGAGACGAACAATTAGTCGGACGCATTTTATTGTGGGTTTCGGGAGAGTAGATCCACCACTGACCACCTTGTTCATATCGAGGCACAGATCAGAAACGTTTTCGTTAATAAGCAATGCTTTCTTTCTGTATTCCTCGGTATCGAAAATATTAAGAGACCTGTCCCACATTGGTGTGCGTGGCAGAATGCTTACTAAAATCGAAAGTCACCTGTCAAACCGAACATTCCGAGTTCGAGTAGGCAGCGTTTTCTCCCAAACATTTGTCCAAGAAACAGGCGTGCCGTAAAGTGGTGTACTTAGTTGCACACTTTTTTTCATCAAAATGAATTCTTTGCTCTTGTCCATCCCTCGCAATATGTTTTATTGTACATATGTCGATGACGTCCAGCCTGTCTTTAGATCTTGCAATCTTGCCATGTGTGAGCGCCAGGTTCAGCTTGGTTGGAACAAAGTCTCCAATCGGGCTGACGAAAAACGGCTTCCGTCTGAATCCACAGAAAAGCACGCGTGTCTTGTTCTCCGGGCAGAGAGGCATTTATCCCGAACCCGATATTCAACTGCATGGTCAACATCTTTCCGTTAATACCGAACACAAATTCTTAGGCCTAATCCTGGACACCAAATAACTTTCATATCATGCATCAAATAATTAAAAACAAGTGCATAAAAGCTATTAACGTTTAAAAGTGTTGTCTCGCAGTACGTGGGGAAGCGACAAGAAGTGCTTAATAAATTCGTATAAAAGCCTCGTACGTACCCACCTAGCATATCAGCCTGCGACACCTCCTGCCCTTAAAATGCTTCACCTTGTTCGTCATCTAGGCATCTGTCTCTCCACGGTTGCTTTTCGCACTAGCCCCAAGAAAAGCCTGTACGTGGAATCGAATGAATGGTCGCTCCACCTAAACAGATGTTACATGTATTTTAAATATTATCTTAATGTAAAGGCAGACAAGGATCACCCATCATATTCCTTAATAATGACATGTCAAGCCTTGCTGTGTTAGAGCAACGACCTTCTAGGAGACAGCCCTGCTTACTCTGTGTGAGGGGCCTAGCGAAGGAAACCAGGGTGCCACTTGAACACCGTTTGATGGCTCCCTGCAGTGTACCTGCCACCGTGGTAATTGCAGGCAATATATTGCGACGTGTCTTTCTGGGAGGTTACGAAGCATGCATCAATTGCACATATCCAGACATACTTCCTAGAACTATAACAGAAATACACATGTCCTGAGTTCTTCACGGATGCTTCCAAGTCCGAAACTACTGTCTCGTACCCAGCCATCGGCCCATCCTTTTCGGAAGCCGGCGTTATGCACTATGACGCAAGCATTTTCACCGGCGAAGCTTATGCGATACTCGCAGTCGTAAAACACATTAAACAAATAAAACTACAAAAGGCAATAATACATACAGATTCCGTCAGCGTAGTAAAAGCCCTGAAAACTCTTAAAAAGCAAAAAAACTCTGTCCTTGTCTCGCTTTATTCGCTCTTATGCACAGTCTACTCATCTAAGCAGCATGTTGTAGCCTGATAGGGGGCCAGGACACCGCGAAATACGAGGCAACGTTCTGGAGCACCAGCTGGCTGGATCCACCAACAAAACTGCTTCCAATACATCGATACTAGTTCTTTCACTCGACTTGAAACCTTTTCTAAAACGAAGGCTGAGGGGATACTGGTAGAGCACAGTAGACACACTCACACAGGTGAGTGTGTCTATTTTCATGCCATCAAGCAGCAACTTGGTCATTGGCCACCAGTATCAAAATCACGCCACACAGAAGTAATCTTTACAAGGTTAAGAACAGAACATACAAACACAACACATTCATTTCTTTTATCTGGGGGCGATCCACCTTTGTGTGATAGATGTGGAGAAGCCCTCACCGTACTTCACATTCGAATCCAGTGTAAAGAATTAAACACGCTGAGAAGACAACATTTTGCGTTACCCTACCCACAACAGATACCACTCTATCCTGCAATGTTCGTCAGAAGGAAACCACGTTTTGCTTATAAATTATTGTTAGCTTTTTAAAAAGAAATTCGTACGTTTAATATCATATACCCGGGCAATCCGTAGCACGACCTCTCCAGAGAGGTCTCCGCTGCTTTGGCTACACTGAACAAAGCACTTGCCTCGCAGCCCTTGGACGAAAGGATGTGAACGAGTGAGGCACTTGTGCTAATGTCATACGTGTCCACCATCGCTTTTTATTATAACAAACTTTTGTCATCTATTAACACCACACACCTTTCACAGCGTGATCAAGATTTTATTAATTCTATGTTTTTACCCGCCGTAGCACGAGGAATTTTATGGCCCTTATACAGCCGCTTATCACAATCATTGTCCATATCTCTAGTAAGATAAACTGGCACTCTTTAGCCAAGAAATGATACCTGTGCTACAAAACACCAAACATCATCAAGTTTCACAAGCTGATATTTTTACACAGGGCAACCGCAATATATTTCTCTTGTTTGCTGGCTTTTACCCCAAATAAGTTCTTGTAGACTTCCTGTTTTGCCTTGAAATTGTAGCAATCTACATCCAATGCCACAAAGCCAACGCTTTTCTCCACTTGAAGCACCAGAAATTATTGTACATAGCAACACAACAGCTGTCATAAAATCTGTGACGTAAAATTGATGGTTCTTCCCCGGTTATTGAGCTTTCATGCACTTTTGTATGAAGTGGACCCTAACGTTCACAGAGGTTTATTCAACAACTTACCGGTTCATGATAAGAAATTTGTGACCTATCATAGATGATTTGTAGGTAAATTTTGAATCTTTGTTGAGTACATGGCGTAGATTTTCTGGAATGCGAACATTTTTAGCATGCTGTTTATTCCCCAAGCCCTCCTGGTAATGACCGAAAAGGCCTCGCTGCGCTAGAAAATAATCCTATTCTAGAAATTATAAACTGTGTACCCATCAGAGCTCCAAAATTTAGTCCCAGCTCTTTGCCTGCTCGCGAGTTACTGGCATTGCAGCGATGAGTTGCCAGAAAAGCTGATCTGGAAGTAAAAGGTTGTTGGTTATAAAAAGGTGCAAAAACATTAGCAAGAACCAGAAAAAAAATTCCATTTTATGTCACAAGAATCCTATCGCAGCTGTTGTGTCATTTTACAAGAAAAAAGTTGTTAGAGCTTCAATGCAGTGGCTTTGGGGCAAAGATGCAGATTCATATAGTTTCATGGCACGACGTGCAGTCAATAAGAACCTCAAGATAAAAGCCAGTAAAACAAGAGCGAAAAGCAAGGCGGTGGCTCGGTGTAAAAACATGGAACGTGTAGAACTTCCACAATCTATTGTAGCTATCAAGAATAACGCTGTTTTTCTGTTCTTCCCGTCCAAGACGCATAAGCAGGTCGTTCTTTGATGTCTTTTTCACCCCACCACCTGGTACAAGCCGAATCTCCAGTTGGGTATGGTAGTGAACGTTCATCACGGAACAACTTGCAGCACAACAGTTAGAAAACGGATGCAACAGGAGAATAACAAGTGCCCACTGAGTGCTTCAGTCACTCTTTCCTTCTGTCTGTTATCTGTGTTACTGTCAGTTATTGCTCAAATAAGCTGGTTCAACTAGGCTCGAGAACTCTTCGCTATCAGAAGAGCTGACAAAGCTATGGCAAGTGACACGGCACAACTCGCAAGAAATTTGCCAAATGCGTTATCTACAAAAGTTACCCATTGTGCCGCAAGTCATTAGTTGCACGAAGTGGACGCGTTTTAAATGCCTGAACCACGGAACACGAACTAAATCTTATTATAATTGTCGTGGCACATATTCCTGCGCATTGCAAAGTCTCTACTTGTCAAAACCATTTTCTGGAAATTGGGAGTCTCAGTAGAAGAAAATATGAGAACACAGTGGAGCTTATGGCAGCTTACGATAGTAAAAGTAAAGGCCCATATTACATTAGTGGTACAGCTGCTGCCTTTACTAATACAAGACAAATCTGTGTGAAGACTAGTTATTCTAAGTTTGGATATTTTCTGAGCTTCCTGTGTCACTTTCTATTTCTGGACCAGCACTCGGAACTTGAAAGTGCTGCTCATGTCATCTCCGTGTTCCTTCCTTTATGTGTGTGCGTTTCGTGCGGTAAAAAGCATGTCCATTGGCAAGCATCATTTAGCATGACAAAGAGTTGTAATAAAGAGAATAAAGGCAGCAAACTCAACAACAGAACAAATGATACCCTGATGCTCCCGCTTGAACGCGCTGCCAGGAGCCGCTGGAATGCACGGGTCACGCGTTCGCGTGTAGCTGATATCTAGTTGACATTAAGCGAAAAAAAAGGCTATGGGCGGTCCACGTAAGGCGTAGAACTAAGCACCAATGGACAGCTAAATCAACAGAGTGGATACACTAAATGGGAAAAGCCGCTGAGGATGGCACGAGTTCGGTGCTTCGATGACAATCTGTCACTCAAACATAAAAGTAGCAAGTCTCTCAAAGTGTGTTGGCGTGAAAGTAATTCTTGAGGGAACTGACAGTGCTGGAGAAGCGCTCTTATTCTAACAAGGGACATTCAGAAAGCCTGTCTACTCCCACTGATGAGATGTATACTCATGTCTTAGTGGCTGTAGAGCTCCCTTCTGCACTTCAGGTCAAGTGTAGAAAAAGATTGGCGCTTCTCTTTAGATTTACTTATGCCATACAGAAGCACACTGTCCACTTTATGAAAGGGAACAAGCGAATGAATGACCCGCGTGTTCTGTCGGCTCCTTGTAGTGCGTTCAAGTGCGAGCGATAGCAACCACAGCCTCTATTCCAGTCATCTGGTGGCGAAAAAAAACGACCGGTCATTGGTGATAATAAAACTGGCGGCAAAATATCAACCCCCTCCCCCTTAAAGGCGATAACGTAAGAGGCCAGAGTAATCGTCTTGAAGGGGGAGGGGGTGCTATCTTGCCGCTGGCTCCGTATCCCCAAGCACCGGTTGTTTTGCTAGCCTCCATATGACGATAATAGAGTCTGTGGTTTCTAATGCTCCCGCATGAACGCGCTACCAGCAGCCGCTGGAGTGCACGGGTAACGTGTTCGCGTGTTACTTTCTGTAAAAATCGACACTGTACATATGTACTGCACCAAGTCGTATGCGTGAGTGTAATGATATTATCTGGGGTTCTACTTACCAAAAGGAAGCCACGATTATGAGAGACGCCGTAGTGGAGGGCTCCGGAAATTGAGACTACATAGTGTTCTATAACATGCACTGACATCACAGAACACACCGTCCTCTACCAATTCGCCTCCACCGAATTTCGACCACCGCAGCCGGTATAGAATTCGCAATTTCGGGTGAGCAGCCGAGAACTGCAGCCCATGTGCCACCGAGGCGGGCCACCCACTCGAGTAATTTACTTGAAAAAAAAAAATGGTTTATGCTGTCTCATATTCTGATACTTGTATTTAACGTAGTTTCGGTTTCTACTAATGCTCATGATAAAGAACGTGTGCTACTTATGACCAAATCGCGTTTTATTCAGATAGTTCTTGTATGGATATTTTTACGCATTTTTTCCTTCTCTGTTATGATCGCGATGATGTTCTGCGTTATGCCTAAGAGTGACAACATCGCTAGGCGCGTCGCATGTGCTACGTGCGAGTGAAAGCGGGGAAAGGCAGCCGACGATCCCGGATCAAGCGGAAAGAAAACACACCAGCCGTTTTCTGTCACGTGAAAAGCTCATAATGGTGGTCCGGTGGTGTGGGACGTGTCCCAGAAGACGGAATAGCTTGACTCTGGCGTAAACTTGGTTGTTTGCGTTGCTGGCTGCGATAGAATGCACCCTGTCATGACAGGGCCCTGCAGACGCATTTTCCTTTTATACCTGATGCCTTCTCATCGCTCCTCTTCCTTTGAAGCGTTAGACAAGACAAATATCTTTTCGCTGACTTCTGTGGCCGTACATATCTACGCCAGCATTTTGTTTAGTTATGCCAGGTCAGATGCTAAAACAGTGTACCACATAAGTTCATTCGTAATTGATTCATTGCTTCTCCCTTGCTAATGAACTTGGACCTTTTGTTCTATTTATTGAAAAAGCAGGATGAATAAAAATACTAACAATACCCCACCCTTCGCACTTCTTTGTAGAGTGCTCTAGATTTGCCTTGGCGAAAATAAATTTTCGTGCAGCAGTTTATTTACTCCCACTTTTCCTATCACTGCCAGTTTCCTGCATGCTCACTGAATAATGTCAATGCACTTGTGGAAAGCAGTTTCAAGAACATCAAACACTTAGCCGCGCACTTTAATACCTGCATCTCTTGCTGGTGCAAAACCAGCCCTACAAATCAACTTTAAACTTGGGGAGAAAAAAATCATTTAGAGTGTCTTTTGAATGAAGCTTTATTGTATCTGCTGCGGCTAAGTAACTAGCCTTTCGCTTTTGTAGTTATCAGTCTTTTAGGCACATATTTTACTATATTTACTTTTCCATACACCTGTAATAAAACGTTAGGTTACACTCACGGCCGCCCTGCCGGGGTGGTCTAGTGGTTAAGGTACTCGGCTGCTGACCCGCAAGTCGCGGGTTCGATTCCCGGCTGCGGCGGCTGCATTTCCGATGGAGGTGGAAATGTTGTAGGCCCGTGTGCTCAGATTTGGGTGCACGTTAAAGAACCCCAGGTGGTCGAAATTTCCGGAGCCCTTCACTACGGCGTCTCTCATAATCATATGGTGGTTTTGGAACGTTAAACCCCACAAATCAATCAATCAAATCAATTACACTCACAGCAGACGCGGATAACAGAAATGGTATAGCTTCGAGCTGGTGTGCACGGGGCTTCTGGTCTGATACCGGACACTGCGGCCGTGTTTCCATAGATGCGGAATGCAAAAGCACTCAATTACCATTTATTAGACGCACATGAAAGGACACCAGTTCGCCAAAATCGTCTGAAAGCCAACCCACCCCCGCTACACAGTCAAATTGTGGCAACAAACACAGAATTAAGCTATCTTTTAATTGAACGCAACGCTTACATCGGGTAGTTCCTCCCATTTCATAATTAAGTAATGCGGAACGTTCCAAACTCTTAAAATGTGCAGGTATTTTCAGTTTTATAGGTTACGTAAATAAACTATGGCAGAACGAGCTGAGCATCTCACAAGGGAACTCTAATTGCAATATCCTGCAAAATACACTGGTAGTCATAACACATTACACAAAACAAGGACCAAAATATGACTGGTTGGGCATTACAAAATAGTACCTTTAACATTTTAGGCCGTAACAGTGTGCAGTAAGCAATATTACTGACAATTTGTTCGCTCTCATTGGCTCGATCACTATATACAAACGCTCATGGCACTGAGACGATGTTGATGAATGAAGTGATCAACTTCAACGATTAACCTGCTGTGCCGCGTGAGAAGAAAAACGTAAAGGCTTGAACAGCGTGGTCAGGCCTGAACCTTTTGCAATAACTATGTTTTATTTATCATGGCACACTTTCATTGTAGTAAACAACATTGGGAGGTCAGCACACAATGTTTGTGTGCTTTTTACGCATAAAAAATTAATAAAAATAAAAATAGTGTGCCCAGTTTAGAGTTTTGAGGAATTCATGAAAAGAAATTGAATATTTTTCGTGAGCAGGAAAAGGAAGTGCAATTCAGTTCGATGATCCACGAAGTGTGCTGTAAACTAAACACAATCAGGTGTATGTAAAGGGTGATGTGTCATCGATTATTCTATTTGGCGTGAAGCTTCATAAAACTTTGCCTTACATCAAGTTAGATGCTGTGAAAGCACAATAAAATACCATTTTGTGGCTGTAATCTCGAAGAGTTTTTAATTTCTTTCAACCACAGGTCAGTAAAATGTGTGGAGCTCACGAAGACTCACTCCTTATATATATTTCGCGCTTTGGACTCACTCGAAATCAGACTCACCAAGCTTTTCGTGAGCCATACTCACTCGGATTCTTACTCAAGAAAGTTTTCGTCAGCCAGGCTCACTCGGTATCAAACTCATGAAAATACTACTCACCCGGACTCACTCAGACTCTGAGTGAGTAATGGAATTGAGTGTGAGCTAATTCAAGTCAGTCTTCTGATGCGTCTCTTAGCCTAGAATTAGATTGTAAGATGAAGATATGAATGCTCGTTAACACATATAACTCACGCAAGCAGAGCTTTTTTGGGCGCCTTTTCATTCATTATGCTCCAATACGAGTTAGGAGTAGTCATACTGACTGAACACCTATGTCGTGTGCTTTGGAATAACTCAGACTCTTACTCAACCAAAGCTTGCTCACTTGCACTAATGGAAATTTTCTTCGAGTGCATCAACTCTGACTCAAACTCACCAAATATTGCTGCCCCGGGCTCAGAGAGGCTGATACGCATGGCTATATGGGAGCCTCAGTGAGTCCGAGCTAGTCAACGCATGAGTGGGTTGACCGCTTATGCTTTCAACCAGTCATCGTACGAAACAGTGGAGCTAGAATAGTTTGCCGCAGATGAAAATTTAAGCAGTGATGAACTTTAGTGCTAAATTAAGAAGCACCATAAAAAGAGAGAGATAGAAAGAATAGGGAAGACGCAGACATAACCTGATCGATTTACGGTTGGCTACACTTCTCTGGGGGAAAATAATTGCGACTATATCAAGGTAATCTCTCCATATTCCATATATTATTTTTCTGGCAATAACTACATCATTCAATAACTATATCACGCGTTTTGGACTCACTAAAACGCAGACTCACCAAAAGATAGCTCGCTCGGGCTGACACTCACGAAAATCTTCAGTCAAATCGAGTAACTTTTGACACAAACTCACGAAAATACTGCTGCCACGAACTGGCTCTGCCTCGGACTCACGGCCAGATCTGAGTCTAAATGAGTCTGAGTGGGTCGACTTGTGAGTGAGTTCGCCGCTCTCAGCTTTTCACTAATCTTACAACGAAATTGTGTAGCTGAGAGGTTTTGTCCAAGATGAAAATTGAAACAGTCATAAACTAATGACAAAATCAGCAACACCATCGAAAGAAAGAATCGGGAAGACAGAGACCTTAACGTGGTCAATTTTCGGTGTGTTTGCTTACTTTGGGCGGAAATAATCGGTGAATAGATAGACAGAAAAAGAGAGGTGAATAAAGCAATGCACGCACGCATGAGTCATGGAGGCGGCTGACATGCGCGACATTAGCTCTCTAGTTTCCGGAACCGCGGATAAATATTGCGCAAGTTAAGCGTACAGAAGAAATCAACACCTATTATTTTGTATTTTTTCGCGCACTAAAATTTGAATGTTTTCTTGAAGTTTCATAAAGATATACTGAAATATTCGCTGGCGAATACCACGAACGGATGTCGTGAGCGAATGCCTAGCACACTCTTTTTTGCTCACAAACAGGATGCTATTGAAATAGTAGGGTCTCTCTTCAGCGTTGGAGCCTATGTGAGTGTGCTGAAAAGCTTCATGTTCAGGGTTGCCACTGATGTAGTAGGGAGTCTGCTCATAAGACCGTAGCCAGCCAAAGTACTGCGGAGACGTCGAGGAGAGCAGCCAGTGTGGTTGACAGAAGCGTTTGTCACATTATATACAGGTTCCTGGAAGCGTGATACTACAATGTTTTGGTCGCATGCTTAGAGCATCTCGGCGCTCCTGTTTTAAAGTCTGTATCTTCCCAAGATCCCTTGGAGAGAAAAGAATGGCATCCAGGATGGTCCATTCAAATTGTCCTCTTCACCTCTGTCCCCAAAGTGGGAAGGTGGAACACCGCCTCTTTTTCAACACGCAAAAATCGGGGAGAGGCACGCCCGGTTCTTCCCATGGCAAAAGAGAACACACTGCATAAACCACCAGGTGCACGACACAATGCTGCGTGAGGATGTGGGGGTTTATGTAGAACTCAACTCCGTGTTTTGTTGCAGTGATGAGTCTATGGTGCCAGGAAAGCCGCCCTTTGTGGAAACGGTGGCATGGTGGAACCACAGAAAACGTGAAAACGCATCGAACACATATAGAAGTCGCTTAAATATATGTCTGTGGCACTCGGGCGAACAAAGACGCACAAAGAAAACCACTCTTTTAAGCCGTTTGGACTGCAAACAGCCCTTCCTAAACCGTCAGTCAGTCGACTATATTCAGATAGTTTTACGAAGGGTGATGGACGCGCTGCAAAATCCCAAGCACAGCTTGCATGTCGTCGTCGGTTTTGGCTAACCTATAACAGCACTGTCCCAGAACCATCTCACGTCCAAGCGGTGCCATGCTTGGTCGGGCTGTTGTGATCGGTGCCAAGGCAGGCCGATCACAACAGCCCGACTGATCTCACAGGAGGTATCAAAGAAGATGCAGTGCCAATGCACTCCGCAAAGACAGTAGGCTTGCGCCTTTGAATTCGTTCACGTAGGCAGAACCCCATCATTGTACTTGGACAAAGGTTTGCAAGCACCAGAAATGAACCAAGCAAAACCCGAGGGTCAACAAACAGAGAGCACTGAAGTGACCTTATGAAAGGGCAGGTTACATTCTCAGATATAAATTTTCTCAAAATTTGCAACCGTACATTTTCACATGAAAATTATGAATCAACTAACAAAGCCAAGAAACAGAGACCTGCTTCGTGCAACGAAAATGCCCTTCCAACATTTGACAGGATTTCTCAAAGCAAGTCACAGCCTTTAAAGCATGCAGGTGCTATAGGGGACACAAAAACGAAAAGGAAGAGTTAAGTTTGGGATGATAGAGGTAATCTTTGTGGTTCAGATGACCACGACGACGCGTTAAAAGACTGGAGAGGTCCCGCAAGGGCGTCTGTGCAAGTAGGCGTTTGTTGTGTGGCAACACTACGCACCCGAGTTAACGGGGGCGTTTTGACTCCTTCACACGCCTCGCCATACGTGGCTTAGCCGTGTCCTGCGGAAAGGCGATCCTGGGGGCTGAGCTGACACTGGGTGCTTGGACCTTTAAGGCCCCCCGGAACACAACAAAAGCCCCCTGGCCCAAGCTTCACGTAAACGGCACCCATGGGCTGACCCACCTAAGAGAAATCGGCAGCCGCATTTTGCTGCCTCCCTCTCCCACGATCTTCGTTTTTTTTTCTCTCTTTCATTCTTTCCTGTAATCTCCTCACTTCCTTCTTCCAGGCAGCAAAGCTTAACCTTGTGTATGTGTCCTCTCTTGGTCACAAAATATTGGGTTATAGTGGCTTTTTACAGCTGGCGCTGGCATACCTTTTTGTAATTGTGCTGCTGCGTCTCCATGTTGGGCTCGATGGTTGGCGGCCAGCATGGCTGCCGAATTTATATATATATATCTTATGGCCTCACTTTCATCCCCCAAAATGCCCCACCACGGTGGTCTAGTGGCTAAGGTAGTCGGCTGCTAATCCGCAGGTCCTGGGATCGAATCGCGGCTGCGGCGGCTGCATTGCCGATGGAGCTGGAAATGTTCTAAGCCCGTGTGCTTAGATTTGGGTGCACGTTAATGAACCCCAGGTGGTCTAAATTTCCAGAGCCCTCCACTACGGCATCTCTCATAGTCATATGGTGGTTTTGGGACGCTAAACCCCACAAATCAATCAATCAATCAATCAATTAACCATCCCCCAAATTGTGTGATCGCCCTCCACCAAAAAGGAGACACCGAAGCAACACTGAATGTCTTCTTAAAGCCAAAATAATTTTTCCCGTGCTTCCATGCGATTCACTGTGGAACACAAAAAATGAAAGAA
Organism: Rhipicephalus microplus; assembly: GCF_013339725.1. Classification (NCBI taxonomy): domain Eukaryota; kingdom Metazoa; phylum Arthropoda; class Arachnida; order Ixodida; family Ixodidae; genus Rhipicephalus; species Rhipicephalus microplus. The sequence continues at coordinate 117,938,167 of NC_051166.1, read as the reverse complement.
CACTCTCTTCGTTTGTCGTTTTGAAATGCCTCACCAATACCTTTGTTCCAGGTTCTAAGGCTACACGTATGGCTAGTGGCGCCATTCTTCTTGAAGTTCAAAGCAAGGCCCAGTATAGAAACCTGACAAAAGTCGATTTTGCTGGAACCACACCTGTATCTATTTCACCACATCATTGTATCAACATCTCCGGAGGGGTAGTATCTGATCAAGACCTAATTAACCCCTGACAGTGAGTGAGCTCATTGAGAGCTAGAACTAACAGCACGTAACGCATGTAGAAAAGATTAAGATCAGGTGTGATAACAAAGAAACCCCGACAAAGCACCTCATTCTTGCATTTTGCCCAAGCGCACTTCCAAAATATATTGAAACAGGCTACTTGAAGGTAAAGGCCTGACTTTACATTTCCAACCCCCGATACCGTTTTAAGTGCCTGCATTTGGGCCACGGCTCTCAGAGCTGCCGCGGCCGTCAAACATGTGCAAAGTGTAGTTCGCACGAACATGCTACAGACAACTGTGAAGAAGAAACTCCCCACTGCGAAAACTGCGAAGGTGGAGACCCCGCTTACTGTCGCAGATGTCGAGTGCTATCAGTAACTGCACACCGATGACCCGGCAGCCTTTCCAGCTGCACTAAACTTAGAACAGAAATTCAAGTAGCGGTGATGAACGGACCCTTCAAACCAAGCCGCTCAGTTCGCTCGCATAAACGCGACGTTGCGGCGTCATTGTGATAATTGGGGGGGGGGGGGGGAGTGTGGAGGCGGGGAGTGATCCTGAAATGATAGAATAGAAGATAAAGGGGAGCCCCGTAACTGTCTGCGTAGGAGTGCGACACCTATACAGTGGCTTGCGGGAAATTGGGGTAAGGAGGGAATAAAAGAATAGAGTGAGAAGTTAAGATAACATAAAAATAGGGACACGGTCGAAGGAAGCCAAAGATGGGTTACCACTCAGCGAGAGCCTCACGGCGTCAGGACATGGCGGAGGGCGAGCCGGTCGGCCAGAGCTGCGCTGTCGTCAGACATCGCGGTGGCAAAACCGTTTGGCAAGGAATCCACCGAGTGATCCCCCGTGATGATTGTTGCGGAAGCGCGCTCGCCGGGCCGAGTGCCCGCTTTTGGCGGGACTCTTTCCTGCGGCACATTGTCTTCGGCTGCAACGTCTGCAACCGCCTGTAGTTCGAGAACAACCACTAGGATTAAAACACTGTGAAAGGTATTTAACTGTTTATTGCACTCCTCCATGACCGTGTTCATGCGAGGCATAATGTGAGGCATGTGAAATGAACACTGTTGTAAACACAAGGCACACATGTGGCTAACCTCATGAAGAAGCACGAACGTTTAACCAGTATTTGTGAAAGGCTTCAGAGCCATGTCGTGTTTAACCTACTGCCAAACACCTCGGCCACACCTTCCAGCTTTCGTTGGCTAGCGATATTTGCACAGTGATTGAGTGGTGATTTTTTATTGCAGGCATGTCGTGCTCATGGTGTTTGACTACTGACGCCAAAGTTCACGGGATCAAAAATGCCTGCCGCGGCATCTGCATTCACATGAAAACTAAATGGAAGAACCCTGCTTTATGTGGTTCCTCGTAATCGTATTGTGGTTTAAGAACTTCTAACGCAATCAATTTTGTTAAATAATGAATACTTGTCTAACTACAAGCGTTACTCGTGTGTGTATGACATCATTAGTTGCACCATAAGGATTGCCCGACATCAGAAGCTGCAATTTAAATGATAAAAAAAGACTAGCATGTGCAGGTATATCTTCAAAAATAGTCTGTAGTAATGGCTTAATTTTACATGCACCAGTACGATCATCAAAAAAGCGAATTTGTAGATCGCCAGCTTGTTTTAGCACACAGACTTGTTCTTCGCCATTGAGTGGCCATCTCTCATAATCATGTAGCGATTTCCAGATGTAAGACCTCTAACAATATTATTATTAACATATTAGGAATAATATTGTTATATTATTCACCGTCAAGTAAGTGCAATAACAGATGTATTACAATGGGTAGCAACGAAAAGGTAAGTTTTGCCAATAAAACCGAGATCACATCAGGCTAATTTGTGGGCAGAATCATTGGTTCTTGTATCACGCAAAAGACAGTTGAATAGTCATGAAGAAACAAATAATGAACAAAACTGCGCAGAAGTTCATACATACTTTTACTCTAAGTGCATGAATGTCTTGTATCTGCTTTAAAGTATACAGGCTAAGCGAAAAATGGCTTACTGCGTCAGAGTGGTTGTAACGATGTCTGTTAGCGCATTGACCTTTGTAAACACCGGTCAGTCTCTTTGGCTTACAATTGTCTCCTTTACTTTACCTTTACTTAAATGATAGGCGGCGGAATTATTAGCAAACGTGATAATAACCATGCCCCGCCATGTGGATGAAAAAATGTCCCCACCTTCCAAAAGAGAATTGTGAGGAAATGCGAATTCATTGCGTAGCGTCCACAACAGCGTTTCACAACTGAGAACCTAGCGTTAGGAAAATAATGTTTTCTTTTTTTACACCATGCAGCCCATAGCACCGTTCACCACACGTGACGTTTTTCTGTCACGAGAAACGTTGTAAGCGTTTATAGCTATAGTACCTATAGTGCAAGGTCGAAAAATACCATTAGGGGAATAAAACAAACAACGTTCTTGGCCCGGCGTTGGCGTTACACAATGTCATCTCAAGCACACACTTGCGAATGTTCTTGAGAGGCGCCCCATAGAATAAAGAACCAATTTGGAGAAGGGAATCTGTAGCCTTGACATCAGTACGCAAGACAAGCAGCGGTGGGACATGAAACTGCCGAGGGCAACCAAGAGGTGGCGCTGACTAAACAGAAAGTGGGAAACAAAATTTTGGGTTTTTTTTTTTAAATAGGAAAAAAAAACAAATGTCCGTTTTTTTTATTCTATACTGAGAGCGTATGTGCTTACTCAGTTGCCTCAGCTGCTTCTTCACTTCATGGCTATCCTTTTTTAACAGATCTGGACGAAAGAGACCGAAAGAGTAAAAACAATTCACGATTGACAACAGGGAACGATATTAATAGACAGCAAGCCAGTAATCATGTTTCAATGCAAAAAAAAGATCTGTCGCGTTAGAAGGATTATCGCGAGTTCACAAACTTTTGTTTTCAGAGGCAAAACGAAAAGAAAAGCGTGTCTAGCTGGTAAAAACTCTCATTAGAATACAGTCCTAATATACAATTACCACCCACCCTTTGTGTTCGTCATACAGTCACGTCCAATAATACAAGATTTGATCCACATCAAACAAGCGAACTGGCCGCGAGCGCACCTTGAGCCAAGCATGCAAACCGTGCTGAACACCGCATGTATCTCAATATTTTCATATTACCACCTGCCATTTATGTTCGTCACACAGCCATGTCAAGTAATAAAAGATTTCGTTCATATCAAGCGAGCGAACTGGCCATGAGCGCACCTTGAGCCAGGCATGCAAGTCTTGCTGAACAGGGCATGTTTCTCAATATTTTTATGCTACCACAAGCCATTTATGTGTGTCAGCGGTTGCCTGAGCTGCTTCTTCACTTCATGGCTATCCTTATTTAACAGATCTGGATGAAAGAGACCGAATGAGTAAAAAGAATTCACGAGTCAGTACAGGAAACAATATTAATTGACAGGAAGCCAGTGATTATGTTTCAATCCAAAAAAGATCTATCGTGGTAGAAGCCTTATCGCAAATTCACAAACCTTCGTTTTCAGAGGCAAGACGAAAAAAAAGCCTGTGTCTTTAGTAAAAACTATCATTACAATAGAGTCGTAAAAATCCGCATGGGTGCTTCAGTGACATCTTCTAATGACAGCTTCTACTTTCGCCTTGCATGGCTTAAAACCCACAATTTTTTATGGCGTTACGACATATTGCGATGAAGCTGATAAGCCAAGAAGGATGGGTGTTTCGCAAGAAAATTTTGGTGGAGCGAAAGTTGACGGAATGCAAGCAATTGAACACGTACAAAATCAATGCAAATAAACGTAGTGCACAAATACACATCACTGACAGCGATAACACGGTCTGAGAATGAAATCACAAACAAAAATTACAAATATATAGAAATTGGCAAAATTAATGTACCTGTCATTGCCGTGAAACTTGCTCAAATTGACGCCTTTGCCTGTATGACAGTTCCTGTGGCACCATACAGCTGTACAGCGACTCAACCGATAGCAACGATAGCAACTGCAGTGGCTTACCGAAGCGAATAAAAACTTGCTAGAAAAAAACTGAACGCCGAGAACCATGCCAATCATTGGATGAAAACTAACTGCGCATATGCGCGTTAGCTGGCTGGCCCCGTCGAACCGCAACCAGCCGCAGCAGCGCATGTTTTCCGCTTTGTCACCGTCACATATAAGAGAATCCATTGTATAACTCACATGGAACCGCAATCGCTAAACAAATTTAGTGCCCAGAAGTACTAAACACTACGAGGAATTGCAATATTACCCTTCGATTCTATGAAAAAGAGCACTTTTTTTGCGAAAATAGTGGCTCCCTTCGCTTTAAAATTTGAGCTTATTATGTTGCCCTTGTGGATTTTGTGTCATCCCTGCGCGCAGATTTGAATGGAGCCACCATGGCCCTTTTTTAGCTATTTTTTGCCCCAATCGGCGATGGCTTGAACTTGAGATTTTCCGAGGCCTGGACGCCTAGCTAGCCAACAACCGAGAGTGAGGCGAGGGCAGACGGGAAAGTGGGGCGAAGGGCGGAGAGAGAGCGAAAGACGAGAGAAGGAGCGGCGAAAGACGAGAGACCTACCCTCTCCTACACACCCTTGCACCACATGCTCACGTTGCTAGGGCCGAAGATAAACGCACAAACTCGCAGCTGTTGCTATGGGAGAGGGTAGTGCACAGATCCCGACAAACGCATGACGTAGCCCGACTAAGAAAGGCAATCCCATATAACAAGAAATAATAAACCGCACTGAGCGACTACGAAAGTTGAAAAGCGTCGCCATTGACGACGCTCAGGTGCTCGTACTAAGCTTTAGCAAATTGTTGCCTATAAAAAACCCCATTTGCCATGTCCGGAAGCAGATACGGCTTTTATTAGCTGTTTTTCGTCCTCCAGCTTTTGTTTCTGTCGTGATGGGAGCGCAGCCTTATGTCGACCTGAAAGCCTGGGGAAGCCTGCAAAGGGTGTGCGTGTATGTTGGGATAAGGCTGCGTGGGTGCGCGCACTCACGCCATGCTACTTCAGTCACCGTCTTTTCTTTTTCCGCAGTGTCATTTTCCGTTTTCTGTCTTTCGGTTTTACTGCCCTTATTGACTTATTTATTGTTTCTTCGTGGTCAAGGTTGCCATAATTAAGAGGCACGCTTGTTTTGGCAAGCGTTGCTAGCAGCTCAGCCCACTGTTTGTTTCTTTATTTCTTTCTATGAAAGGTGGTGGTGCCGACGTCATTGTTGCTCGAGTGGACCCTCAGTGTTCGTGACTCACTCAAACTCCGCAACATGACGTGCTTGTTCTAGAGCATTCACTGTCAAGCAAATGCCGACCATCTGGAAGAAACTCAGCGTCCTTTCCCGGGCGCGTACAAGTGACGCCTAAATAAAGGCGCAAGGTGTTGATAATTTGGTACTACTCTAATTTGATTGATATGTGCATGGGGTCTAGCGGCCTGACACCACTACATCAGTACGAGAGACGCCGTAGTAAAGGGCTCCGGAAATTTCGAGCACCTGGGGTTCTTTAACGTGCAACCAAATCTGAGCATACGAGCCTACATTTCCGCCCCCATCGGAAGTGCAGCCGCCGCAGCCGGGATTCGATCCCGCGACCTGCAGGTCAGCAGCCGAGTACCTTAGCCACTAGATCATCGCGGTGGGCCAGTACTACTCTAAGTAGGATTTTTGACAAAGACACTTTTTTATCTAGAGTGTCTTCACTGACGTCTTCGAAAATCAATCAGCTGAAAGCTCACCTACATTTACAGCTCACCAAGTAAGCGCAGGAAACTGTTTTATTAATATATTAGGGTATGGATGAGACCTTGCATGAAGAGTGGAAAACAAGAACGATCACATAATGGCACAGCCGTATGTAAACCTAAGAAGATGCTACATGGCTCTTCACTGATGCTTTAGATTGAGCAAAATTAGATGCCATGGTGATGTGGGTGGCAAGGTCACTCTTCAGCTGTGTGATGAAAAAAGCACTTCCGGAAAGTATTTTGGGGGGGGGGGGTGCGCAGGGGATAGACGGCGTTTGAATGCTAATGGCATGATTTCCGATGAGCATTAATGAATACATTGCCAGGTGGAAAAAACGAAAGAACTTGCAGTTGAAGTATGGACACCACATTTTACGAAAAAGGCGAGATGAGAAAGGTTAGGGTGAGATTGTACTGCTGACACCTTTATGTTAGTCGAGGAATGTGAGGTAACAAATCTGGAAGCATGGTTTTGGATAGATTGGTCCCGCCATGGTGGTCTAGTGGTTAAGGTACTCGGCTGCTGACCCGCAGCTCGCGGGATCGAATCTCGGCTGTGGCCGCTGCATTTCCGATGGAGGCGAAAATTTTGTAGGCCCGTGTACTCAGATTTGGGTGCACGTTAAAGAACCCAAGTGGTCAAAATTTCCGGAGCCCTCCACTATGGCGTCTCTCATAATCATATGGTGGTTTTGGGACGTTAAACCCCACAAATCAATCATCAATCAATCAATCATGGTTTTGGATGAATTAAAGCATAATCATGATGATATGTGGTGTTTATTGGCGCAACGGCCATCTGATGGCCAAAAAGCACCATGAACAACGATAATAAAAAATCAATGGTGCGTTACTTAAGTAATATGAATAGAATGAGAATAATGGTAGTGTTGCGTGGTTGTAAAGGGGCCTGAAATTTCACGCCCTGGGGAGTGTTAAAAATAAAAAATGAATATTATGCCGGTGACGTGAAGTGCATGGAGGTGGAATAAATGACAATGTTGGCGGAGAGGGCCGTCACAGCCGCGACCTCAGCAGAGAGGTCGAGCTACGGATTACCTTCAAACAAGGGGCACAAACTATAGACATCTTTTAAAAACCTGAAAAGTGATTCAAGTTAAAAAAGCACATCCATACCGATGAGCCTCCCAGAGTGTACTGGGTACTGCTGTCGGTAGGGTTGAAAAATATGTTTGTTTTTTTCTGAGAGTATCCAAGTCATTGCACTGGACGAGGATTTGGAGAACCACATGTGGTTGTTCACACGTTTCACACAATGGTGGATCACCAGCACACAAAATATATGATTGTGTAGAATGTGGGTGTGTGTCCTGTTCTTAACTGAGAAGTGTTACTTCTGTGTATCATGATGTTGATAGTGTCGACCATTTACCAAGCTAAAGCTTAATAGTTTGAAGTTTGTTATCTGTGTGTCTAGCCTACGTGCTCTGTCAATAGCCCCTGAGCTTTCGTTTTACAAAAGGTTTTAAGTCAAGTGCAGGGATCGTTATTACTGCATTGAAAGTGGTGTCGTTGGCGGATGCAGCCAGCTTGTCCGCCAAAACGTTTCCTTATATCTCACGGTGCCCTGGCACGCAGCAGACAACGACATGCTGTTTTGATGTGTAAAGAGTGCATAACGATGAGTCTAGTGACGATAGGACGGGTGTTTGTGCTTTCTAGAAATTTTTAGCGCTTTTACCACACTTAGGGAATCTGTGTATAATACTGCGTGTTCTTGTTTTATCTGTTTCATGTTTTTACGACCACCAGTATTGCATAGGCTTCTTCAGTGAAAATACTTCTATCAGGATGAAGAACGCGGGCCTCTGAAAAGGGCCGGTCTAACGCTGCATATATCACAGAAATGTTCCACTTTGAGGCATCGGTAAAAAGCTCATGACATGTGTATTTAGGTTGTAGCTCGAGAAAGGATGTATGAATGTGTGCGAGTGGCGCTTGCTTTGTGGCTTCCACGAAAGAGACATCACAGTCAATGAGCAGCCACTGCCATGGCGGCAGCAATGCAGCAGGAGCCATCAAACTGTGTTCGATATTAGTATGCCTGTTTCTTTAGCGAGACAGGGAGCGAGTAGGACTGCTTCAAAGAAGGTTGGTCCTGGAATAAGTCAGAATTAGAAAAATCATCACTTTAACTTTGGCGAGTTGGTACATAAATGAAAAGGTTCCGTACATTTTAGACGAAGACAAATGGCACTCGTCTGTGTTCTGTGTGTCTCCATTTGTTTTCGTATAAATTGTGCTTAACCTTTTCAAAATCATCCATTGTTGGATGAGAGGAGTGTTGTTTGCCTGCCTTCACCTTCATAAAGTACGCAAAAGACACGTAAGACCTCTGTATGTGGAGCGACCATTCATTGGAATCCACATACAGGCTCTCTAAGGAGCTAGTGCGAATACCACCTGCAGAAAGGTGGATGCCCAACTAGTGCATAGGCTCCAGCGTCTTTGAAGCACTTGGTGTTGCGTATTTTTAAATGACGGCCCCATAGTCTTAGCTAGTGCGATCGAAGCTTTTGTAAAGGTCCAGCAAGCACTTCTCGTCACTACCCCATGTAGTTCACGGCAACAAGTTTAGAATATTCATGGTTTTTAGACTCTTAACTTTTATATAGTTAATGTGCGGCATAAAGGTCAGTTTGAAGTTTAAGAGTACGCCCAAAAACTTATTTTCAGTCTTCACAGGCAAAAGCTGAGCACGGAGGTTGATGCCAGGGTCGGGGTGAAGGCCCCTCTCTCAAGAAAATAGCATGCAAGTGCTTTTTTGTGCGTTCAGTTTAAACCCCTTTCGATCCGTTCACTTCGATATCCGGTTCAAACCTAACTGTACCTGCTATTCACACTTAGGGAGGTTAAACGATTTAAAACCGACCTGCACATCGTCCACATATATGCAGTAACCCATACTTCGTAGGATAGCGAGGCGCAAGGAATTCATTTTGACTCTACATTGTGTACAACTCAATACACCTCCTTGCGACACTCCTGTTTCTACTACAAATGTACGGGACAAAGCAGTGCCCATTTGGACATGGAATGGCCGGTTGGACAGGTAGCTTTCGATGATTGTTATGATTATACACCACACACATAAGTGTGACAAGTCTCGGAGTATGTCACAGTGCCACGTTTACAATTGAGACATCGACGAGGATTGGGAATGTATGCTCTTAGACGGAGCTTAAAATAGCCGGTTCCAATTGATTTTGCTAGGTCACTGGTTCCGAAGGTAATTATTATGTGTTTTGAAGGGGCCTGTTTGCTGTTTCGCCTGTTATGGTTATTGTATTCATTGGACTTTTACCACGTTCGGGTCCTCCCAACCTTGGAGCAGTTCACTTTCGGAAATTTCCATAACATCAACCTGAGAGATCACGCTGCGGACAGTGTTCAATGGCCTGTGTGGGGCCACCAAAACAGTGGTTCTCCCCAACGCTACACGTTTAGACAGCTTCTCATACTGAGCTTTGTCACTAACCTCCTGAAGAAAATCCCCACTTCTCATCTTTGTCACTTTATAAACTGGAGCCAAGCTATTGCTTCTGTGAAAGTTTTTGATCCAAGGGATGGTGAAATCGCTCGGACTGTCTTCTTTTCATTATGAGTGTCTCTTACACGGTACCTTCAGAACGTCGCCTTTTCTGTATTGAGCAGCAATTTGTCTTCGGTGCGCCACTTTTTAGGGAGAAATCAGGAAGGGGGGGGCGGGGAGCTTTTGCCATGAAAATACTGCAAACTTCGGCAGCAATGGCGGCCACCCACCACCTAGTCAAACAAGGCGATCCTACGAGGTTGAAAGCAAACACTCGCAAACGCCAGCCATACATCGGCGCTATAACCTGCTATAATTGCCCCAGGTTGGATAGCTACACCAAATTAACCCTCACCAGAAAATTCGGATGTCTGGCCTATCTTTCTGCTATTTCTTCCTTCTGAAGAACATTCCCTGCACACTGAGAAACTATATTTCTTTCATAAATGCAGTACCAACCAGCCCAAGTTGCTACTTTCTTGAATTGAGAAGATGACAAGACCGATATAAAGTTTAAGAGAAACACAAAGATGTAGAAAAACGCGACTGCCAGTTTCCCCTGGGTGGGTCCGCCCAGGGGTGTGCCTACGTGAAGTCGGGGTCAAAGGGGTGTGTTGCCCCTGCCGGGGGGCCTTAAAGGTGTAATTAGCCGGCATGAGCTCAGCCCCTAAGATTTCTATTTCCCCGCCCACGGCTCAGCCACGCTTGGTTAGGCGTCTGAGGGAGTGGAAACTCCCCGGTTGCTCGGGTCTTTGTGTCCTTAATTCAAGCTTGTTCCTAAGGTTCACCTGATGAGGATGAAAAATGACAATATCGTAATCAATTTTATGTCGCGCAAGCATTTATTAAAAGAATAAATTATTTGATGTAGGTGCTGAGCCAAAGTTGTAACGAGTACTTGATTAGAAGACTCGGTAATGTGAATGATGTGATCACTTTAAATCAAACCTAATAGGAACACCTAAACAATCAATGATGATATCACCAGCTACAAAGTAATTGTATATAGCATAAGTATAGCACTGCAACGTTTATATTGGTGAAAGTTGATTACTAAGGTTTTGTTATGATTTAGAGATATGAACTAGTTTTCACACCACGTTTCTATAGTGTTAATACCTCTCTGCAAAACGAAAGCATGAAAACGATTAGATACAGGTTGATATAGCACACATATATAGTGTATTACATCAGTTGCTGTTACGTGGCACTTCGTTAGTTAAAAATGAAAACAAAAAAGAGCGGCCGAGTACAGTACCTTGTGAATTGCCAGATTGAGCACGAAAGGGGGGAGACTTGTAGTTGTTAGCAACAACAGAGTGCAGGTGAGGAGTTAAGAATTCATGAAGCCAGTTTAGTACACATTCGTCTAAAATAGGACACAAAAACCTCAGCATTTCATGAGGACGTAAAACCTTGTAAAATAATTTTATAGGTGGAGAACTATGACACGAATTAGGATAATACATAAGTGGCGAGTCAATTGCATGGAGGATGATCGTGTTTTACAGAGTGACTGGGACGAAAGCTATGCTGATTAGTTTAAAAAATTGTTAGAAGTAAAAAAAACGCCAAGTCTGCGTAGAAGGTGCAGCACAGTCACAGCGATACTAGATGAGTGGCTCTTTAGAGCCTTTTCTGAACACTCATTGGGTAACTGCTGCAAGAAGACTTGCTGGGTACCCACCAAGGCACTAATAATAATTATTTCTTGGTAGTAGGCTGACATTCGCTATGATATTCTTTGTCTTTCTTGAGAAAAGCGTGGGATTCACTAAATACTTGAAAAGAGTTTCGTGCCGGTTGTTCATGCAGTGGCTGACTACGATGAGGAATTATGGCTGAAGTGGGTATGTGCCACAGTTCAATCATCAATATACGAATTAATGAACTTATTACCGTGAGGTCAATTCTACGCTCCTGTCAAATTGAGTTCAGGGCTGGTTGTTCAGTTTGGGATGCCCACGTTTATTTAAAAAGTCGGCTTCGATTAGCTCGGCTACATAAAAAATATACAGCTTTAGTTACCTTAGACATCGCTAAAGCATATGACAACGTAAAGCACTGTATTTTGATACATTGATTAGAATACCTTGATTTTCCATCATACATAGTAGCGTGGGTTCACAATTTTCTTGCAGACAGGAAATTTTGTTGTTTTATAGATGGGTTTTCATCATATACTCATACCCAAACGAGGGGAGTACCGCAAGGCTCAGTGCTTTCTCCGGTGCTATTTATTCAATAATGAGCATCATTCCACGTAGACAGAATATAACAACTTACGTTTATGCAGACGATATCACGTTTTTTGCAAAGGCAGATATCATTCAGACCTTATATGATCGGCTGTAGACTTACCTTAATATATTGGAGAGCTGGCTCGATGGCGACTGCTTTCTTCTTAATCCGAGTAAATGTGCTTTCCTTGTTTTCCCGCTGCAATACCCTGTGAATATCTCTCTGTCTTACCATCATGACGATATACCACAGGGGAAATCTGTTAAATACCTTGGAGTAATTTATCACACATCGCTTAACTGGCGACCTAATATCAAATATATCGCCGGAAAAGGTGTGTGGGCCATTGGCATATTACGTAGCCAAAGCAACTACCGCATAGGTATGAGAACAGACACATTGGTAATGTCATATCGCATGTACGTTCGTTCCATTTTGGAATTTAGTTGTGTACTTTTCTCTGGAGTTCCAGCTTACAAGTTGCGGCCTCTAAATCTTCTGGAAAGAGAAGCTTTGCACTTATTCTTTGGCCTTCTTAAAACAGTTGCTAACAATGTATTGTATCTCGAATCGGGGGCCGCTCCGCTTTCTTGTAGAATTCGCCTTCTGACTGTTCAGACATTCTTAACAATTTATGAATCACCATTACGACATTCAGAAACAGCCTTTATTTCCACCCCGAAATCATTTTTGGTGCTAGATGGCCGCGATTTCACACCTTACAAATTATATTTTTGCAAAATTTACTAGAGCCTTTAAACGAACGTATATGCGACATCTTGCCGAGTCGCGATAATTCAGCCCTAGTGGAAATTCAATTTGACGACATTTTTCCTAATAATGCCATATTACTTCCCCATAATATTTTGGATTGTTTATTACAAGATACCTGCGCAGTACTACAACGAACGTTATTATTGCTACAGACGCATCGCACTATGACAAAAAGTCAGGGGTTGGTATTTTCAGCCCGATTTTAGATTGGATTTATTCTCTTCGACTACCCGATTTCATAACCGTTTGTGTGGCTGAAGTTCTGGCAGTAGTGCTCGCCCTACGCAAGTTAGATTCAGCAATTACATCAGCTGTCATAATAACAGATATCTTATCTCTCTGTGCGGCACTTTCTGTTGGTGCTGATAATAAAGTAAGAAAGGCGTTCTGTGCACTTGTGCCTGCGCATTTGAGAAAAGTACGTTTAGTTTGGGTGCCTCGACTTAAAAGTTTATTTTTAAATGAAATAGCCGATTCCTTAGCTAAGTCGTCAATCAGCGAACCGATTCTACCGCACTGTTCATCATCCGCTTATGTGACTGCTGCTCGATTCCGCAGACGTACGCATATGGAAGTCTTAAGAGGTACAGCACTAACAAACTCTACAGAATATCGCCATTTATTATATCCCTGGCGAAGAGACATTTGCCGCACTCGTAAACAAGAAGTAGCTCTCACAAGGCTGCTTTGCCGGGTACCAAATCTAAATTTCTATAAACACAGGTCTGCTCTGGCACTTTCGCCACTGTGCGCGCTCTGTGATGAACTGGAAACAATAGATCATTTTTTCAAACAATAGAAGCAGTTTCATTATCCTAACATGTCCACATAACTATATACGTATAAAAATCAGATTATTGCTCTATTTTAAGAATAAATTCGTTTACGTACATATTTGTATGCATTACATTGAGCAACACACTTTGCTAGGCTATCGGTAATCTTTCTGTTGTACCTCCATTATTCTAAATCTGAACACAAATTTTTAAAACCACTTGATTATTGGCCAATCCCTCATAGTGGTTATGCGCCACTATCAATAGGTGGACGAGAACAACAACAACAACAACAACAAGCTTTTGCAATGGGTTGGAGCGTTGAACGATCCACTTGTTACGCTGTTCGCATTTTGTGGCGCGTAATGTTCTTTGTATTTTCTAAAACGCTTTGTTACTTATAATAACGCGATACCTTTCTCAATATCAAGCCGGCCTAAGGCAAGTTTGCGAAGAAGTCATAAACACCGGCGTGGCTCAGTAGTAGAATACTGGGCTGGTACGCTGCAGGCCCGGGTTTGAGGTCCACTGTGTCCTTAATACTGCTTTTTTGTTATTTCGTTTGATAGTGGTTAGGACACCAGCGGTGGCGGCGGACAACTACGGCGCCGTGCGTGACCCGCATGGTGATCTCATAACAGCTTTCACTGTACAATGTACGACTTCAAAATACGCAATATCTTTCCTGCCCCGCCGCGGTGGTCGAGTGGCTAAGGTACTCGGCTACTGACCCGCAGGGCGCGGGTTCAAATCCCGGCTACGGCAGCTGCATTTCCGATGGAGGCGGAAATGTTGTAGGCCCGTGTGCCCAGATTTGGGTGCACGTTAAAGAACCCCGGGTGGCCTAAATTTCTGGAGCCCTCCACTACGGCGTCTCTCATAATCATATAGTGGTTTTTGGACGTTAAACCCCACATATCAATCAATCAATCAACAATATCTTTCCTACTTTTGCAGCACACACTGGTGCTTGATATCTGACGTCAATTGTTAACACACCATCAGTTATACCTTTATTCAAGATAGGAACGACCTTTTTGAAGCGCAAGTCCTCTGGATGTAAACTTGTATATACTGATTGCTTAAATAGTTGTGATAATACCAGAGTGGTTACATGTTTGATATTTTTGACCACTTTGGTTTTGATACCGTCTGTTGCATTGGCTGACAATTTTTGGTTTGTCAATGATAAGAACAATGCCGCGTGGGCTTAAGTTAATACAACTCAGAAGAGAATGCCTGTAGAACGGGGATGAAGGAAAGTTTTTAGTGGTTTCTTGGGTAAGTATCGAGCAAAAGGTATTGTTCATACTACTACATCTTTTTAAGATGTAGGACAACCATCAGAATCAATAGCATCAGAACCAATAGAGAAATTCATTCCAGCTCTTTGTGTTTAACAGTCTTGAAAATTTTTTTGTGGTTGTTGCATCACAAAGAAGGGTGCGTGTTCCACGAACGCAATTTTTATCTTCTGAGATTGAAGTTGCATAATCCTTCACTGCAGTGAAGTACTTCGCCTATGCAGTGTAAGAATTGGAACGCTTAGCATATTTGAATGACCTTTCTTTCGTGCTGTTAACCTTTTGTATTTACTTTTGAACGAAGAGGACTGTGCTCGCTCTCTAATGTTAATGATGGGGACATATTTTGTTCTTAGCCATAGCTTATCAGTTTTAAACAATCACCAGTTAGTTTGAATTTAGCGCAAAAGACAACTAGTTCATAAGCCATGGAAGCGTAGTATTTTTGTAGTACAGTGACATAGTTTTGGAATTTTTTTTGCTTTTGTTGAAATAACTATACAAGCTACCTTGGACAATACAGTAATCATTTAATGGTGGTAGATAAGCCAGTGAGAAACATATGTCGGCGTGTCTTGTTAAAGGTAGGTCGACAATGCTTCTAGAATGATTTGAAATGCGTGTTGGCTCAGTGACAAGTTTGGATAGATCAAATGTAAGACTAAAGTTCAGGAAACCACTTTCCATGCTATTGCTTGTCAGTATGAATGCAGAGTTAGTCCAGTCTAACAAAGGAAAGTTGAAATAACCGAAGTTAATCATAGGCGTGTAAGAATAGGCTTCGTTTATCGGTAAGCATTCATGAAAGTGCTAGGAGAAAACGCTGTCGCTACTAGAAAGTCGATAACATACACCGATGAGTATACGCGGCAATGTAGCATTACAGCATAGCCATAAGATGTAAAGATAAGACAATACGGTCACTCAAGTGCGAAGTGATGATGCTGATGTGGTGGTGTTTTGTGGCGCAAGGGTCAAACCTCACTTAAGAACACTATGTCAGTTTGTGTTGGTGTGTCGCTGAACCATGAGCTATCAGTAACGATGTGTTTGTGATATCATGGCTGCAAAAACCGTAAAACAGATATAGAGCAAATGGAGGCTCTATGGATGTACTGGGGTGGGCAATGAGTGACATTTCAAAATGATAAAAGGTTCAAAGATTAGTGATGAATTTTCACTAGAGTAAAGGCACCGCAGATTGAGATTCTATGCTTAGGTCTATCAAGGAGTAGGTATTAATATTGAGATTATAATAGATTGGTTCTTTTTTATTCAGAAGACACGCGCTCGATGAGAGAAGGAACTATTCAATTAGTCGACCTCGTGCATCGCAACTAGAGTCACCTCATAGCCTGCTGTGTGTATTCAAGTCTCCAGGGAGCACATAAGGCTCTGGAAGTACGTCTATTAAGGACTGGAAGTCATGTGTCTGTAGCTGATAGCTCGGAGGTACGTAAAGAGTACATATTGTCATCGGTTTGTTGAAAAGCACCGCTCGAACAGCCACTGCCTCAAGAGATGATCGGAGTTTAAAGTCTGTGCATGCAATTCCTTGATCCACTATAATGGCAACAACTTCGGATGATGTCATAGCATCATCACAGTCCTTCCGGAAAATAGCGTATTTATAGAGAAATTTGGTGTTTTTTTAAATTTTAGGGGTGTTTCTTGCACACACAGCACATTTGGTGAGTGTTCGTGTAAAACTTCTTTGACGTTGTCAAGGTTTCTGGAAAGGCGCCTGACGTTCCGAAGTATATTTTTAGTGTCCATGGTGGCTTAAAGTAGTGTAATGTGTACTAAAAGTGAGTGGCTGTTTAAGTGGGGAGTTTGAATTCAAGTAACTGGGCCGTCACCAGGCCCTGTTATCTGCTTGTTTTGTTTTTTTTTTGCGCTCCAAGGGGCCACGCCACTGTTTCGGCACCAAGGTTACCGACGTATCTATTGCCTTCTCGGAGGCACTGGATGCCCGAACGAGCGAGCTGGTAGTTCGAATTCTGGGCCTCGCCTGTAAGGCAAGGCATTGAGACCTGAGGACTCTGCAATCTACGGTCTCTGTTCGCCAGTAGGCGGAATAGTCTGGACTACAGCCGCCTTGGGGGCAGGTGCCACAACCGCCGGATCGCTATGCGTGGGCCGAAGGAGTGACGGGGGCTGATGCGGCGGTACCTCCTGACGTGCCACATCAGCATATGTAGGTCCTTAGAATGGTGATACTCTTCGCCGTGCTTCCTTAAATGAAATGTTCTCCTTAAACTTGAATGTAATTATCTCTTTTTCTTTCTTCCAGTATGCGCAGGTGTTTGAATATGCGGCATCGTTTCCTTCACAGTTTACACAGTGTGGTGGTGGTTTGCAGTTCTCAGACACGTGGCCTAGGACTCCACATTGTGCGCAAGTCTGGCGACCACAACACCTTTTAGAGTCATGGCCATACCTCTGGCATCGGAAGCAACGATGAGGGTTTGGTATGTACGGCCTGAGAGACGTCTTCATGTACCCTGTTTGAACGGATTCCGGCAGTTTACTGGGAGCAAACGTGAGTAAAAAATGTTGCGTAGGTATTTTCTTGTTATGTCTTCTGATGATAATTCTCTGTACATTAGTCACATTTTGGCACTTTTAACCCTCCAAAAGTTCAGCTTCGGTCAGGTCAAGTAGTCTGCATCAGATACCACTCTGCGAGTTATGTTCATTGATCTGTGTGATGTTACGGTGATTGGTACGTCACCGAAAGTTGAGAGGCCGTCTATCTTTACACATTGGTCTTTGTCCCGAATTTCAAGGAGGAGGTCTCCGCTAGTCATTTTGGTTACTTTGTATCTAGCCTCGAGAGTTTCAGTAAGACACCTGGCAACTACGAAAGCAGATACGGTCCTGGCATGCTTTCCAGTTTTCTCACAGTGAATAACGTGGAAGTGAGGATTAGTATTTATTGGCTGTTTGAAAAAAATTATGTCATTGGTGCGTACCCGCTTCAAGCCGATACGACCGGTAAGTAGGGGGAATGTTCTATGCATGCCGGTCTTATTTTTGTTCGGCAGCGTTGGCAGCCAGCCAGCACGGAGCCAAACAAGGGGATGCTGCAAGTTTGCGGATGCTGAAATCTTGCTGACGTCAGCCGTACAACACTGCCATAACCCATTGCGCCTAGACCAAGGTATGCTATTTGCGCAGGGTTAACCCTTGCTGCCAGGACAACGAGAAGTAAACAGAAGAGAGAAGTACGCAAGACAGACTAAAAGTGAGAGATTCAGACAAAGTTGTCGGGGAGAAAGATGAGAAAAGGCGACAGCCGATTTCCCCTGAGTGGGTCAGCCCAGAAGCACCGTTTACGTGAAGCCGAGTCCAAAGGGGTATGTTGCCTCAGCCGCGGGGCCTTAAAGGTCCAATTACCCGGCGTCGACTCAACTCCATGGATCCCCTTTTCCCCGGACACGGCTCAGCCGCGCACTTCTAGGCTTGGGAGGGAATCAAAACTCCCCAGTTAGCTCAGGTGCGTGCACCCTAAGGAAAAAGGGTGTTAAAATGGGGTGTGGTTCGTCCTTTTGGTGACTAATGAGGCTGCCACAATCATTAATCCCTTTAAGGACTAACGGCACTGGGTCTAACAGTTAGTCTACACAGACGAACTCAAGCGACTAACATTTAGTCCTCACATTTACACCTTAGTGAGAAACCGTTAGTCCCACAATTCGCCTCAAAGGACTAACATTGAGTCCTCACATTTGCACCTTATTGAGCAACTGTTAATCTCCACATTTACACCTTACCGGGCAACCGTAAGACCTCACAGTTGCACCTTGCCGGACAAACGGTTGATCCAATCAAATACTCCAATCGGATGGACTTTTTGTCCCCAGTTCACACGTTCTTTTTGTTTATTTTCCGCCAGGCCTTATACTTTTTTCTTCTGTTTTTCTGTGCAGTGAGCAACAGACTGCGCTGAAAAGAACACGAAAAAAATTAGTTAGCCACCTATGTGTAACTGCTTTCACAGTCACGGCAACAATAAAAGACAAAAGTGAGACATCGAAGTCTTTCATTTTTCTACATACACATGAAGTTTCCCCATTCTATCCAGTGAATTCATGGTGAAGTGTACAAGTCCAGTCTCGTTGCCAAATCTTCTTCACTCCTTGGGGAGCTCCTCCGACGGAAGCGATATATGACAGGCATTGCAGACGCCAGCGCACACAGCCTTCTGCCTGTTGTGTTTCCATGGCTGCACGTACAATAATGTAGTTAAAATAGTTAGACACACGTCACAGAAGATGAAGAAGCACGCATATGACATGTACGTGGACGTTGATATAAAAACAAGCGTTGAAATATGACTCACAGTTAACTCTACTTTAACATCTCGCACAGTTCTTCTGAAGCTGCTCTGACGAAAGAGATTGATGATAGGCATCGCAGACGTCAGCGACACAGTCTTCATTCAGCACGGCGTGTGCCCGCGGCTGCACAATAAGTATGTAAAATAATGAGTCACACGTGACAGAGGATGAATACAAATGCATATGAGAAATACGTGCAAGGTGAAATGAAAACATACCCGAGATATGACATGCTAATAATTTCACCGTGATGTCACACATGGTCAAAGACTCATTTCGATCCCCGTAGCGCAACAGCTTAGGAGCGGCGGCCGCAGTCACAACTCTGCGAACCACCGTGCGGCCATCAAATCGCCGAGTCCTAAGCGAGCGACGTCGTTCAGCTTGAGCAAGCGAACATGAGACCAAGCACGGCGCTGCACGCAGAGTGTCTGCCACCAGCGAACTTCGAACAGGAGAGCGAGCGTACGCTTGGCCGCCGCCACGAACAGTGCCAAGCTGGTTTGGAGCTAGCGCCGAAGAAATCGACGGTAATGTAGCCCTTTTCCACAAACTCGAGCGAGTGCAGCGCGCAAACGCGAGTCCGCCGCCGCGGCCAACGGATGGTGCCGAGGTACTTGCAACTGACTGACGGGAAAGCCAACTGTAATGCCGACCAATTTTCACTGAGTTCCGACGCTAGCGAAAGCCCCGCCAGCCCGTGCTGTTGCATTTACAGCGCGCGACATACTACAACCAAGCTCTTTACGAGAACCCGCAACGTGTTTCGACGACTCCCAACACAGCGACGAGGTCTCAGCTCAATATCGTCAGTCCGGACCTCATCGCGGCGGCGAAGACAGGCGAGCATTCGACGAACGAGCGTACGGGAGGCCGACGGCAACGGCGGCCAATTTCCAGGCGGTCGCAAAGCACAGGCGAACTGCAGACACCGAAGCTGACCTTCGCGATGCATTTCGTGCGTGCGATATACAACACGACCGAGCCCGTTTCCGGCAAGCGCGATCCGTATCGCGCACGCGACAAGTAGAGTAGAATGAAGAGTGATAACCTACTTGCCTTAGAACCCAGCGCTGTTTTCTGCCCTGAGTCGGACTGAAGTATATATCCGATAGGCCTGTTGACTTCTCGGCCGCCATATTGGCGTTCCCAATTGTTGCTGTCGTGTGTTGGTCGTGGCTATCTTGAAGACAGAGATATACAGCGCGGCGTGGTGACATGGCGAGACTTGCTCCAGACTTCATGGGTGCATGCGAAACGCAAAAGCTGCAGCACACGCTCATCCAAGCGCACACACAAGCACTAGGCGGTTATTCTTAGATCGTCGAATCCAGGCGGCCGTGGTAGAGCACTCCGAGCACGACGCAACGCGAACCGTCGCCGGCAAAATACGGGAAAAGACTGAGCCACAGAACACCTACCAGTTTATAAAACGGACACTGTACCTTTGAGCTGTTGTATCAAAATAACATGCAAATATGTAGCGGCGGCGTACTGAACTGCGATACCGCGAGGCGAGATGGCGCTGGTAGTACTATCATCATCAATAAACAGACGCATTTTTTGCTGCAGGTGGGTGGGCCCGCGGTATAGTGTACTAGAATATGGGGTAGTGTGTTGAAGGAGGAGCCTGGCTGATGCAGTTGGAATCGACAGCCGCGAGATGGCACCACCTTAGCATGGGCAGTCACCTCACGCTTTGCCTTTATGCAGTTCTGTGCTTTGATATTGGTAATAGCAGGGGTTTACCGTCCCAAAACCACCATATGATTATGAAAGACGCCGTAGAGGAGTGCTCGGGAATTTGACCACCTGGGGTGCTTTAACGTGCTCTTAAATCTAGGTACACGCTCCTCTGTATTTGCGCCTCCGCCGAAAATGGAGCCGCCGCGGCCGGGATTCGATCCCAGGATATGCGCTTGCATACGTCGCGCCTGTATTCTTGTGTTTAATTGCTGTCATGTCCGCGAGAACATTTCTAATGGGTTTGTTCGTACTGGTTTCAAAACAAAACCAAATGTGAAAGCTGCAACATACGGTCCGAATGCAGGTATTAACAAACGATGGCGAAGCAGTCATCCTTGGGGAAACTGCCTGCTGTTTTTAAAGCTTGGTTGGTGAAAGAAAAAACAACAGGAAGATTGAGGTATAGAAGGAGCATCTATAGACCCGTTAGTTTCTTGTTATCTTAATGCTATATCGAGCCGTAGTCTGCACACTGCGACATTTTCGAATTCTTTCGTTACGCGCGTGCCACCAGTTCTTGTCGATAGTCGCATCATGCAATTTTAATTATGATGCTAAGATAACAAAACTGCCATTCGATTGAGAGGCATGTCGTAGCTGAAGACTCGGAAATATTTTTCACAATCTTTGGTCTTTAAACGATTACGTGCCCGCCGAAATACTGCTGCTGTGGCCGGGATATTGCACTGTATTGTCAAAAGGAAACATCACTAGGCACCACTGTCAGACTGTAAGAAGAAACCCTTTATTTACTAGCACGCATACTGCAGTGAGCAGTAACACTCATTAAATTCGTCGCCATTCCATGGAATTATCAGTTCACGATCACTTCATCACGGTGGTGCCCTCCTGAATACCGACTGATTTTCACGTGCAGCTTTTTTTCTTATTCGTTTTGCCTCTCGAGACTGGTTGATACCATTCACGAAAAAATGATGTTGTGACAGCACGTAAATTACTGCTCTCTTTGACACGAGATGCGATGCGATCGAGCACATATAAATTCAAGGTAAACAAAGCTTGAGTAAGCGTTCCAGCGAAGCTGCAGTTCCTGTAGTGTTGGCCACCTCGGGTTCGTAGTCAACAGGAAGGTCCATCGATGACCACGAATCAGTGGCCTCACCGTCAACACATGGTGCTGCAGTTTTGTAGGAGATGGTAGAATCAACCGCCGAGTTCTTCCGCTTTCTCGGAGGTCTTGGATGCGGCGCTTTCTTCGATAAGTAGCTTGGAGCGTTAGGCAGTAACATTGGCCCGGCGTCCGGCGTTAGCTCTGGTCTCCTACGTGGTACGCGAACTTCTTCGCCGTTTATAACGTGCACGTAGTCTCCAAAAACACACGAAGACTCGAAGTATAGCTCACATACAGAGCAGCTTTCGTTCAAGGTCCCATCCTTTCGATGTTAATTCTGTTCCCAAACCTTCCTCCGTGCTTCGTTATTGGGTGCAGCGAAAAGCGACGGCTCCTCCCCTTTTTCCAAAGGTATACCCTGTTTCGCACCTAGATGCAAAGCAGTGCCGTTGCCACCGATGACGCGGCATCGCCTCACTGTCATGTGGCGAGCAAAAACATTGCCAAAAAACCTTTCGTTAAGCTGGCGCGAACACAAGCAATAGGTCACTGAACAACAAACGAGAAGGAAGAGCGGTGCGGAGCTGACAATCTTGCCAGCCCATGCTACGGCAGCGCCGCCTTGAGGACCGGTATTTTGACCACGTTTGCCGCTTCGCGCGATGCATGGCGAGAGAGGTTGCCTGAACACACTACCCCATAAACTAGTACACTATACCCGAGGCTGGTTCGCGCTGCTCGCTTCCTCTGGTTTTTTTTTTCATTGCTAAATCGCGCATCGCGTCTGTAGTGATCGCCAGGTGACCTAGCTGGCCTCGACTGGCTAAAACAATGTCAATCAAGTAAGGTTTGCATCGTTGAATGCGAGTGTCCAAGGCGCTAGAATCAATGTATATGGTGGTCGTGTCCAACAATACAAGTCACTCATACATATCGACAGCTTTCAATCCATGCGTAAAGATTCTTGAAAGCTAACAAGCTTATGCATATAACTGAACATCGAGATCACTGAATGAACGTCGCTCTCATTTTGTTGCGGCGCTCGAGTTCAATAGCGTGGCTTCAGGACAAGGGTCCGATTCTGCCGTCAGATGCGGCGCTTGCCCTGTAGTGCTGATCTTGAAGTGAAGTGAATGCATGATGTGGAATCAGGAAGGAAACTTCCACATTGCCAAAAGATAGCTCGTGCAGTTAGAGCAATGTAGTTTCACTAAATTTGTTAAATAAGCAATTGCGGATGCGTGCACTTCTGAATTTTATTTGCTCTGCAATGCTACATTGAGTACTTCACAATTGTGCAATGTCGCGTCCTGTCGACAGGGTAGGTTGTACTTTTAATTCTCAACCGTGAGCCCATATTAT
Organism: Rhipicephalus microplus; assembly: GCF_013339725.1. Lineage (NCBI taxonomy): Eukaryota > Metazoa > Arthropoda > Arachnida > Ixodida > Ixodidae > Rhipicephalus > Rhipicephalus microplus. The sequence goes on along the minus strand of NC_051166.1, from coordinate 117,915,010 downwards.
AGGTAATATTTATTTAGATGATGGGCCTAAAATATTTCAGGCTTGCTACATTTATTGTTAGAGTTAGGTTACACAGTTTCTACAGCTAGAATTTCTCGTCGCAGGTAATGACAGTCTGCTGAGTATGCAGCAAACATGTATGCTAAAGAAACAATTATGAGCTGTGTGCTTACAGATCAAAAAGCCCAATTCAAAGAAAATAAGCTTGGGGCAAGCATTGTACAATTTTGTTGTTTGTACATCTTTGTCGGTGATCTTACAGTACACTTTTTACTCAGCTCTGAGCACAATCCTTTTTTTGCATAGACATATCGATAGAACTTGAGCACTCTCTTGCAAGCAAGCACTCCTGCAATCAATTGGTGGTACATGATGTGAATCTGTCCGAATACTGCATTAATAAGGTCACATTTATTACACACTTGTTGTCCTGTTTACATTTTCAGTATAATTAGGCTTGAAAGACGAAGTTGTTTTCCCTGCTACATTTATAGGTTAGGACTTGGAATGCGTACCATTTTGCAGTATGGCTGTGGATAAGTCAAGGTAATGTGTGTTTCAACAATCTGTGTGATTTCTTAGTTTTTTTTTCATGATGGTAGTGCACAGAATTTCACTTCGTAGTGGTAGACACTAAAGGTATTGAAACTTAATTTAAACAGAAGCAGATGTGCTCAAATAAATCTCAAACGTTTCTCTGATTTATGAAACAGAAACAGTACCACATGCAATGAACACAGTCTTGCTCTTCACCACAGCATTCACGTCTTTGAAGAAGCTGTGCCGCAAGTGCTCAGCCCCTTTACGATTTGTTCTTTTAGGAGCCCATTGAACATATGTGCAAAGCTAAAGCAATCAAGTGCAGCCTTATGAGCTCTGGCGCATCTTTTTTTAAACTTGTATGAGCTAAGCACAGTTAATTAAAACAAAACAGTTCTGAATGTTGTTCGTTAACTGTCACAAGGCGCAACTACATGTCGAAAAGCCTGTTATTGCCCCTCACTGCGGGGGTGCTCATTTTGCAATTAATAATTTCTGATGATTCACATGCAAACTATGAAGTGATTGTGAGTCATACAGCAGTGGGCAAATTTAGATTTATTCTGGCTTCCAGCGGTTCAAATAAATGACATTGTAGCCTCACAGGAGATAAGACTGCTTGTCGAAACATTTACTCTGACACCTTATGTTAACATATTTTTCATATTTCAAGCTTCCATCTTTTAAGGGTCTGTTTAGTTCACCTGCACCAATCAAAACTGGTTCACAGCTGTGCACGAGAAGTTCATAACTTGTGCAGCACGAGTTCAGCAGGGCGGCACCACAAGTGAATGGCAGGGTGCCAACAAGGTGGAATCCTTATTTTTGTTTGCTTAATTCACTGAAGTGCAAACGTCTTGGAAAAACATGCCGCATATGTAGAGGTGGCTACAGTACCTACGTCTAAAGCTATGTAGTTTGTTAAGCTGTGCGTGCAGCTGCACCAAACCAGCGCCGTCAGAGCGGAGGTACAGGAGAGTCATGAACTTGTTTTGGTGCTGTAGCTCACCTGCGCTTTTTGAAATGAATGGCACGATTTAGAAGATGTCATTTCTGCGCCGCTCAAGCGAATGGCGAGGTGCAGTACTTTATAAAATGGATCATGTGGTGCAGGCCAATCGAACAAACCCTTAAGCACACAAGCGTCTTGGCGTTTCACCCCCATCGAAATATGGCCACTGTGGCTGAGATCAAACAGTGTGTTCTTGAGCTCAGCAGTGCCACACAATCTAACGATTAGTGTTAAAGTTTCAACATTATTGAAGTGTAGATTCCATGCCACGGTAGTTAGTCATTGCTTGTGGCCAATCTAAAGCACCCCTCCACGATATGCGTGGTAAAACAACCACAAATACAGCATTACATGTGTGAGGTTCCAGATGACCTGTTGTAGTGGATATTCGGGGTAGTCATCCTGTCGTTGCACTGCAGTCTCGAAAAACAAGTAACATCACCAGATATCAATGCATGAAATCAATGCACAATCAATGCATGAAATTTTCTAAAGTAAACAAATAAACTCAGTTAACTAGTAAACAGCAGTCTTTTATACATATATGTGATGGTACCTCATAACACGTGTACCACTCTGGGCTGCGTCTTCACAAGGTCTGTCATGTAGCAGGTTGTTTGCCCATTGTACACAGCTGCTTCCATGTCAGGTGGGCCAGGAGGCTGTGGCAGTAAAAAAAGTATTTCTCATTTATGTGACGCTTTCGTTGTCACACAATAGCAAAACCAGACCCATAATTATGTGATGTTTCTCAAACTTGACTGCAGTAAACTGTTAACTAGTAGTTTTTTTGCACTAATATATGGGCTAGCTACGAAGACACTTGCGAGGCGACAGTAAAACATTTGCCTTTTTTCATCGCAATGACCTGGTGGGTGTTACCTGGTGATAGAATTTCAGAATTAACTTTTGAGTCAGCGACTCGTTCTCACGTGAAGCCACGCCACAAGTAACGTATGTTTTTCCTGTTACAGAATAAGACGTTAAAAAATTTCAAAATTTAATATTTCAATACGCTGTCACCGTATGACACCTACGCAGTCATTGGCACAAAAATACATATGTTGAAATGAACCAATTAGCCCTGCAAGCAACCATCTTTAAAAAACTAAAGTAGTTTCTACTCACCGGCCCGGGCTTTTAACGAGTGTTCATTCGATGAAAGCTTCAACAGTCGCTTTGTTCCCCGGAAGTCACTTGAATTCCCTTCGTAAAAGCATTTGAACGAGTCAAAATAAACAGAACCAGAAAGAGTGTGTCGGTCGGCAGGGGCTCGAAATATTTACAGCGAAACGCAACAGCCCGAGACACATCCTAACGTACCACAAGCCGTTACCTGCCGTCGCAACCGTTGGCGGACGCAAACTTTGAAATGAGGATAATGATGTCAATAGGCTGCTGCAGACCTCTAGTGAGCTGGAGCAAAAACTATTACAAAATTACAAAAATTGATGACGCAGCACATGTTTAAGAAAAACTACTTGCTAGAAGATCAAGTTGTTTTTTATGTGTAGCGGCACGCAAAGATGTAGTATTTGATCATTTAAAATTAAAACTTGGCTCCGACGAGGGCGCCTCTACAAGAAAGTGCAATAGCACAAGCGGCTAGAGAGGTTGATAGATCCGCTCTGGGTGTTTGAAGCAGAAACGCGCCGTGGTTGATTTTTCACCCTCTATAGGCGATCACTTGAACTTGAGAGTTTCCGGGGCCTGACTGAGCCAGCATAGGAGGAGAGGAAGACCTGGCCACCTTGGCAACGCTTTTCGCACTGCCTGCAATGCCCGGGCGGTTCATCCCTTGGTTTCGCACGCCACGCTTCCCTCTGTGGTTTCTCCTCAACGGTCTATCCGTTTATCGCGCGCGCCTATTCGGCTCTGTTACTCCTTTTTCGGGTAACTTTACCTTAGAGTCTAGTGTCGCTACGCACCTAACACTTGTTCTCACAGACGCCCCTGCGGGAGAATCGGACCGATGTCCAGCATGGTTCAATTGTGCGAAATATATTGAAAAGTTCACAATAAACAGCAACCGGTCGTTGCGATTTTTCGCTGCATTTATAATTTCATTGCCTGTCGACAGATGCTCACATGGTCAGCCACACAAAGCACTGGTGTTTCACACCGACGTGCAAATATATGCCCGTACATACACAAAAACACAGACACACGCACGTCACGTGCAAAAAGGGTCACGTGTTACAAACTCCATAGGGAGTTTGCAACACGTGAGCTCAAACTCACTGGGGAGTTTAACAAGGTTGTTCATGAACTAGGTCATTAAGCAGGGTGCGTTACGCGACGACATGTGCCGAACTCACTCCTTACGAGGCAGTAAATAATTGCGGCAGAGTAGGTTTGTGGGCTCATGGGCTAGAGAAACTCCCATCTCGGCTAACGTTTGCTAACAGTGTGGATGTCTGGCCATGCTTATCATTCTACTTACTTCAAGTAACAGTCAGAAATGTTCTGAAGTTCACATGCATAAACTTCAACCATCCCAAATGCCCGTATCGAGAGTGTGTTTACAGTGCCCAGCCTAGCAAAATAGGCCTATCTTGCCGGCCGCGTCCGTGTATAGGTTACCACACTTTTTGCTTCGTGTACACAAAATTTGAAAGTGTAAGTATAAAAAATAAAATATAGTTTGGACATTCTTGAACCTAAATAAACTATTTCGCTTTTTGTGGATGTCCACACAAAGAACACTGACGATCGATGCGCCGTGCTTTCAGCTATACAAAGGCTCTCACCGAAAGCTGCCGGCCGCACTTAGCCAGTCCTCCTTTGACTGATATGCAAGAACACACAATTTACAATTGGTAATTTGGTAAGCCTTCGGGACTGACTTGCTGGCATACGTTTTCAGCGGATTGCATCATTGTTTATTTGGGCGTATTATTTATTGTTTGTATTAATAAACTGCAAATCTGTACACTGGCACGCACGCAGTGTATACTGCCAGTGGGTCAGTGGGTCAGTAAGACAATGAATGATCTTCTACTTAGTTCAGGTACAGATTAGGTAAGAGTTAGTAATTTTGCGAAGCTCAAATGCAGAAACTTTGAGCATCACAACTGAGCTGTGTCGAGAGCAAACTTACCCAATGTCTCGTCTCAGCAAGCATGGGCCTATCGTGCCAGCCGCGTTGTTGTACATGCTACCGGCGCTTTTTGCTTTTAGTAGGCACAATTCTAAAGCGTAAGAATGACTGTAAACTACAGTTTATACAATTCTGACCCTAATTCCATCATTTCTCTTCATGTGCGGTGGCCGCACAAGGAGCGACGATGATCGATGCATCGTGCTTTCAGCAGCGCAGGCTGTCACCGAAGGCTGCTTTCCAAACGCCATGGCCAGTACTTTTCGGACTCGTATGTAAGAGCACACAATTTTGGGTTGGCAATTTTACACGCATTAGTGAACTAACGCATTGGCATACATTTTCACAGGATTCCATAGCATTTTCTTCAGCGGTTTCTTAGTTGTAGCCATCGATATTACTGCAAACATAGTATGCAAGACGGAATTTGAAAGTGAAAAGTTGGAATCCTGTCGTGCGTTATTTCATTTATTTTTATTGCGAATTTGCGCAATAATTCTTCTTTTACTTCTATTTTTATTGATTTCTGGTAAATGGGCACCATCCCCCCCCCCCCCCGTGTTAACCCTGTGAAGCCATTTTGCGCAGAATACCCTACGCTGGTACTAGGACGATGCCGCTTCAGCGTACCACTATCAGCGCAGTGAAAAGCTGGTACCCAGTGGAGCTGGTTTTTTCCATAGAATTTGATTTCAAATTCGTATTTGTCTAAAACTTCATCAATCCAACTAAATACGATTTCAATAGGTAGTTAATGTAATGAAGACATTTGCAATCCCTGGCAGGTATTCATAGGTTAATTCAAATAAGTCAACTAACTTAGGTACAAATGCAGATAAACGAAGCTTTTTCTGAAAAAGTGTCAGTAAAAAGCAATGAACTTTTCGTAATTTTAACAGGCACGGGTCCTTCGAGCGTGCGCTCTCACTCTATCTTGTTATAAGGCTCTTCACCAGCCTCTGAACATAAAAGTGTTTTCTGCTGGTGTTTCTCGCCTTTCTGGCGTATTTCGTGACATATGAACAGTAACTAACGCCACGTCTATGATGTACAGAGCCATCCACTTCAACCCTCAACACCACGCCGTGCGGCCGTCGCTCCGTGGAGCGCCTCTGCCGGGCGCTTCCTAAACTAGCGCTCAAGCGCAATGTCAGCTGTAGGCGGGGCCTTCGCCTCGTCGTCTGCCAGAGTACAGTGTTCTAGAAGGTTCGTAGTGGCAAGAGCGAAGCGGGCACCCGTTGGAGCCGCTGTGATCAAAAAAGCTGCTGGCCGCGTGCGGCGCTGCTGTCACTAGCTCGAGGAGAAAACTGGACTGACTGGACGCAATACGTGCAAAGGAATGCTTGGAGCAGCTCAACTCGCGAGTGGCCGCTTTTGGTGCATATTTGCGTTGGGCTGACTCTTTTTTATCATATTTTGTGCGCTCGGAGTCGATGAAGCACCCTATATTCTAATAGATAAGAAGAAGAGAAAGCCGGACACGCATTGCTTCGCTCCGGTAGTCGTACAGGCTACCCCGGCCATCACGTGGAAAATGGACGAAAGATTTTGTTGCTTTCGGTGCCAGAAGACGAAGACCGCAGGAAGGATTGGGAGCGCAACCTCAAACGGAAGGACAAGCCTCTAGCCGAGACTTCTGTGGTGTGCGAAAAGCACTTTGCTGAGCATTTTGTTATTCACGATTACGTACATGTTATCGGCGGTAACGAAGTGCGAATCCCCCAGGGAAGGCCTGCTCTTGCAGCAGGTGCGGTGCCGACGCTCTTACCCGACCTACCTGCATACTTTTCAAAATTACTTGTGAAGTCAAGACCATAGAGAAAGCGTAGCGGTGTTCCCTCGTTTGAATCGGCGAAGAAAGAGCGGTTGTCTCGCTGCGATGAGCAAGAAGCGAGCCTGTCCGAAGACCAAAATGTCGATCCGAATGCGAGGGCCTTCGTAAACTACGAAGTGAATTCATTTGTACCAACTGATCTGCAGGCCCTGGCCGACTCACTACATGTTCCAAGGCTGTGGATGAAGGTTATTACACCAGACCTGGATGTCCTGGTGTTTGCCACAACACGCACAAGAAAGGAGCCTTTTGGTATTTTCCACGAGAAAATGATGAGCTTCACCTTAGATCAGCACAATGACATTGTGGCAAGCTGCTATTTCAATGGCAGAGAGAACAAATACGGAAAAATTAGTTCCCTTCTTGAAGTAAGAAACATTTTTCGAATAGTAGACTCTGCATTGCTTTGTGAAGGTGCAATGAGTAGAAACGCTTATGAAGACATTGCTCAGAACCTGACTGACAAGATGAAAAACACGCTTACTCCTCCTGCAAATGATGGTGCGTTCAGCAACAACTGCCTTGGAGTGGTGACAGCTAAAGGTATGTAATAGCTTTTCTTTTTCATTAAGAAGAGTATTTTCTGTTGTGGCTAACAAAGCGTCCTAATTTATTCTTCAGCAGATGTTCAACCAGCTGTATGAAATTCTTCGTAATTAAAGTGAATAATATTGAAGAAGAATTGCTCGACAGGGACATTAAAAACACGTTCCAAATAGCTCTACAATTCATTTTTTGAGTTGTTTGTTTGCTCTATTGTTGTATTGTCTTTTTGACTGTCTTGCACTTGGCTACCTTGTAGTAAATAGCTCATTCTGTGTTTTACATTTTGCAGGAGGCATCTGCATTCATTGTCGCTACCTGCGAAAAGCACTCTTGGCCCGGAAATCCAAGCTGAAGAAAAAACGTTTCGCACATGATTGGTCCCACAGACTTCGAGTAGCCAATCAAAAGGCAAAGCAAAGTGCTTCACGCTTATGTACACTGGCAGACCAAATCCGAGCTATAAAAAAAGAAAACTGCAAGCTGAGCAATGAAGATTTTCTCGGCCGTATTAAAGAACTGCCTCAAAAACAGCAAGAAGGAGCTCTGCACATGTTCAAGGCCGCAAAGAGGAAAAGCATTAGAGGCATGAGATACTCGAAGGAATGGATTTTGGAATGTCTGATCATGCGTGTGAAAGGACCTAAACTGTATGAAGAATCGGGCGCGCGCACACCTACACCCGATTTCCCAATCGCTGGCCTCCATTCGCTTCTCGGTGGAGACTTAAGCTGTGCCGCAAGGAAAGCAAAAGTGCGAACGCCCTCCAGCTCTTATCTTTATTTTCATCTTCCTCGAATTTTCGCTCACAGCCGAATATTCCGCCGCTGACATCGGAATATCTGCGAAACGAGCTCTCTTACGTTATCGCGTTACAATTATTTGATTTGTCAAATCATCACACACTTTGTGGTTATTCGCAGCAGCATGTCCTGTCATAGGTACTATTTTCTTCATAAAATAAAGTGCGTGATTTGTACATGATTTTTTTGTGCAAGTAACGGGAGAAATATCATGTGAAAATATTGTTTTCAAGTTTTAAGGGGAACCACAACTTACCGGTAAATTACTCATGTAGTTCGCTTTGCTAAAAAGAACCGAACAAAAAGCCTTCGGCAGTGCTCCAACTATCACCCGGGAACTCTATGGTTTTCACACGCGATGCATCAGCATAAAAAAAAAGTTTGTGGCGTTTTACTGCGCTATACCCGTTTTCCAGCAGCAGCACCTCGCGGTAGCTACTGCAGCGCCACCGGTGGCGGCAGCTTTTTTGAGCCTCATGAGAAGCTCCTCGCTTTTGCCACTACAAAGATATTCTAGTTCACGGTTGCCAGAGCATGGCAGCTCGACGAAATACGCCTACTATGCGGTGAAGCAAGCATCACTCTTGTAATGTGCGCATGCAAATTGAGAAGCTAGCGCGGTTTTCGAGAAGCGAAGTAACTGTGTCATTTAATAAAACTCGCCCATACATGAGCAAAACTTTCAAGCCGCGATGGCACTGCCACAACAAAGTGAGTCGGCGGAACAGAAAGAATATACGCACAGCTCACACGACTTTTTTGATGAGCCGAAAGTTGTGCGCCCCAAGAAAACAGAATAAGAAAATAACAGGGTGCACGACGCCAGGTATCAAATCTGAACGCTGTAGCAATGCACCGGCTGCAATACCCTGCACTGAAAAGAACAAAGGAGGGTGCATAACTATGATCTACTTTTATCTGGTCAAATATTGAAAAAAAAAATTTCTATAAGCTCATCTGAAAGTAAAAAATAATATGTTAGGACATTTGCAATCATCTTTTCAGTTAGCTTAACTTTTGAACTTAGACAATTAGATTATTTAAAAGTGGGTCGGAATTATCATGAGCCTCGATCACAGCCCTCAACCTATCCTGATGAGACGCATAGAAGATGTCGCATGTCTGAACGTTTGCCCTGGCTTCCTCCCAGCAGTCTTGTACTGCTGACCACAGGTTGTCCGAAGACAAACTTCCTAGGCTGCGGGAGCTCAACGATGCCTTCATTGTTCCCCAAATGTTCTCCATGATGTGAATGTCTAGCGATTTTGGTGGCCATTCCAGCTTGGAAACTCCACGCTCTTGTAGGAAAGAGGTCAGCTTGAACGTGTGTACTCGGGAGTGGTATTGTTGAAGGATTAAGTCTCCATTTAAAAACGCTTTCCCTAAAAAGAATAGCAACACCACACTGTCTAGAATGGAGCAATAGCTCTCAGCCGTGAAACAGTCATGCACCCTGACAAGAGGACCGGGGCCATCCTATGCGATTGCCCCCCAAACAGTCACTGAACTTCGTTCACTGGCGGCTGCTCGCTGTTTGTATCACAGAATATGCGTGAAGAAAATGGAATAATATAGTTTAATAATAGACAAAAGTCGCTTTATGATGCTGCATCATTCAAACACGGAAAGCAGTAGTGCGGCAAAATACTGACCGAGCCTGTGTTAGGCGATATTTTGTGGTTGCCTTGGTGACATTTGGCACGGGAGCCAAACATTGTGGTAGCTACTCATATTTTTTTTCTGTCGTGGATATGATGAAAGAGACTCCGAAAGCAAAATAAGGTTCCCATAAAAATGCAGACAGCGAGCTTTATCAGACTAGGCCTGAGATGCCTTTGTCACCGACCAGGTGGCCTGCGCGCCATCTACAGACGTTTTCTGGCGTGCCTCCCGAAATCTGTGAGTAACACGAGTATCCACGCTGAAACTGAAGGTCGCCTTAGTTGAAATAGGGATACAAACAGTTTTCAATATTCACTTGTTTATTATACATGCACTTTTCATCATGTGTACAAAAAAGGCACTTGGTTAAGTGTACTAGATAACAATGTTTAGTGTTCTAGATAACAACGAAAGTTAGAGGGGTGGTTCTCAGTGTATAATAAACTCCAATAAATTATCTTCCTGTTAGATATCACTCACACCTTGCATTAACTAACTGAAAGAAGATTTTGACCATGTTTAGCTGCTTACTTGGAATTCATAGATTATTACCACCAACTGTACAGTCATGTCTCAGACAACTAGCGCTGCTAAAAGCAGCGCCGAAAATTCACACAGAGACGACTGCTTCTTGAAAGCTTAAAATCACTGCTTTACATACCGCGCGCTCATGGGGCGCAAACCTCGTGTTCTCTGATCCCACCAAGTCATGAACGTGGACCAGTTCGTGAATACGACGCGTTTCCAGTCAGATGCAGACCAGTGGGCACAATCTTCAGCAAACTGGAGCCGCGTCGCTTTGTTATCAACTCACATGAGGGCCTTTCTGACAGCTGTTCGGCTTCTAAGTCCTGCTTCGTAGAGACGGCGCTTCATGGTTGTAGCCGCAACGTGGTTGAGTCCGAAGTCAGCCTGTGCCCTCGGGCTGTAGTCTTTGGCTGTTCCGCTACAGCTGCCACAATTTGCAGGTCTTCATCCTTTTAGTCACCCGACGACGAGGTTGCCGAGGGGCGTCTCCAACGCTTCCTTCAGACCTGCACGCTTGAATGATCCGGTTGACAGTTACAAGAGGACGGTTTGTCCTCGCAGATGTTGCACGTTGAAAATATTCTTTGAGGCGTAAATCTATGATGCATCGTCTTTCGTCTTCTGGCACTTTGGGCATGGTCCTTCAATCGGGGCGCATTACTGGAATCAAGTACTACCGAACATATGCAGCCTTTTTCTCACACGACGATAAAAAAATGTTTGGCGGCGCTACGAATTGAATGGTCGCAAGAAATTACTGCATTGGGCTAACGTTTCAAGTTAAAAAACACATGAAGCGATAAGCGGCCCTTGTGTTGCCCAGACACAAGAAAAAGAATGAAGCTTTATCCTGCACCTGCTCAGAGCAGTAAAAATGTGTGATCGCCGCTTGTTTGGTGCAATGATATCCCCGTACGAGTTCCACTAAAAACCTGATTATAAAGTTTTTTTAATTTTTTTGCGTGAATGACACGAAGAAACAATCATGCGCGCGCGCTGGTACAACCTGTGTGTGTGTGTGTGTGTGTGTGTGTGTGTGTGTGTGTGTGTGTGTGTGTGTGTGTGTGTGTGTGTGTGTGAGAGAGAGAGATAAAACAAAATAATAAGCCTACACTTAGTGGTTGAAGGGTGCACTAGGGGCTGGATATTTCGCTATCGCGCTCAATTCTTCAAGGCGAAGCTTTAGGGTCCCCCAAGTTTTACATAGTCTAATGCATTTATTGCCATTCCTTATGATTGAATTCCATCAACATGTTTTTAACCATCAATAACCAACGAGCCGTTGATTGCGGCAAAATGTAGGTTTGGATCACACACACTGAAAAACGTTGTGTAGATATCCTTGAATATGGATAATAATTGAAATTAACTCATGTATGCTTATCAAATAAGGTGTCATATGTAATATGAAGCCACGTGTGCGCTAATATTTTCTTCTGCGTTTCGTGAGCGAGAATTCATTGCTACCAGTTAATGTTCCAGTAAGCGGCAGCTTAGCCGCTGCAGAAATCTTGTTGCAGTGTATTAGCTGGGAGTGCAAGCAGTTGCGCGTACACCAAATAATAGCGCATTGCAGTTTCACCAGACAACTGTAAGCTCTGAATTCTCTGAGAGAGGTATTTGTAGAGATGGTTAACAAGAATGCAGTCATTTCTCAGTTGGATGCACTCCCTTTCAATAGCGCCAACAGGTCGTTCGGGTTGCATGTCACAAGCCCAGGCCGTTTGGTAAGGTTGCTTTTTATGATACCGCACATGTTCTTATTATATAGAGGCTCAGGCTTCTATCACGCAATCCCGAAGTTATTATTCCGAGGCTGTCAAGAAGCTCTCGGACTTTTTTATTGCCATGTGAATAAGCGCCCCATCCTGTTGAAAGTGAAACAATCCGCCTGTAAAGGGGTCGTGCAGGACGTAGGGCAAAAGAAATGTTTCTATTACGTCCGTGTAGTCGGCTGCGGTTATCCACTCTATAATGCTGTGGAGCGGTCCTAGTCATTCATAACTCAGGTACTCCACACGGTCGCTGATGTGTGCCTGCTGGAACGAACATTCAAGGTATATTTTTCGTCATACCTGGATGATAAACCGCAGTTGCTTTTAGAAAAAAAAACTGGCTCTAGCAGTGATAAACTGATTGATAGATTGATATGTGGGGTTTCACGTCCCAAAACCACCATATGATTATGAGAGAGGCCGTAGTGGAGGGCTCCGGAAATTTAGACCACCTGGGGTTCTTTAACGTGCACCCATATCTGAGCACACGCGCCTAAAACATTTCGGCCTCCATCGGAAATGCAGCCACCGCAGCTGGTATTCGATCCCGCGATCTACGGGTCAGCATCCGAGTACCTTAGTCAATAGACCAACGCAGCGGGGCTAGCGCTGATAAACTGGGGTATTGCAACGAGCTCGCATACCAAGTAGAAAATCAACCTTGTCACAGAGGCGCATATACTAGACCCTGTATTCCCACACCTAATACAAAAAAATGTATATTTTGTCATTATACTCACATTATCTGCCATAAGCTAGGCTGTCAGTTGCCCGCGGAAACCTTTTGATGTGCTTTTGTAGTGCGATTCCTGCAAGTTTACGCTTGGATTCTTCATAGTACTCCGAAATTCGTTCTTTCATTCATTCCATAAGCAGCAGTTACCTTAATTAGCACTAGCGCTCTACATATGGCCTTTATTTTTCACTTTCGTAGAAGAGCATACTCATTCTTCTATTTCTTTATCTCTTTGTCTCTCTTTCGGCCTACAGCCACGAGCAGATATATTTTGCGCGCTAGTGAATTATCTGCAGCATTACAAACTCTGGAAAACAAATACTACCTGGCTCTCTCTGGATTCCACATACGTTGCCTCTGGTCCCAACGCGCAAAAAACGTAGCCTCGTCACTGAAAACAACAGAACGCCAGTTGTCTGGCGTCCAGTTTTCGACCATTACATGTGCTGTTGTTTGTGAGTTTGTGTTCTATCTGGGTACTTTCAGCAGGAATTCTGTTTTTTAACGCTGCTGAATTAAGCCTCCACCATATGGTTAGCGTGGATACGTCCAATCCTAGAATAACCCGGATTTCTCGGACGGTGAGAAAGGGGTTTTCAATCAATGCAGCTACAATCAGTCGACACTCCCTTACAACAGACACCATTAGCGAAACGACCTCCCTCGTAAAATGCTCGGAGCACTCGGTTCACAGTCGGCAATGGACGTGCCGTAGCCGCCGATATGGCTCTTTAGCTTACTATGCGTCTCATTACCATGGTGGCTCTTATTTCATCTAGTGTCAAGCGTAGGGCCATGGTAAAGTTCTACGGAGCTTTCAAGCATCAGCATACGAGCAAGCAGCACAATGCGAAAAACCGCAGAAAACTTAGGCTGCTGGGACAATGTTACCGCAAACTACAAATCAGCACGCAGCATAGCTTTCATAGCGCGCTGACAACGGTTCCCTTCGCTTCGTTTCATTTTTTTCTTTTTTTCTGTTTTTTTACAAACTGTTCACATCGCTTCCGACGGTCAAAGCAGTTGTTGCATTCGCGGTGATAACAAACGATCGAAATTGCAAGGTAGGCGCATCAGTGGTGATGCGAATGCTCAAAAGTGCCCGTGTTCAATTGTAGATGTCGCTCGCGCAGTTCAGAGAACGACGCTCCGTCGTAATGAATATGGATGTTCAGCACTGTACATACTGTGGATTGCCAATTATGCGCAAATTATGAGATTGAATTGGCTCCTGCCATACTCTGTCATGCAGCCGCCCATCTGTTCTTTCTTGTATCGCAAGATTATCACGAGCGATCAACTGATTTCACTTCATTTTGCGTGCTTCCGACTGTGCAAGCGGCGACAAAGCGGGCAGCTGACGAGCACACAATTTTGATAAACTCAACGCTTAGGACGGACATTGTAATCGTTTATTTAAGAAATGAGTGGCGAGGAGGATATATTGGCTGTAAGAAGGATTCAGAAGGAACGAGGTCACCACTCTTCCGGCTTTAAACAAGTGATAATGCCCTCTAGAGCACTCAGGCGCCCTTGTCACGACTCCAAGTTTATTTTAACTGGGGCACACGCATCACCCATGCACAAAACAATGGGCATGGCATTCTGCAGCTCTCTTACATACCGGATTATGCCCTAGGGGGGTGCAGTGGTGCTTCGTTTTGTTGTTTACGCAGCAGATAGCACACATCTTCTCGTTGAACGTTCTCGCTTGGGTTTCTGGCATAATCACTGCGCTCTTTCTGTGTGGCTTCGAATATCGGTAGTCCGCCACAGCTTCACGCTCCGCCGCGGTGGTCCAGTGATTAAAGTACTCGTTTGCTGATCTGCAGGTCGCCGGATCTAATCCCGACTGCGGCGGCTGCATTTTCGATGGAGGCGGAAATGTTGTAGGCCCGTGTGCTCAGATTTGGGTGCACGTTAACGAACCCCAGGTGGCCGAGATTTCTAGAGCCCTTCACTATGGGGTCTCTCATAATCATATGGTGGTTTTGGGACGTTAAACCCCACATATCAATCAATCAGTGATAGCTTCACGTTGCGTTCTACCTGACTTGCTTCGCACGAGCAAAGTGCCGCGGTTGTCTGGGCGATCTGCGAGCTCCCATATCAGGACCACTCTCAGGCCACCCTCGCCAGCCTATCGCACATGCCAGCGTATGGGTGGGTGGTAAAAACAGCGACCTGGTTGTTCTTGGGTGCCGCTATGTCATTATTTTAAATTGCTGAGGGCCTAAAGATTTTTACTCGATTTTATGGTACTAATTGTTTAATAATATATTTCCAACTTGGTCAAAATTTTGTTAAATTCAGTTTCAACTGTATGCTCAAGAGCATAAAAATTTAGTCCAGTGCAGCACCTCCTGATTAGTTAGTATTAGGGGACTCGAGAGTGCACACATGCGACACACGACTACAAACGCCAGCAGTTGAGATAATAGAGTTACTTGTCACTTAAGCGGATAGATGATATGCTTGCACTGAATTAGCTTCTTTTGTAAATCCCAAACGCGTGAAATATTTCGCGTACTCTCTTATCGTTGAGTTATCTGAAATTGTAACGTTTTTTTTTGACATCGGCAAAGCGTGTTCCTACGCCGACGGAGGTTTTTTCTTAGGCTCAGCACTAAGAAAGTGCAAAGAAATGGTCTTACTTGCGTTTGAAAACGCCTCTGTGCAAGCTTCTCTAGTGCTTTGTTTTTAATATTTTCATATGCTAAGAAGACACATATAAGGGCAGCCTTGTTTCATAAAGCATTTTCTTCTCAAAACTGGAAGGTTTACTTTTCAGGACGCACTTTTCGAACGTGCTGCACAAACCTCCGATAGGCTCCAGTTGCAGCCTTCAGTCTTCCAGCCTGTCATGGACGGCTGGCGTAAACAGAGGTCTCTGACAAGGAATGGAGGTCTACGTGGCTTGCGACCGTTTCGCCAGCGTTAGTCTTAAAGCGTATGTTTGCCCAGCTTTCACGGCATTTGCCGCCAACCTGTTAGGCGACACGCTTTTCTACTTGGGAATAGATATCAGGTTTTTGTAACACATTTGCGCTACCACGGATCACACGAGGATTCTTCAAACTTGAAATTTCACTCAGCGTCCCCTCAGATATGTTGATCAATATGCTTCATTTAAAAAAACAGTGTCAACGAACTAAATACCACCCGCATCATTAACAAGTAGGCCACAGGCACACTCACTCGCGCATCAACGTAACTTGCTTCCTCTGCAGGGGCGTCTGCGCAAACAGGCGTTTGGTGTGTAACGACACCACGGACCCGAGCTAAGAAAGGGGTGGTGGTTCGACTCCTTTCCACTCCCAGCCGTGCGTGACTTACAAAGCCGTGTTTGGGGAAAGGGGATCCTGGGGGTTGAGCCGACGCCGGGTGATTGGAGTTTAAGGCGCCCCAGTAGAAGAAACACACACCTTTGGCCCCGGCTTCATGCAGTCGCCTTTTCCTATCTCTGTCTATCTA
Source organism: Rhipicephalus microplus (assembly GCF_013339725.1). NCBI lineage: Eukaryota > Metazoa > Arthropoda > Arachnida > Ixodida > Ixodidae > Rhipicephalus > Rhipicephalus microplus. Next base: position 117,899,003 of record NC_051166.1, on the reverse strand, counting down.
CATCTTCGTCTTTTCGTCTCACTTTACGTCTTCCTGTCTTCTCCTCTGTTCTAGTCCCTTATAATTTTCCTGGAGGCAAGGGTCAACCGTGTGTGGGCATCCAACCTCCGTATACCATATTAGGTTATAGCGGCGGCGTACTACTGGCGTCGTGCACACTCTTTTATGAAGCACGGTCGCATCCCCTTGCAGAGCTTCGTGGTGGGCGGTCGGCGCTGTTGCAGAACTTTCCAACTATCTAATTGCAGAGGCGTTCCCTCCACTCCCTGATCGAACCCTAAAAAGGTCGCACGAAAGTTCCATCTCAATTCGATCTCCAAACCGACCTCAAAAACTTTCCCCGTTTCCATGTTTTGCATAGCGAATAAAGTACAACTCTGCGCAAACTGTCCCCTTTGTTCGTGGCGAAATCTCTAGCCAAAGCAATAGAAAAAAAATAAAAGCATCAAAAATTAACACCGGAGACTTCCTGATAGAAATTAAAAGAAAAGAACTAGTAAAAAATCTCTATGACGTGAACAGTATCGAAAACTTGGATTTCACAATCATAGCTAACTGATCTCTGAACACATGAAGGGGCATTTTCTCAGAAGAAGGTTTCCTGAACCAGAGTGAAGAGGAGCGTCTCGAGGGTTTCCAAGATAAAAATGTTGTGAAGGTCCAACGAAGAAGAATCAGACGAAAAACCAAGAAATCGCGACGAAACACATAGTCCTAACTTTTGGCACAAGCCCACTTCCTGGCGTCCTCGAATCAAGATACCTGAAAATAAATGTCAGACCACACATACCGAATCTGAGGCGCTGCTTCAAGTGCCAGAGGTTCAGCCATGTGTTGCAATCTTGTAGAGGTAAAGAAACCTGTGCCAACTGCAGCGCCAATGACCGCAAGTCAGAGAAATGTCAGGAATCTCTTTGCTGGGTGAACTGCAAAGGTGATCACCCGGCGTATTCCAGATCGTGTCCTTCAAAAAAGAAATAGTTTCTCTCACAGTAAAAAAAAATAACTTTCTTTGAAGCGAGGAAGAGGCTCGCACTCTTACCTCAGAAAAAACTATGCAAGCATGGTGTGGCAGAAGGCAACACCGCAACGGCTTCAGGAGTCTACGGGGATTGCGGCCAGTAGTCCCATCGCAGCTCCACCTGCCCACTTAGTGGTAGCAACCACTGCTGCTCCGCCATGAACATCCAAGGTGGCCCTAACTGCTTCGGTTGCGTAGGGCTTGCGACTCAATCGCACACCAAAGCCCGAGGCGCGCGTTTCAAGTTCTGGTTCTCGATCCTGCAGTGTCTCCGACAAGGTGATAGAGGTCGACCCTAAAACCTTGGTGTCGTCGACACCGAAAAACAAGTGTTCCACTGAGCGCGCCAAACAAGACAAGGTACCAATAACCATGATAAGTAAGCGGTAACCCTATTGGTTATCTTATGTGCCTGTATTACCATTTCATAATACTGTCACCTATCATCTTCATTTCAACCAGACGATTCCCACTTCTATATTTGCTTATTTTACTCCTTGATGGCTTTGATCGTACACTGAAACTGTAGATGATTATCACACAATTTATGTAATGTCAAGGACATTATTAACAAGTTCTCACCAGTGGCTTTCTGCCTCCAGGAGACAAACTAGGGAGCGAAGCATCCTAATTTTCTCAAGGCCTTTACAGTTGTCCGTAAGCACCGTGAATGTTGAAGCCGTCTCTCAGGAGACGGCTATTGTTGTCCAGGGTGGCACTCCTACCCATTATGTCCAACTGAACACATCTTTTGAAGCAGTAGCAGTCACTATTTTATCTTATAACACCATCACAATTTGTTTACTTTACATTCCACCTTACACTCATTGCACTTTAAAAGCCCAGAAAATCTAGTACAACAGGTACTAAAACCATTTATTTCAGTTGAGGATTTTAATGCTCATTATACCTTTTGGGGTGGCGACAAAATTGATCAACGAGAGAAGATTGTTGAAGATTTTGTTCTGGCCAATGACATCTGCCTTTTAAATTCAGGTGCTTCCACTTACTTTTCAGCATCACGTGGTTTTAGCTGTTTAGATCTAGTCCTGTGTTCGCCGTGCTTCTTTAGCGATCTTAACTGGGAGGTACTCGACACATCATTCGGTAGTGACCATCAACGCTGTATCATCGAACTTATACAATCCCATCCAACTTTCTCTAGCAAGCCACGCCAGTGGCAAATGCAGCTGGCGAACTGTCCGCTTTTTACGGAAGATGCAAAACTTGAAGAAGTTTTCTCATCAGAGCTTTCTGCAGAGGAACTGAACAAGAAGTTCGTTAAAGTTCTGATTTCAGCAGCAGGAAAGGCAATACCGCAGTCATCTGGTACTTTACGCAAGCTACTAAGCGCTTGGTAAAAAAGCGAGTGTACTGACGCCAAAAACAACAACAAAACGAGGCCTGGGGCATTTTACGAAGGTACCCCACGTACACCAACTTGATCAGTTTTATACAAGCTAAAGTCAGAGTCTGGTTTATCCGAAGGCAGGCGTAGAAGATGTCATGGAAGAAATACATATCTTCAATTAAAAGCTCAGCCACATCTAAACACATCTGGGACCACGTGAGGAAATTTAAAGTAGAATACTCATCCTACACAATACCACTCATCATAAGTCCAAACACACAAACAACATTACAAGGACAGACTAACCTTTTAGGTGAACACTTTATAACGTTTCCACCACAAAGAACTACGAAAACGCATTTCTCATATACAAGAAATCTGCAGAAAAGTAGGGACTGATGACGGCAAATGCCGCATATGAATACTACAATCATCTAATCACCCTACAGGAACTAAACAGGGCACTTTCCGCCGGCAAAAAATCAGCACCAGGCAGTAACAGTGTACACTACACAATGCGAGCGCGCTTATCCAGACCATCGGGCGAAGCACTACTCCATTTTTTAACAAAATATGGGACTCTGACACATTGCCTGAATATTTGTAAAATGCAATAGTTATACCTCTCCTCACACCCGATAAATCTCCAACCTCCCCAAGTAGTTACATGCTCATTGCGTTAACAAGTTGTCTTGGGGAAACGTACGAGAGTATCATAAACGGAAGGCTGACTTTCATTCTTGAATCTAGACACCCTATAGCCTCGCACCAGTGTGGATACAAAGAGGGCTGTTCCCCGTAGACCACCTAGTCAGATTGGAACATGAAATACGAGGTGCATTTTCACACAAGCAACACTGTCTCACGGTCTTTTTGACTTAGAGAAAGCAGATGATACCACTCGGTGATACGGTATTCTATGAGATATTGCTGACCCGGGCATCCGCGGAAGAATTTCAAACTGCTTGTGCGATTATCTTTCAAATAGAATATTTCAAGGACGTCTGGGAACTGTGATATCCCGAATATTTGTTCAAGAAAATGGTGTACCACAGGGTTGTATTCTCAGAACCACACTCTTCATATTCAAAATGAACTCCATCAATAAGTTTATTTCTACCAAAGACGCACTCCATCTACATCGATGATCTTCAAATCGCCTGTCGTGCATCCAGTCCATGATGCTGTGAGAGGCCGCTTTAAGAATACCTTTGCACCCATCTCTACTTCTAGGAAATCATTCTTTAGTAACCGCGCTTGACATGAAGAACTTTATGAAAAAGTGTGGTTTTTTAAACAAGCTCTGAAACTTCATCAACTAAACACCCGTTTTTGAAACACCTTGTGTCTGGCGCAGCATAGCCTCAGTTGCTTTTGCGTCATAAAAAACAAAATTAACTAACAAAAATCATTTGCTTCGCAAGCCCGTGTCTTTCGGACGGTATGAGCTAAGCACTGGATACATGTGAACATTTTGAGATGATCCACACGTAGAAGGGGTTCTGAGTGAAATAAAAAACTAAACTTTGGGCACAAAAACAAAAAGCATCCTTAGTGCTACACGAACGCAAGAAGACGGTTCGAAACTGGAAGGTTTGTTCGAGCGTATTCTGCTTCGCTGCCGTTCGCCACGAGTTTAATCAACCCCTTAAATGAACAGCACATTTCATCTCATGTTTTTCTATTTATGTAAATAATTATTATTTTGGGTGGTGTGTTTTGCAATACGTCAAATATTTCTTGTGCCGGCAATGGAAGATAAAACAGGCTACCAGAATGGCCGATTTAAAGGTGAGTAACAGAAAACTGGTCCGGTCTCCCATGATTTATAAATTTGAGAGATGTTTATCAAAATGTTCGTTAACTGTAAAAGGCTCACATAGGAGCGGCAGTAATTCGCTATATTCTTTGCCAAAGCTTGCTCAGCTGCGCGAGGCATCGAATGTATGCCTTAGAAAAGATATAGTTTCCCTAAGGGAGGCTAAAGAGGCTAAGCAATTTGTCAAGTGCTTGCAAGGTACTGCATGTAACCGTAAAATGAATATGATTGACCGACTGCTAATAACTCCGATCATCTCGGTTCATATACCAGGTATTAAAGAGTGCTCATGTTGGAAATTTTGCTCCTGGGTCATCTGGAGAAGAAATATAATGTCCTCATACATTTTGGGATGCCAAGTTTTTCAAAAAAGAAATGTTGTCGGCCACGTCAAAAACATATTTCTTTTCGTGTTGCCCCTGCGTGTTGTTTTGTGAACTCTAAGAAAGCATTTTCAAATGTCAAATCATACATGTCTCATGTAAGTCGCTTTCATGGCAGCAGTGTGTGCCCAAGACGCAGTGTGGCAGAATGTGAGGAAGATATGTCAGTACCTAGAAATGTACATCGAGATTGCGGCATTGCTGAAGCAGCAGCTCGACACTCTCCTGATGGGGTGGCGCAGTTCTTGCAGACAAAAAGTGCAGCTCTGTTTTTGATGAAATTGGATTCTTTTCATCCCTTCCTTGTATTATCACCTGTAGTACATACTATTGCTAGTGAAATTGGTTCCATGAATTCACTCTCACGAGATCACAGACTCCACGTTATTAGTCAACTGCTTACTGAGCATAAAGTTTTTAAACTGGCATCTGAGAAGATCTCTTCTACATTGGAAACGAACCTACACCCTTCTATCCAGTAGGTCGTGTGCTGCGTGCTAAATATGCACGGTAGAATTTTATGAGAATGAGATCAGAATAGTAGAGCCAGTGGGACTGACCTTCAAGAATGCACGAAGCATTTATTATTTTTCAATGAGGAAGTCTCTAGGTAAGATGCTTGCTGACGTTACTGTGCAACAAGTAGTAAAAAAGTATTCTCAAGAGATACAATATGTTGCTAGTTTAAGTATTGCAACTCTTTGTAGAGATTCTGCCTACTTGTTGAAGAACAGTGTTCAATTCACCTGCTTTTACACCAGGATGCCCTTGAAGTGGCCAATCCACTTGGATCAGCTCAGAAAAAAAACACAAAGTCGTGGGCATGTACCGCCGTGTTTTCAATCTTCCTTCACACCTCACCACGAAGGTGCAAAACATTCAGTTACTGTTTTTATGCTATGATTCAACCCTTGTGAAACTAGGCCACAATGTTGTGATGAAGACAGCTATATTAGAATTGAAAGACCTAGAACAAAGTGAAATTTCGTTTGCAAGTGACATTTTCAATTTTTTTAGTCTCAATCTTGGGCGACTATTCGGGAAGCTATGAAATTGGTGGTTCTATTGAAAAATTTTCCATGTCCAGGTACTTTTGTAGGTACTGTGAAGTTATAAAGGAAGATTTAGAAAAGCCTCCATTTATTGGGGTCACAACGATCACCAGCTAGGCATAGTGACTGAGTGTGAATGGCCACACAGGGTGACTGTGATTTAGCAAAACGAGTGAATTTTGACTCTGTTTTTATTAGCTTCGGCTCATTTCATGTAAGCAGGGGCTGACACCATGCATCGCAGATGAAATTTTAGAAGGAATGGCGCCATTGGACCTAATATTGTTTATGAGGCAATGTGTTCACGAAAAAAAGTTGGTTTGTAGTTGCAGAGTAGAGTGAAAGGATTAAAACATAACTCTGAGTGGTCATGAAGCTGCAAGCAAGCCCGCCACTCCTAGGAATAACAACAGCTGTAAAGTGCGTTGACAGACTGTATAAATATATTACTTCATAAGACTGCGCCCTATTTTGATGCATGATAAAGTACTCGACTGTAAAGATGAAATGTTAAACTTGTACTTAATGTTGACATCAATTTTTATTATTGTCAAGTCTCCTACGATCCACTTAACTCAAATTGAGTCATTAGGGGTGTTCGTTGGGGAATACAATGCTGTACGAGGTAGAGTTTCTCCATCTGTGCCCCTCAGACCAAGCACCACTTTTTATGTCGTTACCGAATCGATGCTATCTCTATGGTCCTTTAGTTTACTCATCAACACTGCGTTTAGAAAGTAAGCACTCCTATTTCAAGTGTGTTATTAGAAGCTCAAATGCCTTTAGGCACAATACGTTGACCATGTCCCATGGGCATGAAATGCTACAAGCATATTGTAGGGCAGGAAATGTAAAGCCAGACGACTTCATACAAGAAAACTGTTTTTCAATTCAATCATAGTTAATGGATGCCAATATAGTCCATGCACTTCTGTCACAGTTTCGAATCTCGGAGTCAGCTGAGCTGAGTGATCAGTTGTCACACAAGGGCATGACCTATGAAGCTGGATGTGTTATCTTGTATTCCGTGTAGGGGTGCCTGAAGGGTACAAAGACCAAATAATGTGTGCCCATCGATCGTAACGTTGCTTTTATTGGCACACCTTGCCGAATTGAAGAATGGGTTGGCAGAGAACTGAAGGTGGTTGCTTTCAAAAACAAGGCTCTTGTGTGTATAAAATATGACTAGTCAGATCATAGGATTGCTTTGACAATGTATGTTTGTGCGAACAGGAAGGTCTTAACGCTAAGTCATGGTGTCGATTTCGTAAATTATGTCTAACAGACAGTTGTTGGCTTCTATTCATGCGTAAATGAGTACGAATCATTGTTTTGGAATGGGCGCCTTCAATACAATTCTTTTCTGGGGATTTGAAACTTGCCACAATTTCATTCATTTCAATTCTTGGGAGCGAAACATTGAAGCTTGCAGTACACTTTAATGCCTATATTTCTACAATGTAGCTAAAACATCAAGATATTTTATCCAGTTATGAACACCCCGTAACGCTGATGTCATCATATGCATTAGCAACTGCAAAAGCAGAACACGTTCCCAAGGTCGAGCATTGGTAGCTTGGTGACATATCTCAATTTAATTGATATGTGTTGTTTAACGTCCCCAATTCCCCGTATAAATATGAGAGACGCTGCAGTGGAGACCTCCGGAAATTTTGCCCACCTGAGGTTCTATACAGTGCACCCAAGTCTGAGCACACAGGCCTACAGCATTTTTGCTTCCATTGAAAATGCAGCCGCCACACCCAGGACTTGATCCCGTGACCTGCAGGTCAGCAGCCGAGTACCTTAGCCTTTGGGCTACCGCAGAGGGGCTGACATATCTCGCTCAGTACAACCACCCAAGTAATTCCCATAGGGCCAGTTCGCCCGTTACCTATATTATTCGCATGGTCAACTTGTTTGAATTAAATGTCATGTTTTAATATTGTTTATGGGGACAGGGTAAGCGAAAATTTGAAAAAAGTTTTATTGAGCAATATTTGAAATCTGTGGCTTTTTATGAACCAGAATCAGCCATTTGTTTGTCTCAGTATAATTTTGGAGACTACATATTTTCACACAGTATCAAACGATACCAATCCAGACCACGGCTTTTGCACAAATGGCACCGAAATTTGGTGTAAATTGAACAAAACCCAGTTCGATGGGGAACCGTTCAATAATAAAGAACACCTTCCAGCATCTGTTACTGAGGCTGTTTAGCCAAATTTTTTTTCACCTTATTCTTAATAACTATATCTAAATACTGGCTGCAATTTGTTTATAGACACTGTGGTTGCAGAGATAAAGGAACGAAAGGACAAAAAGCATGCTTCTTAGATAATTGAACTTCAACTCATGATGTGCATTATTTAAAAATTACCAGATAACAACAAATTATAATATACATACACACACACACACACACACACACACATATATATATATATATATATATATATATATATATATATATATATATAGTCCAGTATTTCCTCCGTGAGCGGTCACAACGTGGTTTTGGTTTTTTTCGACGTTTCAGCCTAGAGTCTAGCCTTCATCAGGGTTAAAGATATAGTTTGTTGGTGCTCAGCTTTATATAATCTCAAATCAGAGGGCAAGGAAAGAGGAAAAAAGACAGAAAACAAAAAAAGAAAAAAAAGGAAAAAAGAAAAAGAAAAGAAAAAGAAGAAAAAAGAGAAGAAGAAGAGAAAATTAATTTACGGTGGACTCCCCTCGGGCGCCCCCCTTTCACTCTTCCCTCCACTTCCCCCCTCCACTCTTCTCTCCACTTCCCCCTTCATCTCTCTCCCCCTTCTCCCCTTCACCTTTCTGATGTCAGCGGTCTGTGTATGTTTCCTTTCACTAACGCATTCCTCCCGGCCAGACGGCGCTTCCTGGCACTGGCGGTTCGGTGTGGGGCAAAAAAGAGCTTTTTTAGGAAGTTCTAAGCCTTTAACTACTCGGAGTCCCGTAAACAATTCGTCGTAGAAGAAGGGGTGCCGCGTATTGTGGCAGAGGCTGGTAAGCGGGCATTTTAGGAAGTTCTAAGCCTTTAACTACTCGGCCCCTTTCAACATTTAGTCGTAAAAAGAGGGGTGCCCCGTATTGCGGTAGAGGCTGGTAAGCGGGCACAATGCGAATTCCTTGCCCGCTTCTGGATTGCGCGTGTAGTGGGGGCCTCCCGGCTGTGCACAGGGTTGCTGTTGGGCATGTCATGCATGGCAAAATTGATTGGGTAATAAAATAAAACAGAAAACAGACGACAGCTGCACTCAGGAAGAGTAGTTACACTTGGAATTGTTTTGGGTTGTTCAGGGCCCTTCGCAGCTGCAGTGCCGTGAACTCAGTTACTATTTTCATTGTTGCCGTTATTGTTTTCTAATGCTTTAATTGCTGCAAGTGTACCAGGATTCTCATTTATTCCTCTATCGAGGGTGTTAAATCGGTGGATAAGGTATGACTCTCGTTGTTCACGTTCTCGATTTGATTTAAATCCCGTCTCTAAGAGCGTTACTGATAGTTTGTCGAATGCATGGTCGGGAAGATTGAGATCTTTTGATAGAGGCAGACTTGGGGCTGATTTCGCATGGTCTCTGTGATTATTGAAGCGAATCCTAAATGGTGTTTCTGTTTGTCCGATGTACTGCATACCACACACGTTGCATTCGAGTAGGGATAACGCATTAGAGGAATGGCATGTTAGGTTTCCTCGTATATTAATCAAAAACTTGGATTGCGTGCTGGTTGCTTTGTCTGTTTCTCGCATCGCCTTACATACAAGACATCGTGGCTTTAAACAAGGGCGGGATGAATTATTGGGGGGGGGGGTGATGTGTTAATTTAGGAGTGGACAAGGGTGTCTTTGAGGTTACGTGGTCGTCGGTAAACGACGCCTATAGCGGATGGGAATGCGCGTTTAAGACGTTCACTTTGTTCCAGAATGTTGTAATGTCGTTTAAGGATTTTGTTTACATTGGGGAAGTTTGTGCTGTAAGTCAAGCAGAGGTTTGTTCGTTGTGGGTCTTCTCATGGTGGTTGCTTCATAAGTAAGTCTTCATTCTTTAATTTTCTCGCTTTTTGAACAGCGTCATTAATTACATGTGGGGGTATTTTTGTTTCTCGAGCATAAGTTTTAGCCTCTGGGAGCTCGTGTCAAAGTCAGCGTCTCTAGAGCAGATTCGCTTAAACCGGTGAGCCTGGCTGTATGGAATACTGTTTTTACAGTGGCATGGGTGATCGCTTTGGTAATGGAGGTATTGTTGTCGATCCGTTTGTTTGCGATATAGGGTTGTAGAGAACTTCTCTTCTTCTATCGTTATGGTAACATCAAGAAAATTTACGGTAACTTGCGAGTATGTGTGTGTGAAGTGTATGTTCGGATGTACAGCATTGTAAGTGTCGATAAAGCTGAGAAGTTTGTCAAAGACCTCAAAGACACCCTTGTCCACTCCCAAATTAACACATCACCCCCCCAATAATTCATCCCGCCCTTGTTTAAAGCCACGATGTCTTGTATGTAAGGCGATGCGAGAAACAGACAAAGCAACCATCACGCAATCCAAGTTTTCGATTAAGATACGAGGAAACCTAACATGCGATTCCTCTAATGTGGTATACCTACTCGAATGCAACGTGTGTGGTATGCAGTACATCGGACAAACAGAAACACTATTTAGTATTCGCTTCAATAATCACAGAGCCCATGCGAAATCAGCCCCAAGTCTGCCTCTATCAAAAGATCTCAATCTTCCCGACCATGCATTCGACAAACTATCAGTAACGCTCTTAGAGACGGGATTTAAATCAAATCGAGAACGTGAACAACGAGAGTCATACCTTATCCACCGATTTAACACCCTCGATAGAGAAATAAATGAGAATCCTGGTACACTTGCAGCAATTAAAGCATTAGAAAACAATAACGGCAACAATGAAAATAGTAACTGAGTTCACGGCACTGCAGCAGCGAAGGGCACTGGACAACCCAAAACAATTCCAAGTGTAACTACTCTTCCTGAGTGCAGCTGTCGTCTGTTTTCTGTTTTATTTTGCTACCCAATCAATTTTGCCATGCATGACATGCCCAACAGCAACCCTGTGCACAGCCGGGGGGCCCCCACTACACGCGTAATCCAGAAGCGCGCAAAGAATTCGCATTGCGCCCGCTTACCAGCCTCTACCGCAATACGGGGCACCCTCTTTTTACGACGAAATGTTGACAGGGCGCCGAGTAGTTAAAGGCTTAGAACTTCCTAAAATGCCCCCTTACCAGCCTCTGCCACAATACGCGGCACCCCTCCTTCTACGACGAATTGTTTACGGGACTCCGAGTAGTTAAAGGCTTAGAACTTCCTAAAAAAGCTCTTTTTTGCCCCACACCAAACCGCCAGTGCCAGGAAGTGCTGTCTGGCAGGGAGGAATGCGTTAGTGAAAGGAAACATACACAGACCGCTGACATCAGAAAGGTGAAGGGGAGAAGGGGGAGAGGGATGAAGGGGAAGTGAAGGGAAGAGTGGAGGGGGAAGTGGAGGGGGTAAGTGGAGGGAAGAGTGGAAGGGGGGCGCCCGAGGGGAGTCCACTGTATATTATTTTTCTCTTCTTTTTCTCTTTTCTCTTCTTTTTCTTTTCTTTTTTTTCCCTTTTTTTCTTTTTTTCTTTTCTGTCTTTTTTCCTCTTTCCTTGCCCTCTGATTTGAGATTGTACAAAGCTGAGCACCAACAAACCGTATCTTTAATCCTGATGAAGGCCAGACTCTAGGCCGAAACGTCGAAATAAACCACGTTGTGACCGCTCACGGAGGATCTACTGGACTATATGCAACGCTACGGTCACTCAACCACTATGCCTGCCTATATATATATATATATATATATATATATATATATATATATATATATATATATATATATATATATATATATATATATATATATATATATATATATATATATATTTATATTTTTATATATATATATATATATATATATATATATATATATATATATATGTTGTTGTTTTTGTGTTGAAACGTCTGGTCTGGCGAGCCTCGTTTGTTGCCTGCTATGCAGCCCTCTCAACAAAGTACTGTTGACGCACATCAACAGTGCAGTCCCTTCACAGTGCATACAATACCCTGGCGAAACTTCAGAGGAGTTTAGCACATTCACATAGGCTATGTGATGCTAAAAACGATTTTGTTTGCTCGTTCGCTTCTGGGGACATATATATATATATATATATATATATATATATATATATTATATATATATATATATATATATATATATATATATATATAGATATATATATATATAGTCTAGTAGATCCTCTGTGAGCGGTCACAACGTGGTTTATTTCGACGTTTCGGCCTAGAGTCTGGCCTTCATCAGGAATAAAGATAGTTTGTTGGTGCTCAGCTTTATACAATCTCAAATCAGAGGGTACGGCAAGAGGGAAAAAAAGGAAAGAAAAAAAGAAAAGAAAAGAAAAGAAAAAAAAGAAAAAAGAGAAAAATAATATAGGGTGGACGCCCCTCGGGTGCCCCCTTCCACTTTTCCTTCCACTTCCCCCCTCATCTCTCTCCCCCCTCTCCCCTTCACCTTTCTGATGTCAGCGGTCTGTGTATGTTTCCGTTCACTAGCGCATTCCTCCCGATCAGACGGCCCCTCCTGACACTGGTGGTTCGGTGTGGGGCAAAAAAGAGCTTTTCAGGAAGTCCTAAGCCTTTAACTACTCGGGGTCCCGTAAACAATTCGTCGTAGAAGGACGGGGGCCGCGTATTGTGGCAGAGGCTAAAACTTCCTAAAATGCCAGCTGACCAGCCTCTGCCACAATACGCGGCCCCCGTCCTTCTACTACGAATTGTTTACGGGACCCCGAGTAGTTAAAGGCTTAGGACTTCCTGAAAAGCTCTTTTTTGCCCCACACCGAACCACCAGTGTCAGGAGGGGCCGTCTGATCGGGAGGAATGCGCTAGTGAACGGAAACATACACAGACCGCTGACATCAGAAAGGTGAAGGGGAGAGGGGGCAGAGAGATGAGGGGGGAAGTGGAAGGAAAAGTGGAAGGGGGGCACCCGAGGGGCGTCCACCGTATATTATTTTTCTCTTTTTTCTTTTTTTTTCTTTCCTTTTTTTCTTTTTTTCTTTCCTTTTTTTCCCTCTTACCTTGCCCTCTGATTTGAGATTGTATAAAGCTGAGCACCAACAAACTGTATCTTTATTCCTGATGAAGGCCAGACTCTAGGCCGAAACGTCGAAATAAACCACGTTGTGACCGCTCACGGAGGATCTACAAGACTATATGCAACGCTACGGCCACTCAACCACCATGCCTGCCTACATATATATATATATATATATATATGTATATATATATATATATATATATATATATATATATATATATATATATATATATATATATATATATATATATATATATATATATATATATATATATATATATATATATATATATATATATATATATATATATATATATATATATATAAGTCACCAGAAGAAGCGAACGAGCAAACAAAAAACGATGCTTTTAAAAAATAAAGCATCGTTTTATGCATCGTTTTTAGCATCACATAGCCTATGTGAATGTGCTTAACTCCTTTGAAGTTTCGCCAGGGTATTGTATGCACAGTGAAGGGACTATGCACTGTTGATGTGCGTCAGCAGTACTTTGTTGACAGGGCTGCATAGCAGGCAGCAAAAGAGCCTTTTATTTACAGTAAAATACGAAAATTCTTAATATATATATATATATATATATATATATATATATATATATATATAAAGAATTTTCGTACTTTGGATGTAAAATAAGAGGGGTTTTAGTCTTGATACGAAGTTAAGGCCAAACTATTAGAGTTTTCTTGAAGAACTTTTTCAAGTTTACTTACATCTCCGAGCCAAGTTTTGAGTCCACAAGTTTTGAAGTTTGGGCGAGTTGGTAGTCCTACATAAACTGGTACAGTGCAATGCGGTAAAGCAATGGCTGAGGATACCGACACAAGAATGCAGAGCGCTAACTTTCAACAAGTGGAAAGTTAGCACTATACCTTCTTGTGTCGGTCTGCTCAGTCATTTCTTCCATACTATAAGGTGCCATACCATGGCAATTAGGTGTTGAGGCTAGGGTGCAATGCTAACTTTACCCTTTCTCAGAAACAAGAAACAGTATTACCAATAAATTTTGCACACCAATTCCAAGTGCTATTGGGCCTAAATCCTAGCGAAGGAATGTTCTTGCACTTCATTTGGGGTTAAAGGTATTGCCCTTTGTCGTCGTATATCGTAAGAACGTTCCCCGAAAATATTTCTCCTAAATTGTAACCCTGATTTGCAACTCAAACGGTTCTTCAATGATCAGATTCAGACCATTTGGAAGGGATATAGGTTGAATCTGAGAAATTTTTATTGCAACTGGTAGGATGTTTTTCAAAAAAGGTACGTCAGTATAAGGAAAAGTTTCAGAAAATTGATCTTGCAGAAAAATATCTCTCTCAAAACATGTGGAACTTGCTAACAAGAAAACACTTTTTTATCATTGTGTGATGTCCCAAGGTCGTGATGGTATCTTGAAGAGGTAATGCTAACAGGCTAGAAAAAATCATCGGCAAGCTTTGCTTACTTCTGAATTTTTAGTTAATAATTTGAATGAGCAATTGTTTGAAAACTTCGTGTAGGTCTCGCTACTTTTTATAGGAGCAAATAAGATAGTGGAATGTATGGTCCAAAATGTCAAAATTGATTAAAACTTTTTTTGAACCACGTCACTTTTTCTGTATTTTTGCTCTATACACGTTGTGGTGTTGGTTTCCCATGTTTATTTTCCTATATATTTCAAGAAAAATGAAGGTGCAATTAGTGGACTGTTTTTTTTTCATTGCCAGATCATGGAATTCATCGAAGATGCGATAAACAAATTTGTGCAAGAATTTCTAGGAGGATAACAAGCTGCCCTTGTTAAATATTCGAATTCAGAAAGGTAGCAGTAGGGAAAAGACCTTTAATACATAGAAATTTATGATCTACAACCTCATGTAAAGTTGTTTTATGCAAGAAAATTTCTGAAAAAAATTAAAGACAGCAAAAATGAGGAGTCGACTAGTAGCACTGTAGGATTAACCAGAGAACTGCCAACGTTGTTAACCAGCACACTTCATAATTTTCATGTTATGACTAGTCAACTATGTTCATCATACAGTAACGTTATGTCATATCATATTTGGTATCGACACCATAATTCAAACGGCCTGGATTGCTTAGAGTCATAGGCGGCTAGATAGATAAAAAGACAGCCTCAAAGTCATCGAAGTTTGCCAAGAATGTCTTCGTAATTAAAAAAGATGCCTGTTTTTACAAAGCAGCCTTATCATGAAGAAATTGAAACGCTGATGGTTGAAACCTACCCCTTGCAACGCAAACGAAGTAATGAAGGTAAGGTCTGTAAAGAGATCCTCCAAGATCTATGGCCGCGTCTGCTTCAAGTAACCTCTTTTTTCGGGTATGTGGACACTCTAGTTGGTTTTCGTTTTCGGGAAGTGTTCATTCAAGAAACAACTTAAAAGTACCTAGAGTTGTCGGTCACATGATAAAACTGGCAAAGAAACATTGAGCATAGATTCAGAAGGCGACGTCAGCTGTCAACAAAGATTGGGAAGCAGTTTCTAGATATTTCTATATTTTGGAATTGCTGTGTTCTTTATTCGAAGAAGACTACAAACAGGTAGCCTCCTTTCATGCGGTATATTGTCTTTGCTAATATTTGCGCAATGTTGACATTTTACAATAAACGCAAGAAAGTGTTCTAATACTCGCGTGTGAGACATATTGGACTACTTTCCCATTTTCGCTTCCTTACCCTCTTTCAATGGTACACAGTTACACTAAGCTGGGGTGTCAGAAACCTTTAGTTTGCACACTTTCTTCCTCTTCGTCTTCTCTCCAACCCTGCCTAACGTCCACGTGCACTTCCCCTCTTTGAAGACTCATTCCCTCTGGGTTGATACATGAAGATTTTAACAATGGTCACAAACTCCAGGACACCGTCATCGTTGGCATAACCAACCCTTTTGAGAATGCCATGTTGCACTGCAATCTGCACCACGCGATAAGGTCCCGTGTACACCTGCTTCGTGCCGCAGGTTTTTTTTGACAAGCACCAGACCGTTCAGTTGTACCTGAGATATCCGTGTATTGTCGCGGTGGTTGAAGTTTCTTGATATTTACTGGTACCGCTGGCAGGATTCCAAAGTTTTTCGTTAAAAGGACTAGGCGGTTCGTCTAGTCCTTCATTCCAAGTGTTCGTCTTTTAAGCAGTGCGCAATAAACAGACAATGATTAGCTGCCAACTCACCCATGAAGTACCCTTGCAAGTCTGAGCACGTGACACAAGCATCGCGCTTAGGTCGAGAGAATGTTTCATTGCTGTGATCCAGCGTTTGCCTCGTAGCTTATATCTCAAGTAATTCAGTATGCAGGCAGCAAAGCAGTGTGAACTTAAAGACTTGTTTTCTCTGTTAGACTCAATATTATTGAAAACTGAGAGACAAGTATGCCAAGGAAAGTGTAGGGGAAGGTATTAGAGTATATTGTATAGTAATGGTGAAGAAAGAAAAGTAGACAAAAAAAACTTTCCGTGGGCAGGGACCAAACCTGTGACCTTCGTATAACGCATCAGATGCCCTATCAACTGAGCCACTATAGTGGTTACCTCCTCGTCTACTTTTAGGGTATATGTGCGCATGCAAACCTTGGAGACTCAGTCAGCACCGCTTAAGGCCATTATGATGATAGTGGGACAAATTTGTGCCTAGTGACGTCACATAGGTTGTAATCTTATTACGAACTGGCAGCTGACCAATTGTATACATTTTATACTACCTGAAGGCACCAGGCGGGATTTACAGTTTCTTTCTCTCCTGATAGTACACTCATTTCTTTTGTGAATAGTGGGATAATTCTTAGCCTCATGCTTGGCCAGTGCATTGCGCCACTTCTTTTTGACATATTTCTTATGATGGTGCAGGCACTGTCTAAAGCTGCTGGTCACTCTTATATAAACACCTTTACCAATTTGGAGACTTGTACTATGAGCTGCATTTTCTGCTGTTCGTGCCGATTAATGCGATGCAGCAGCTGTAGAATGTATTTTGGTGTATTCTACAACATTGTTGTAAAACAGGCTTTTGGAAGTTTGGTTATGTTGTATCAATTACATACGTATGTCTGATATTTTTATTGTTTCCTCAAATTGTAACTTGTTTTGTGGCTTTTGAATTCCTAGCATGCGTCTGAAGGAAGCTTGGAAGGGTTGCCAGAAACACCCCACCTTGCTGTCATCGGTGTGTATGTCATAAATAAATCTTTTGCTCTAAGAATGTGTTCAGCCGATTATATTGTTGTTCAAAAAATCACAGCATATCCACGGAGTGAATGTTGATTGGTGGGTCGCAGCGTTCGTCAGTCTGTCTGTCCATTCGTTCTTGCGTCCGCCTATCTGTGTGATCCTTGGTGCCTCCGTCCGTTTGTTCAATCGTCTGTCTGTCCGTCTATCTCTTTTTGCAGCCATCCCTCTGTCTGTCCATCCGTCCGTGCGCCCCTCTGTGTGTCCGTCCATGCGTGTGTCAGTCCGTTCGTCCGTCCATATGTCTAGAGAAAACTCCAAGCACAGCCATCTCACATCTTTTCATCATGTATTCATCATATACAAGTGCCCCCATCCAGCAGACATTGTAAGGACCGCTATTTCGGGTGCCACTGGTGGTTACGTACTACGAGGGACGCACAAGCCACGCCATAAGGAGCTTCGCACCTAAAAGGCAAAAGTTCATTGGAAGATGGAAGGTAGAAGAGTTCAAAGATTCGCGAACAAACGTGGAGCTGGACCAAGCACTTTGACGAGCCCGCTTGTCTTCTCCAAGGCTGCACAATAAAGTTGTTTCACTCACTAAACAATAAAGTTGTTTCACTTACTTCAAGGCTGCAGCCTTGAAGAATACAAGGTCACTTGTCAAAACGTATGCTTCATTAACACTGCATCAACATGAACTTTTCATTTAATATTCTGTTTTCGTATGGCTTAACATGATGGTTCGCAAGCTGTATATGGAATATAGTGTGACAAGCTTAATTTCAAGAATGAGAATACCTCAAAATGATAAGGTTCCTTGCTGTGTCATTTCACATATGAGCAATTCGTTTGTCAACACTGTGTCTACGGCAGCTCCCGCTGCAGTGGTCTAGTAGCTAAGGTACCCAACTGTTGACCCGCAGGTTGCGGGAATGAATCCCGGCGGTGGCGGCTGCATATTCAGTGGAGGCGAAAATGCTCTAGGCCCGTGTGCTCAGACATTAGTGTACGTTAAAGAACCCCAAGTGTTTCAAATTTCCAGAGCCCTCCACAACGGCGTCTCTCATTAGTTTATGGTGGTTTTTGGAAGTTAAAGCCCACATATCACTCGCATATCAATGTGCCTAACAAGCTTTCACTACAGTTCAGCATCATACTCTCATAAAGAAGTTTCTTTGAAGAAGCGTGACATAGTTTCTTGGTGTTGAGCAGTTTGGCTTTACTCTCGTGAAATACTTGTTTGTAATGCTTTTTTTCTTGACAGGCGTCCTGCAGTATGTTATGTGTTTAGCTGAAGCTAACACCTGGGTCGTTTCAAGCCAAACATCCGAGCCATTTCAGTCACCCTGTCAAATGTAATCGAAAAAAAAACATTATGCCCAATGAAGGCATTGGGAATAGTGAGACTCTAAAATATTTTAGAGAAAAAACTATATTTGTCACTTTGGAGCCTTCGGAACTTTACATATTGTTGCATGAGCAGAGTTTATGATAAAAGTAATTCTGGAAGTGTCATTTTGTGTTTCAATAACTTTATGTGACTTCCAAAATTGATTTCTTTCTTAAAACTGTATAAGCTTGCCATATAAAAGAACTAGCATGTCATTTTCATTGAGGTAGATATCAAGTTCTTTTTCAATTGCACCATCTCGTTTTGCAAATTGCATGCCAATATATACAAAATTGGTGATTAGCTGGAATTGCTGATTTTTTCTCAATAACGTTAGAAATACCAGAGTTATGAAAATGATAATTGTTGTGCAAGATAAACCTTTTGCAGAATAAGCATTCATTGCTCAGATATTCTACTCAACGAACAATTCTGTAAAATTAGAAACAGATTATTTTGGCAAATGTGTAAAGTTATATATGGCACAAAAACTTTAAGATTATTATTTAGCTTCGAATGCCTGACACAAATGCTTTCGCCTAAAGTTTGAGCCAAGATTTGTATGGAAAAAAGTAACTATACTGTCACAATAATTTTCTGACAAACCATCACACTGACAATATCCTGCAAAATTCAGAACACTTCTATGTGACCAAAAAGTATTTTCACTCTGTATGTTTTATTAATTCAGTGTTTTTGGTATTCTAAATGAGCACAATGTTTGTTTCGGGTAAATTTCACATGGTCCCTAAAATGCCTGAGCCACTTGGCGTGGACTGACTGGCATTGAACACAATCAATTTGTGTAGCAAGGAATAATAGGGAAATGAAGGGTTGTCCCTTGTGCCTCATTGCTGACAGGGTGCTGTGAGGCCCAGCGACAGAGCCCGGTAAGACTTTACAAGTATATTTATCTTCTGCTTTGTCACTGTGCACATCAAATTGCATAAAACTACTATCACTCAAAAGTTGTTTGAGGACCTCTCTAAAGAGAAGTATTTGCATTGGAGCTAAATCTGTTTCTACACAGGATCAAGCATGGCAGACATGAATAAAATTGTTCTTGTGGTAGACGACAAGGAATCCATGACCACAACACGTCTCGAAAAAGTCATGGGTCTTCTCCTTGGCGCATTTTTTGAGTGGAATACAGCATATCCTTCTGGCTGCCCCCTCACCATGGAAATTTCGCAGAGGTGAGTAAGTGTGAAAGGAGCTTTTTAGCAATGCAGACATTTTAAGTGTTTCGCTGATGCAATTTTCGCTGATGCATTTTCATCCATGTGTTTGGTAGTTCTAAATGACTTTTCTCTAGCTCTCACCTATAATTGCAGTGGATTCTGAAGTCACTTGGTGCAAGAGTAGTTACAGTGTGTATAGTGTAATAATTTAGAACTCTCCATTGGTAAATAGGAGAATAATGTGTTGAGTGCACTTTTTGCATAGTAAAGATGCTTTGTCCCCACCCCCTCTATTCCTGCATTTTGATACCAAGTGCTTGCATAATCTCAAGAATATTCCTTTCACGCACCTTTTTTGGATCCGGAGGGCAGAGGGGCAAAATGGATTAGGTTGCATCTACACAGTCATGTAGCATGAAATTATACTTATTTTGGAAGCTCAGATTTGTAAGACTGCTTCAGTATGATGGTCTTCAGGTGAAAACCTGCCCAGTCTCAATGTTTCAAAGCCCAGGTGCGTTTTCAGCACAGCTAAGTAACGTTTCTGGGCGTTATATAAAGTTTTGTTCTGTTGTATTTTTTTAAGAAAAAGGCAAGGACAAAGAGCCAGATAGGAAGATCATTACTATAAATGTATCGTGTGCACTATATTTACAGGTGCCGACATTTAGAAAAACGAAAGTGGGAAGTAAGCATAAATCCAACATGTCTGCTTTGTTGCAGTAAGCTGACAAAAACCTTTCAATTTTTCTTGTTATCTGGTCCTAAAAATAATATTGGTATGGAGGATGACAAGTTCTATAGCTCTGCCAGATAGCCCTCAGTTGGCACTGAGGGTCAACTCTTGAGCTCTTTCTGTCAGCCAGTCTTTTATACCTGGAATATAAATTACCCGGTGAAGTTTCCCAATTCTCTGAGGCTACAAGCTTCTGGTGTCCCTAATTTGCAGGGTTTGCCAGGCGATTCAAAACATGCATCTCATTGGCCTGCGGCATCATTTTGAGAAATCGGGTCTGAATTCGAGTTTGTTGATATGGTGCATTGAAACCTGACTTGGGAAATCAAAGATTACTGTCCAAAATCTGCTTTCAAAAACTCCAAGTTATCATCGATACAATTTTCATTTTGCTTTCGGCTCATGAAAGTGGAATGGCATAGTTATCACGTTTTAGCTGTTGGCAAGCTTTTTGAAGAATCTTTTTTCATTTTTTTCAATACCACTGTGACCAGAAACCTGCCACATAGGCTGAAATATAACACCGGTGCTGATGCAATGATTATATATCTATCACCTTTCAACTGTATTGATTGATATGTGGGGTTTAACGTCCCAAAACCACTATATGATTATGAGAGACGCCGTAGTGGAGGGCTCCGGAAATTTAGACCACCTGGGGTTCTTTAACGTGCACCCAAATCTGAGCACACGGGCCTACAACATTTCCGCCTCCATCGGAAATGCAGCCGCCGCAGCCGGGATTCGAACCCGCGCCCTGCGGGTCAGCAGCCGAGTACCTTAGCCACTAGACCACCGCGGCGGGGCACCTTTCAACTGGAGAACTGTTGGGTTCTTCTTTGGTTGACTAGCTCCTCCAAAACAAAAAAAAATGTGACTTTCACCTCACGTTTACACGTAATGTCCCAGAACTTGAATTGTAAAGGTGAAAAACTTTGTGTACACGGAAGTTAAAGCCCACATATCACTCCGTTTTAGTTTAGCAAAATGACGGTTCATTTGTTTGGGTACATCACCAATCAAATAATAAAAATTTTTTCTGCAAATTAATGATTTAGCAGGACTTTTGATTACTCAAAGGTAGTGTGGTAAATCTATTCTGCTGTCTTGTGTCCATGAGCCTAAACCCTACGGAATGAGCATTATTAAAGGGTAAAATCTCAAAGCATGATAAGGCGATTTATAAAAGTGGACGGCTACGACAAAAGCACATGTAGCCATTACTGCGACATTGTGGTGTAGATTTGTTTAAAGCCAGTGCTTCTTAAGAAAAGAAAAATGCGTTGCATATTCACAGCTTGAAGTGAATGTTCATTCTTCTACAAGATGTGTTTGTGCAATTGTGGGCTCTCTCAACAATATATAGTAATATTTGGAGTTACACTCGATGCTTTCATGAGAACATTATGCATCAAAGCATATCGGTGTAGCATGTCACAAATGTAGTAACATTTGCTGCTGCGGGTTTCTCTCTGTTATCCTTTCATTTTTGCAAATGCAATCTCTCTTGTGCAAGGCAGTTTAGCTGACACATTGCCAGGGTTTCACATCTGAAACTATACGACTGTCGGAGTTTATTGCAAAGGAACTTATTCAGTGTTTCTTTTTGTGTCCAGGCACAGTGGGCAAATCAACCTGACGAAAACAAGGGAAAATGCAAAGGCAGCGCAAAACCACAGAGGGTGCTCAGCCTGCCCAAAGCACTTTAATCAATAAATTTGCAAGTATTTAAAAGAACTTATAGTACATTTTATTGGGCGCTATTCCGAGAGTGTTATTGGGTGCTATTGGGTGCTACACAGATAGTAACATATTGATGTAGACCACACAACAGTTCAACGTGACACTGAATACGCTCTCTCTCTTGGACCTTGATGCTCACAATGCAGTTGCATTTCCTGTTGAAAGCTTGTTCTCAACTTACAGAGAAAATGCGACATTGATGGTCCTATAACAGCCGTTTTTGTAGAAAGACGTTGAATTGCGATGATCACTGTCATCTAAAATTGAGAGCATGCCCTCAGACAGCCAAGCCACAATACATCAACAGTGTGTTCTATTTCAAATTGAGCAAAAAGACATCAAGATGATGGATGAACATTGTCACTTTCAAATTATGTGCTGTCGTCACTTTTAAAGTACAATTTTATCACTTAGATCATTCAGTTGTATTTTTAATTAACGGGAAAGACATCTGAAAAAAAAAACATTCATAGAGGAGCTATGGCTTGCCGGCATTTTGACGGTAAATTTTTATTGATCTGACAGTTCAGTCGTGTTTAAAGTTCACAAAAGAGACATCCAATTGATGACAAAACTGTTATTTGGAAGTAACCATCTGAAGTTATTCTCAAAGTCAAATGTTATAAATTTAATCATTCAGTGGTGTTTTGTATTAACGAGAAAGACATCTGAAAAAAAAACTGCAATAGGGGAGCTATGGCTTGCCGTCATTTTGATGGTAACACTTTGAAGATCTGACAGTTCAGCCGTGTTTTAAATTCACAAAAAAGACGTGAAAATGATGACAGAACTGTCGTTTGCGAGTAACGATCCGCAGTTATTTTCGCAGTGAGATATTATCAATTTGACTGTTTGCTTGTATATTAAGTTGACAAGAAAGTCGTTAAACTGATGAAAGCGCTGTCATTTGCAAATGACAGCAATAAGTTATTTTCACTGGTAAAAAATATCAATTTGACGATTCTCGTATAATAAATTGAGGGGCACAGGTCAAAATGACAAAACTGTGTCGTCATTTTAAAATGAAGACCTGATGCCTTTTTGACGGTCATAGTGTTGATAGTTGAGCTGCTGGAAAACTTGCCGTCATTTTGACGAAACAAGTTTTACAGTGTACGACATAATTTACATCCCTACTAGTGCTGGTGCTGGTATTGAAAACGTTAGTGGTGCTGACGTTACGCGACTCTAAAGAACAAAGCTGCATCTTACCCAGAAAGGTGAGTGCGCATAACGTTTCCAAAGGTGTTTACTGCGTACGATGTCTGTCTGCCTTGTAACGTAGTGCTGATTTTAAATGGTACATCGACTTTCCTCATTAGTGCTTGGCATATCATCAATTCCCACTGTACGTGGGATGTGCCAATTTTTAAATACAAAACAGTTTCTATCTATCTATCTATCTATCTATCTATCTATCTATCTATCTATCTATCTATCTATCTATCTATCTATCTATCTATCTATCTATCTATTTCTTGGCAATGAAGGGAAAGCCAGGGGTGGGGCAGCTTCTGCATACGTGAAGCATTCTGGTGGTCTGTACGCGAAGTAGTTCGGTTTCATTGGCACGCGTCTCCCGCCACTGTGGGAAGCGATGGATTTGCGCCATCGGCACTTCATATTTATGTAGATGCCGCTTAGCGTTTGTGGGACACCTAAAATGCGGCATTTTTTGTGCGTCAAAAATGCATGGTGACAAGTTAAATATTTACAACGCTTTAGTGATGTGTGCTGCGTCCTTTCTCAAATAGCTTTACGCACAATAAACAGCACTAGTTTTTCTAATGCATATAAAAATGCGGATGCGATTTGTGGGGATCTGAGGCACGCCCGCGACCATTTAGTGGACATTTCGCCACACGGCCACACCCTTTTGCTTTTTCTGCTCTGGTAACGGTGCATGGCGATAGATTTC
This sequence comes from Rhipicephalus microplus, assembly GCF_013339725.1. Classification (NCBI taxonomy): domain Eukaryota; kingdom Metazoa; phylum Arthropoda; class Arachnida; order Ixodida; family Ixodidae; genus Rhipicephalus; species Rhipicephalus microplus. The sequence goes on along the minus strand of NC_051166.1, from coordinate 117,875,035 downwards.
GCCACGTGCGGGCGCGGCACGGGTTACGTGCGCGCCTAGGGAGCTGCTCTCTCCTCCGTGGTCGGCGCCGGGTAAGCACGTGTTTTCCTTCGTCCGCGTCTCTTTGGTGAATCGCCGGACTGTAGCCTGCCTGGGGTGGCCTTTGACACCTCGGCAGGCTTGTTCACTTGAGTGCTAGCTTCGGTATCGTACGCTAAGCCCACAGTGGTGCCTAGTGATTGAAGTGGTCGTACCACACCGAGCCGCACTTGCCGTAGGCCTACGCGTACGAAGTTTGTCCTAACACTCGCGACCAGGCCCATTGGCCATCGTGAGAGTGCGCAGCATAGCCGCGAGGGACCTTTTCCCGACCGGCGTGTCAAAGCTCGCCATTGCCAGCTGTGACGTGCTCGCGGTTGCCCCTTATTGTGAATGCGTGCAGGTGCCTTTGCTCCCTACGTCCCGGGAGCAGACGTTGTGCTGTTGTTCGGGGTGCCGCCAAAGCAATAACGTGTTGTTTGTTTTGTATTGGAACACTGTCTGTTTGCCGCGCCGCGCTAAACGCCTGATTAGTTGAGCGCGCGCGGAGCGGTGCGCCACACGCGAGTAGGTGACGGAGTCGCGGGCCTGTGGCTCGCTATGCGTGAACTTGTGGTGATCATCCGCTGCAGTTAGTAGCGGGGCCACCGTAGATTGCGGAATACATTCAGTAGCAGTAGTATGCGCGTTATTTGGCTCTGTAACTGTGGCTTTCTTGTCGACAAAACTTGCCCGCAATTATAGTTAGTGAGTTAGTTAGCTAGATACTTCGTTAAATAATTACTAACTCACTTAGCCATTTATCTATCTAGCAAGTTAGTTAGTCAATTGGTAATTAGTTTGTAAGTTAGGTAGTTACTTAGTTTAGTTAGTCCACAAAGGCATGTGTGGACTTTGCACTTATGGGACAATCTTTAATGCAGCTGCAATGAAATCTATCACGGTGGCAATGACCAAGTAAGCTGCTGCAGCGCTTGCTTTGAACGACTCCTCATAGTCTTACGTGACCATAGAATGGTACGGTCTTGAATTCACCTAGACTTCAAGAAGGGACGACAGAATCTGATATGCAAGGAGCTAATCAATGAGCTAGCACCGAGAGGGAAGGTAGAGGAATTCAGAGTCTCGTTTCAGAACAGGTACTCGGCTTTTATTGACAAAACCAACCTTCGCGTAGATACAATGAATGATAATCTGACGAGTATATTACGGAGTGTACAGTGGAAATTGGAGACAAGGTAGTTAGATAAGACACTGGCAAGCTGTCCCAGGAAACGAAGAATCTTATTAAGAAGCGTCCAACCATGAAAGTCTCAAGTACAACAGACAAAATGGAACTGGAAGAGCTTTACATGCCCACAGACTGTATGACCACTGGTCCTTACGGGTAACTAACTGGATTGCCAGAACAGGCAAGTGAGTTAGGGAAAGACAGAAGGTTAGGTGGGCTGAAGATATTAAGAAGTTTGCGGGTATAACTTGCCATCAGCTAGGACAGGACCGAGTTAACTGGCAGAACATGGAGAGGCCTTCGCCCTGCAGTGGACGTAATCAAGCTGATGATGATGATGACGATGATGATGATTACGATGATGACTTTCTTGATTGATTGCAAAAGATGATGAAGGAAGTTTTTCGTCTGTTTATTGGTAAGTTTCACAAGGTGTACATCGGTGATATACCTGTTTGTTCCCGCAATGAACATAAACACTTGAAAGCCATATTGCTTGTGTACTCCACGCAATTTGTAATGCCGCACTCAAGACCAATGAGAATTAGGCCCGTATTCACAAACGCTCCTTCACTCAAGGGCTCCCCTCGACTTGACGCAGTCAAGGCGGAGCGTGCTCCTGCACTCAAGGAGCCGCTGCGTTTCATGAATGCTCCTCCAAACTTCCTTCTCCAAGCGAGGCCTTGGGAATGCTCCCTCCACTTGAGTGAACTGCATGGGCCGAGAAAAGCAACTCATAAAGAGAGTATTCGCAATTGTGGTTAAGAAATGCCTATCTTTGTATAATAAATGAACGCTTTTCTTACTCATTCTTTTTTTATAAATTGACATTACAGCAAAATACAAGCATTTAGAGTGGTAGCATGGTTTCCCTTAGCCTTGAGCCGGTAGAGTTAGCGAAACCCCCGCTTCAAGTCTGGCAACAGTTGCGCCCAGGCAGCAGTTGATGGAGTTTCGTCTGCTGCTGAATGTTTCTACGTGCTTAGTTTATTTCGTCTCGTGTGCGTCTAAAAATTGCAGTTTATATTTACGGCAGTGTCTGAGTGGGTGTTTGAGACCCTGCTTTCGCCGGGGTGACTAACGAACTACGTGAATGATGGCAGGAAGCAGAGTATATGGTTTGTTGCTTTGTTTACTTTCGCTTTGCTGAGAGCCTTCTGCTCACTAGTGTAGCCACCGAACGTGTAACGTGGTGGAGTGAGTAATTTCTACTTTATATCACATTATATTGGTGTGCTTTTAGAATTCACCTCCGACAAAGATCACTTGTACGTGAATTTATTTTCGCTGCGGGAGTACGTGAACAGTTCCTGATTTCAAGGGACTGTGCTATGTTCATTTTTCTCATTTACTGCGAATTTCAACGTTTCACTTTCGTAGTTGTTCCTCTGCATGTAATAGAAATTTCGGAAGGCAATGCTCGCAACTTTTATTCAAGGTTACACAAGAGTAGCGTCGATTTGATTGATATGTTGGGTTTAACGTCCCATAACCACCATTTGATTATGAGAGACGCAGGGTAGCGTTAAATAGTAGGCATGTTACCCTCGTGGCTGAGCGTTTGAATTAGACTGCTAGGCAAATTAAGAAAAGCGATCGTGTGCCTTTCTTCAACTAATGGCGAAAACATCATTTTAAAGTTGTTGTTTTCTTCAATTACCAGCATATGTAGATAGATAATCTTCCAAGGATGCCTTAGTGAGCAGTTAATTCTTCTATCTTCTTTTCGCCCTGCATTTGTGGATGCTCTAATATGACAGATTTGAATAGACGTAACTTTTAAATCTCTGTAGCTTCCGTGTCCAAGTTCACACAGCAGCCCCGTCTTAAAATTTTGTCCTGTCTTCTTTACCTGCAAGTTCAGAAGCACATTCGTCAATGCAGGAATGACCTTTGCACCTATGTTTTGGCTTTTATTTGTAGAATAATAATGCCGGGAATACCTCTTGAAAATGATCGTGTTTTCTCTGCTTCATTCTAAAGCCTCGTCAGTACATAATTTATAGGAGATGTTTTATTCTTTTGTAAATGATAAAACTGAAGGGGCTTCTGACTTTTCGTGTTGTTCTGTTTTAAAAACGACCGTGGTGGTTCACTGAACCTTGGAGGAAATGTCGTCAGGAAGCAGAGTATTTTACTCTGTTGATTTAACGAAGACCAGTGCAACAAAGTGGTAAAAAATGCTCAACAGTATTGGAGACATCGCGGATATATCTGGTCAAACCCCTGTAAATAAAATATCCGCTATTGTTGCAACATTAGCATGTCTACACGCTGGAACCACGCCATCTCACTTTTATGGAAGGGGAGTGGGGGTGGTGTATATAAAAGAAGCTTGATATTTGTAGAACTGCTCTACTGTAAAATCGGAGACGAGGTTTTTGTGATTCTGTCTTATCCTGAAAAGACGAACATGACGATAATTATGTATTCAAAAACAAACAAAGTACAAATTATGTATGGCAAAATAAACCTTTATTACATTTGGCTGATGAAAAGCCATGTGGCAAACACAAGCGTGACACCGCAAAGTGTGCATTAATGAAGCATATGCAGCTGACACACTGTCGAAATAAATTTCGATATTGTAGATCATAAATAGGATCGAGGTAGTAGACACCATAGCGTGTCTTATGCAGTGCAGCTGCACGCATTCACTGCAGATTTTGTCCTTTTGTATACAGTCGTGCAAACTCTGCAATGCATTGCGAATACGGCACGTTTTAGAAAGCCTTTCCTCTGTGTTCTTTCGTCGGCAGCCTGGCACCTGCACAAAAGAGGCAAGACATAATATCAGAAAAACGTAATAGCTAGAACACCAAAGCCGCATTTTTTTATTTCTCTAGATGCACTCATTCATTATATTTCTTGCGTTAAAGAACCGACATTGTTGAGTTATTGAGCTTTGCCTATTTTGACACATGTTTGGCTCGGGCACTTGGGCAGCTCACCAGGCATATGGTTATGTAATTCGATAACCTAATTGCACGATTCAATGGCGTAGCCAGCAATATCTCTTAAGGGGGGGGGGGGAAGGTTCAAACCATAAAAAACAATCGTATAATGTATCTGGTCTATTTCTATTTCGTACGTTTCGATTTTTGTACGGCACTCTATGCATTCTTGCGTGCGTGCACGTTTCACAGAGCACGAACCTCTGCTTGATTCCCTAAAGCTGGGTGTGGTTGTTCATTGGTATTGTGAGCTGCATAGACGCTGTATATCGAAGCTATGTTTCACGTGTAGTAGCAACAACAGCACACATATTCGGCCCAATTGCATTGTGTTTTGTTCTCCGTAATTTGTCTCTAATAGTGATCTGACCTGAGCAATGGTAAAATGAACGAAAAAACAAGACAAAGGAGAACTTACCTTCTCGTAGATACAGACGATCATCTAACGAAAGTGTGCTTCGCCGTATATTTCGGCTAGGGCAGCAAAGATTCACCGGAGAGGAAGCCTCTCAGGAGTATGGCGAGTGCAGCGTGTCGAAAGTTTGCTATTGCGTTTCCTCTCAGCTTGTTTGTCAAGCTTTCGCACCACGCTTGAAATGGTGTGGTGTGCAAGCTTCATCGAAACACTTGAAAGCATTGGCATGCGCAGTAAGTCTTGCAGCACTCATTCGACGAGTATACGCACGCCCGAAGGCAGGTAATCCACTGGCTCATGCACGAAACACAACACATCACGGCACTGCTGAGTGCTCCGCTTGACACCACGCCCGCCTGTCCCGGCGCCACAGTAGCCGTTGTCGAACCGTTACAAGACAGCTCCGTAGTGAACGTGCACCGTCACTGTTGAAAGAACGCGACGATGGCAGCCAAATTGATCGATAATCGCTGTCAAAGCGAGACGGGAACCGCCATGACGCGATGCTGGCGCAGAAACTTCACTCGAGAGACTATTCAAGGCACTTCAATCGCTTCCTTGACGATCTCGAGGAAACGCTCGAGATTTTCTCAAGTGAAGGAAGCGTTTCAAGTGAAGGGCATTTGTAAATGGGAAAACGCCAATCAAGAAGCGTTTGGAGTGAAGGGTCGAGTCGAGGAGCGTTTGTGAATACGGGGGTTAGAGTGAGTTTTTCCAAGGGAAAGTTGTGTTTCTGAGTATAATGATGAAACGAAGGAATGAAAGAGGAATCACTGAAATTAATCACAAATATCTAGAAGCGGCATTACTCACATGCTTTGCGAGAATTTCTGGGTTTTACAGGACGTTTTATTTAGACTATTGGAGATTATACGACAAAAGCTGAATGACGCACAAAAATAACTAAAAATGCTCCATTTCAGAGGACAGCATAGTGTGAACTAGCTTATCGCAGCCTTGTAAGCACCACTTCGTCTCATCCAGTTCTCGGTCTTCCAGACTTTAAGTTGCCGTTCAAGCTGAGCACCAAGTTGTTCTACTACCACAGGGTGACGCCAAGTCTTTAAACTCCTCTTGCAAGTCGTGAAAGCACCCTATCTCTATGTTATATCGGTGCGATGTCAACCGTGATTGCACTGTTTGCAATCGATTTGATATACAGGTAGTAAACATTACGTACCCACTTCTATGACTCAACAAGCTATCGTCAAGCGTAGATCGACCCTGGAGAACTGCGATCCAAGGTCAATCGAGTCGTGCAAGATAAACACATCTTCACACCATAAGATATGATCCATTTATTGCTTTTAAAAATGCCATGCAATAGAAACAAATAATCCCACTGTAACGTCTACTTTGTTTCAGTCCAGAAGATCTCATTTCAATAACATGAGTGAGGCTGGCATTGATATTGTCACGTCTTCAAAGAAAAAGTTTTAACGCAGAGATTGAGATAACGTGAGCCGGTGGGTCTCCTTTAATTGAACACGCAAGCGAGCTTTTCTTTTATGTTCTTTCTATTGTCCTAAAAAATAAATGCACACTTATACTGTCGTTTTTTTTTTGCTTTCTTGTCGCAAGCACGTGGCATTAGCTTCCGTCCGAAAGAGCAATCGTTCTGATGAGCAGCTTAGGCGCTCCACCTGGCATGTGGATTAGTCGCAGCCACGCGGCAACGGGGAGCTTACTGAATAAATATGGTTTCTTCTTTACGACGTTCCCGACTTCGAGTGAATGTTTTCAGCACTCATACCTACAAACATTGTCAGGAACAACCTCGTAGCTCACGTCGTTCATGCTAAAAACTGGTAGAACGATGCGGAGCACTGCGCGTGTGACGCGTGCTGGGTCGGAGCCGCCAGAAGAGAAGGAATTGGCATTCCATCAATAAACCGTGACCAAGCGCACGCCAGTTTCTCTGTCCTTTAGATAGTTTGGTGCTTAAACCCGTGAGAAGACTGACGTCCTGCACCGAAGATCGACCGCCTGTGACGCAGCAGAAAAATAGTTTGAGCCACCGCTGCTAGGCTCATCACGTCCGCTACCGAAGCTCTACATGCAGTGAATCCTTCTCCGGCTGATCTGCAAGTCATCTTTTATGACCTCCAAGACAAAGACACAACACTTGCAGATTTGAACGAAAGCATTGCTGACCTCATTATTGACGACGCCTAGTATGACGAGAAATCAATGGCAGCTCTCGAATATCACGACCAGATCCGCAACATTATGCGCCGTTTCCGGTACCTTCCTAACTCAGTTTCAAGGCCCGCTGACAGCGATGCATCTGTCATCACTACCGCAACCGAGCTCCAAGGAGACTCCGCTCAAGGAAGTTCCCAATCGCCACTGTGAGTCACCCAACCAAAGTTGCAAGTAACCGTTTTCTCTGGGGAACTCCGAGAGTGTTAGGGCTTCTGCAAGCATTTTGAAGCCACTATCCACAGCAGGCGGCCGCTTTCGAACATTGAGAAATTTGCCGATTTGACTTGTTTACGAGACTCGGTCTACTTTCCGTCGGCACAGAAGTCCTGTCCCTGCTAACGTTCGGTAATTTTAAACGTTCCCGCGCCTACCTAAACCGAACCGTGCAACCCAAGCTGCAGTCATTTCAATGCACGCTAAATCACGGTGGATGCTGTGGAAGCGCCAGACGTCTGCACCCTGAACACGTCAACATTTGGGCAAATTCTGGTGATGCCTTTACGCGACCGCAAGATGATTGTAGCCGATGAGCAGTGGCCAGGAAATCAACCGACCCAAACAATCAGTGTCATTATTGTATCGGACAACTAATGGCATATAGTGACGGGGACAATCGAACACCTGAGTAACCACTCCTGCGCCATTGAGACTATCTTTGGTTGGCTGGCGCAAGGCATTTACCAAACAGACACCGCTAACAACATGACTTACTTGAACTACAGCACGTTGGCTATTTTCCTGTCGTGTGAGTGCCATAGCTAAGCCACATCGTGCTTCGCTGATCCGACAGAAATTCGGTGACTCGATGCGATGGGTATTACCGACACTCTGAAAGCAGCCAGCGTTTGTTACCGAATATCAATGAGTCTGTTCAGGCAGTAGGTGTACAAGGATGGCAGTCGGTATGTGGTTCCGCTTATGACTAGGTACCAAGGAAGACTGGCTAGCACAAACTGAAGTGTAGCGAAAAACCGACTCAAGCGCCAACTTCCGCGCTTTCAAGGACAGTCAACGTTGTTGGAAGAATATGACTGCACCATCCGTTAATATTTCAGCGAAGATGACACCGAACGTGTCGACACTTTTGCAGAACCAGGAGCGACCATTTATTACCTTCCGCACCAGGCCATAGTCCACCAAAAGGCTATCACTTCAAAGATCCGTGTGGTGTTCGACGCTTCTTCGCACGAACATGAAGAGTCATGCCTCAACGATATCTTAGACAGGAGATTAAGTCACATTAACGTGCCCCACCACCCTGCTGATGCCCTCTACGCAGCCCTGTGAGCCTCTACGCCTCACTTGGATCATTAAACTCTACTGTAACTCCTTGTCGGAGGAGCCGTCTTCAACAAGACTGAACGCTTTAGAATTGAACGAGGTAGAGATGTATTGGTTGACGTTTGTGGAACGGACAACATTCGCACGCGAAATTATAGCCTTGGAAAAAAAAACTACGAGATCCGAAGTCATCCAGAAGTTATCCAGAATATTGACTTCAGAACGATTTCTCGACCGTCACGTATTACTTTTTGTAGGAGACAAACATCAACAGTTTGACGACACCGATGAAAAGCGGCTTCTGGTCTTGCTTTCTGCTGATTTCCGGTTCACCGAGTTCTTCATTGACACAGCGCATGAACGCCTGCTGTATGCTCCAATCAAGCTCAGCATGCTGGCGGAAGTCGAAGCGTCAGTTAAAGGTCGTTCGCTCACGTACTCAGAGGTCATTTCAATAGACGCTTCGACACTGTTTTACTTTTTAGTGAGCAGTCGCCCCCTGAGAACGTAAATATCTTGCTACTGGTGTCGCTGCTTCCGACCTTCGAAAACGAGCGCGGCTTCGGGCATATGAACTGCGGAACCCATGGAAGCGTCGAAAGAAGGAATATCGTTTGTTTCTGCGTGCTCGCTACACAGAAGTCCTCGCCATCTCATAGCGCAAAGCCTGGCGACCTTGTCTAGGTAGACTGAAATGCGCTGTCTCCGACGTGGAACACGGCGATACGTACCTCACTTGCGGCAACGGCCTCGGTCGTTTTGTATATCGCACACACGAAATTCACCGCGAATGTTGGCTTCGGCGTCAGTAGTTTGCCTATGCTTTTTTACCGCTCGGAAATTGGCCGCCTTTTCCCTCAGCCACCCGGACGCTCGCTCATCGAGTGCTCGCCTGTCTTTGCCGCCGTGATGAGTTCCGGGCTGATGATATTTGGGCGGAGACCTCGTCACTGTTTTGCGAGTCGTCCAAAACACGTTGCGGTTGCTCGTAACGAGCTTGGTTGTAGTATGTCGCGCTCTGTAAGTGCACCGGAACGGGCTTGTGGGGCTTTCGCTAGCGTCGGAACTGAGTTTGTGAAAATTGCCCGCCATTATAGTTGGACTCCCTGTAAATAGGAAGGCAGCAGCAGCTCGGCGCCGACCGTTGGCGGCTGCCACGGCAGCGGACTCACGTTTCCTCGCTGCCCTCGCTCGAATTTGTGGAAAAAATACGAATTACTGCCGGTTTTTTAGGCACTATCTCCAAACCAACGCAGCCCTCTTCGTGGCGGCGGCCCAGCGTATGGTCGCTCTCCTCTTCGAGGTTCGCCGGCGGCAGACGCTCTGCGTGCAACACCGTGTTTGGTCTCGCATTCGCTTGCTCCTGCTGAACAGCGGCGCTCGCTTAGAACTCGCTGCCTCGCTGTTGGCACGGTGGGTCACTACGCATCGGAGTTATGAATGCGGGTACCGCACTTAAGCTGTTGCGCCACGGGGATCGAAATGTGTCTTTGACGATGGGTGACATCACGTTAAAATATTAACATATCCTATTATACACGTATGTTTTTATTTCACCTTGCCCGTATTTGTCATACCCATGTATATTCATCCTCTGTCACGAGTGAATAACTATTTTTACCATTTTATTGTGCAGCCGTGGGCACACATTGTGCAGAAGGCTGAGGCTATGTGCGCTGGCGTCTGCAATGCCTGTCATCTATCGCTTTCGTCGGACCAGCTTCAGAAGGACTGTAAGAGATGTGAAGGTAAAGTTATGTGCGTGTCATATTTTACACGTATACTTTTATATGAACTTGCACGTACTTATCATTTGGGTGCATCCTCTTCTTCTGTCACGTGTGGCTAACTATTTTTTTACTGTATTATTGTACAGCCGTGGGCACGCAACAAGCAGAAGGCTATGTGCGCTGGCGTCTGCAATGCCTGTCATCTATCGCTTTCGTCGGAGGAGCTTTCGAAAAACTGTACAGAATGTGACAACGAGGCCATAATTGTACGTTTCACCTCAAATTTTCTTAAAGAATGGAGAGCCTTCATGTGTATAGAGAAAAATAAAAGACTTGAGTGTGTCACTTTTTGTCTTTCGTTGTTGCGGTGACTGCGAAAGCAGTGACACAAATGGGGGCTCAATACTTTTTCGCGTGTTCTTTTCTGCGCCATTTGTTTCTCACTGCGCAGATTAACAGGCGAAAAAAGCATTAGGCCTGGCGGAGAATAAATAAGAAACAATGTTTGAACTGCGGATAAAAATTTGATGTGATTGTAGTATTTGAATGGACACTGTTCGTCCAGCGAGGTTCAACTGTGAGTGCTAACGGTTGCTCGGTAAGGCTAAACGTGGGGACTAACGGTTGCCCGATAAGGTGTAAATGTGAGGACAAAATGTTAGTCATTTTAGGTGATTTGTGGGACTATTGGTTACCTGTTGAGGTGTAAATGTGAGGACTAATTGTTAGTCGCTTAAGCTGGTTGGTGGGAACCAGCTGTTAGAACTGGTGCCGTTAGTACCTAAAAAGAATAATAGTTGTGGCAACCCCATTAGTCCCCATAAGGACGAACCACACACCCCTTTTGCACCATTTTGCCTCAGAGTGTACAAAGCTTCCTGAGAGGAAAGCGACATGAAAACGCAGTGAGTGCCCTTCAGGAGATGATTCCCTCCATCCGCGGTGCATCGAGGTTTCACTTTGCTTTCAAGGATGCGCTCAAAATACGCAAAAAACTTGATGCAATCTTCAGGTCAAGCTGGTTGCAAACAAGTCTTCGTAATCAGTTTTCACGACGTTTCTCCAATACTCTAACTGAAAAAAGAAGCGCTACAAAATCTGAATCTAGCAGAGTTATGAATTCATTCCCTCACAAAGACCAGAGGACGAAGTCAAAAGCCGTGCAACGCGTGAGCACTTTTGCATCAAACGGCAGAAAGAGTTAAACATATGTACATCAAAACATACTTAGCCTCAACTGTTGATTTAGTCGACGAGATTCAAGCGCTCAACAAAGACAACATTAGCACAAAGAAAGACTGGCAGTGTTTGATCTGAAAGAAGTTCTGGAGCAAAACAACACCACGTTCTGCCTAGATTCAATTCGTGGAGTAGAAGAACTGGGCTCCTTAGGACTGCATAAGAACCCAGAGAGTGAATATCAAGTCGTTTTACTGCGAAAACTGAAGGAATAAACTTTTGTCACACTATGTTGTTTTGCCCCACGCAGAGTCATGTTTTGCCTCGCAGGTTGGAAAAAATGAGACATCTGAAAATTTTTAATATATTTTTGAAACAGCGTTTTAAACGGTTTTAACACAGAGTTTTGAACATCGCAATATTTATTTAGCACATAACTTGTACCAAAAGTAAAGTTTCTGCATTTATTTTTGGTTGTAAGGAGTGAAATAAGAGTCAATATTTACTATTTCGAAACTTTTGTTGCATTTTACCTCACCTACCCTTCATACGAAGTATCTTCAGAGAAACAAATGAGGTTTCAGTGACCTCTTCTGCATATAACTGAAACCTTGTACTGTATAATAACATCTCACGCCATTCATATATGAAAAATGGGGCCATCGCGAATAGGCGTTGACTACAATGCCTGTGAGGTGCCCTTTATCCTCAACCTATTTAAGACTTCCAAACAGCACCAACTAGCACCTCGTTGCGCTGTATGCTACACACAGCGATTCTTTAGTTCCATGTTGCTCCCAGTTTTAGGTCACTCACAGCGTGATAACTCACCTTCAATTTAAGCGCAACACTCGCGCCTGTGTCATCGCACCTATTTAAATCACGGGGGTTTCTTAAGGCTCAGTGCAATCCCATTCTCCGCGGTGGTCTAGTTGTTATGGTGCTCAACTACTGATGCGCATGTTGCTGTATCGATTTCCCAGCAACGCAGTTGCATTTTCGATAAATGTGAAAGTGCTAGAGACCCATGTACTTAGATTTATGTGCGCAACATATCAACTCAGCTGGTCGAAATTTCCGCAGTCAGGAGAACTACCATTTTATAATCAGAGACGCCAAACTCCGAGGCACTGCAGCGTCTCTCATAATCAAATGGTATATATTTATAGAACGTTAAACTCTACCAAGGATTGTTAGTGCATTGTCATGGTGGTGGATAACGCAATGAAATAATGTCAAGCGCCTGATAAGGCACGTACCACTGCTACATTTTATTACTGGAGAGACGCTACACCCGATCGCGGTTTTCCTTTTATGATTGTCACCTTACTGAGCACTGCTTAAAATACGAACACTTGGGATGAAGGAATTGACAAAAACGAGCGCTTGTGTCCGTCTTTTCCTTCATCCCAAGTGTTCTTATTTTAAGCAGTCTGCAATAAGGTGACAATGAATAGCTACTAACTCGCCCAAGCAAGTACCCTTTTATGATATTGGCCAATATTCTCGTGCCCCCTGAAATTATAAATCTATGGAGTCAGACCGTCGCAATATATGCGTCAACTTAGTCTTCGTTATATAAACGATAAAATAACAAAAAAGACTCCGTATTACTGAGCAGCAGTCAGCTTGTTCTAGAATACAAAATACCAAGTTTCTCATTGTATTGTAATCCTCACACCGCAAAAGGTTTGCCATTTTTACTGCTTAATTTTCCCTAGCGTTTTCTGTATAATTAAAAGCGTCTGAACATAAGCTCGTGGCCTTCACAGTAAAAAGGAAGCATGAAAACAAGACGAGACAGATGAAAGAAGACTAGCGCTGAGGAGAGTTTCCATAGAATCTTCACTAGTACACACACCGCACAATTCGAAAACGCGTTCTGCACCAAGCTGAAGTTTCTTCAGGACAATCATTTGGTCCAAAATCGGTGAAATTTACGATTATTTTCCCAACGTCTGTAAGCGCTTCAACTGTGTCTTCTCATTGGATTTCACAGTACACTTTCGAGAGAGAGAAAAATTGAGATAAAAAAGATTTCGCATTGGACAGACCGCTTGGAAATGTGCATACAGTACTAGTACACAAGCGCAAATAGCCTCAGTAAAGGCTTGTGAACACTATGCAATTCAACTTTGTTGTACTTACACAAGACAAGCTAGATATTGCATACTGGTCACCCTTCCAGTCGTGCCTACAAAATACGACCAGGCCCAGTTCGATCCGTCGTTGCCCTCCGCGGCTGACGTCATACGCTTCCGTGTTCTAGGAACAGAATGGCTGCAGTTGCACTCACCATGATTAGAGCAGCGGCCCCTCTCTTCTCAATGTAATTTTCATGATGACCAGGGCGACGCTGTTGCAACTGGTCATGTAAGCGCTCGCTTGTGCAGGCGCGATATGCATGACTCGTGAGGTAGGTAGAGTGTATGAAGCCTGTTGTTTTCAGCGTTTTTCTGGTTGCTCTGTGTTTTTTTTTCAACTCTAATCATGCCCTTGAAAATCCTTAAAAGGGAGGGAGCAGCCGTATATTATTGTGCATGCTGCCCTCAGTGAGGTGCAAATTCATGAGGAAATGTCGTGGCGTGTTCATGATTCCTTATAGTTCACCCGTGCGGTACTTTGGTCGCAGAAGTGGTTTCTGTAAAGGGGAAGCAGGCACTAGACCTCCTGAAACTGTGCACTGGGTAGGGCTATACTTGCAAGTCCATCACTCCTAAGTACGACTCCACAATGATGACTTATAGCCGGGGACGAAGTGTCAACCCAGGAATGCCCGCCATATGATTACAATATTTCATTTTCGGTACACCATCCGGTGTGCGTGTGCTTACGTTGATGCCGACTTTGTTTTCTCACTCTTTATACACATATTCTCTTGTGTGCGTGTTTTGATCTATTGATGTGTGAGGTTTAACGTCTCATAACCACCATATGTATATGAGAGACGCCATATTGGGGTATCCGAAAATTCCGACCACCTGGGATTCTTCAACGTGCACCCAAATCGGAGCACAGGGGCCTACAGCATTTTCGCCTCCATCAAAAATGAAGCCGCCGCAGTCGTGTGTGCGTGTCACTACGTGCTCACTTATAAGCATATCTAAAAACGCAAGCAATTAGCAGCAGCGTCGGCTGTCTCAATGCTTGCGCTGCTTGCATTTTTGAACACACATTTGAAGTAAAGAAGCACTACTGACGGACAAGTCTGCGCATACTTAAAATTAAAGAATGTTAAATCAGTGGTCGAAAGTACATGAGTGGTTTTATGGTGAGAAAATTGTTTATCTCTGTTGAAATTTGAAGATTACCAGTAAGTGGTACTAAAAACATTCTTGTTCTCATTAGCAGTGAGCTGTCACATGCACATATTTGGTCTGACTGTCGTATGTTACCCAAGGTCTTCATTGAAGTCATAATGTTATCGGTTTCTACACCGCCATAATAATTTTGCGCTTGTAGTCGTATCATCACCTTGTTTCCAAGTTAAAATTTCATGTAGGCTGGTAGGGTGTAAAGAATGTTGAAAGAACACTCTACCTAGAACTTCAAGTAGTAACTTTGTCACCAAGCGAACTTCTTTCTCCCTGTCTTCTTGTAAGAAAGACACAAAAATTTATCGCGCACGAATATACTATGCTCTTCCTAAAGTATATCTTTTTTCGAAAAAAAGCCGAAACGCGTGATTTAATGCGTCCACCTTAATGCACTCGAAGCAAAAACTATCCGAGTGTCGGGATTTTTGCGCCTCATCACCTCTGCAAACTCTCTCCCGCTTAAAATTACTACGTCGTGCTGGAGTAAAATGTAGTACATGACAAAGATTTACCACCACCCCTGAAGCACATAGTAAAAGAATGTCAAAATTTAGTTGTACCTCATAGGGAGTTTATTATCACGCGATATTTAACCTGCGTTTCAGAATTTACTACCACTTTACTGGAAGCTAAAGCTGCTACGGCGGCTTTTACCTCATACCCCCAGAGTTACGTTCTCAGTGAGTCGTGAAGGTACGCGAGGACATCACATGTTTTTTTTTTTCCAAAGTTTCGTATGGCATTGTCGCGCATCATTACTGACCTCGAGTCAAGGCACTTGCACTGTAACTGGGAGCAACATAAGCACAGCGAGGGAGGAAAGCAATCTGTGAACGAAAAAAAGGGCCTGCTCCAAGACAAAAACCTGCAGGAAAGTTGTCCTGCATAATTTTGCAAATACTAGTTGGATTTTGCTGTGTGGTGGCCCTGGAAACAGACGGTGTGAGAAGCTCGGGATCAATCTGTGGTTGAGTTGATGGATCTCACGTGTTTCTCACATCATCAAGTCACCGCGCGCTTCCGAGCGTGAACCTCCAAAGCTGTGCATCGCGGATACATTGCTTCCATGCCGAATCCTGAATACCTGCGAGTGGTGACAAAATAAAGCTTGTGTCATCATCCGTGGTTGCCTCCTGGAGAGTGGCCAGTCACAACATCAAAGTGATAAACAAGAGGCTTCATCATGTCTTCGTCAACGAGTCTCCCAGAGGCCAGAGTGAGTGTGTCGCCGGGGTAGGTGAAAAAAGCATCGCATACATTTTTTTTCTACAGAAGACGATGTCTGCGAAAAAACGAGCAGCACAAATTGTCCGCCCCATGTGCCAACTGCTGTCGCACATGTAGCGCGAACGCGAGAGCTGATACGAGGCCGACGGAACCAACAAGTGGCTGCCGGTGAGCACAAAGAATACCCGGACGGTGATCCGTCTTTTTCATTGGAAGTACATACGAAAAAGGCGGATGAGATTTCAACCGAGAAGGACGCATGTTTTTGCGCTCCCGTCCTTACGCCGATCTTCGCTCCGCACTCTTAGCGCGCAGCCCTTTTAAGGCCTACTTATGGCAACTCAGCGAGGCAACCGCGAAAAAAACAACACAACAGGATGCCGTCGTGGCAGCCTCGGCATCATCTTCTGCGCCAACACAGCAGCAGCAGGCGCAATCCAAGCCAGCACGCTCCAAGAAAACCCAGTTGCAGAAAGTCAGAAGCCTTCACACTGCCACCCTCTCCAGGCGCACATCGAAGCTTCCTCGTCTCCTGCCAGGCCATGGCTATCTGCGAGAAATACCCCTCTTTCAGCAACACCTCCTCATCTCCTTCAACTACTGTGGCCACCAAGAAAACGGCGTCCGCCTCCAGTGAGCACGGCATGCCCTCAAGCTCGCCTCCGCGTTCTGATGGTCTCCACGTTGTTGGCGACCTTCCTCCGAGTGGATGTGCGGCTACCATCGTCTTTCGGCCTGTCGGGAAGAAGGTTAACTTCCTGGCTGCATCGAGGGACGCGATCGCAGCCTTCCTTTCGTGGTTTCCAGCCACCCAGCGAGAGCGCGTCAATTTCCGGTGCAACTTTGTTGCTGTCGACACCCACCCTACCACCGATCTGACCGCCCTACTCCAGGTGGGGCTATTTGCGAGACCAAGGTTCGAACCAAACAACTTGACCTTTACACCTGTGTTGACATCGTTTTTGGGGTGGACCCAACGATCCCCTTCGAGGACCTCGCCGACAACATTGCTTCACTAGTGCCCCTCGTGTCCGGTACACGCAGAGCCAACTGCCTCTCCCTCACCTACACTGGCACTACCGTCCCGCCGGATATACTGCTTTACAAGCAAAGGCGCCCTGTTCGACCCCATCAGCCCCGGCCCCTGCAGTGCTCCCGTTGCGGCTGCTTCGGGCACGCAACCGCCACCTGCTATCGGGACAAACAGTGCCTGCAGTGCGGCATCAAGCACGCCCCAGGATCGTGTGCAGCACACCCTCGTTGCATAAACTGCAGCGGGAAAGACCCTGCAACCGAGCCCCGCTATCTAGCCTGGCATCTTCATCGCAGGTCCGCGGTTATCTTGGCCTCAACCAACGGCACCGTGAATCACCGCCAAGCCCTGCAGCACGCAAGGAATCCTGTCAGCAACGCCTCCATCATAAAGGGACGCTCCTTCCGAGATGCGGTCGCCGGTACCGGCGACACGACCTCGGAGGCCACCCCTCGTCCTACAAAGAGTGTGGCCATCGTCCCCACTACAACGACGACGACCCCACTCTTATCCACAGCTCAGCCGGCTCCTACCGTCACCCTAAAGCGCTCGACGGCGACGCAGACTTCACGCGCTTTTTTACAACCACCAGTTCCTGTCACCGTCACCAGAAGCACGATGACTGAGCCCGCTACTTCAACTTCGCAGCAACCTGATATCCAAACCAAGAACGACACCCTCACTAGTCTCGCTACGGGACTCGAGTCGCGCTCAGGGCCCTACCAGTTGGCTCCCGCGAGCGCAATCTCGCTGTTGTGCCCCTGCTCGCCTTCGAGGCCATAGTCGAACGGTTTGGCATCTCCCTGAACTAACCGGCTGCATTTCGTGAGTTCTACTCTGGCCCGTTTCAAAATGTGCACGTGACTGTACCACTGACCTTGTTAGTGCTAGTCCCAGTCGACTGCGTGTGGCATACCGGTCTTCCTCTTGCGCGCGTGCGCTTATTTCTCCCTTTTTTCCCCTCAATCAGCGTCACTTTCTTCGTGCGACACTACATCGCACCCCACGGCTCCTCGTAGTCCCACGTGACTTTAGGTACGCGGCTCCAAGCTGAGTCCCACACTGAGTCCCACATCACTTTAGTCCCACACACTGAGTCCAGCTGATCCCACACACTGAGTCCCACACTGAGTCCCACACCACTTTAACCTGCTCGGACTTTCGAAGTGCGTCAGTTAGAGGGCCGGCAATTCTAGAGTAGTTTTCCACGTAATGCTGATAGTATCTAGCTAGGCCCAAGTATCACTGATTGTATCGAGCTAAGCCCTTAATTCAGATTGTGTGGTTAGTCGTGGATAGTTCACGACGGCAGCTACCTTAATGTCTGAAAGTCTACGCCAGACACCTCCTGCATCGTCTCCCAGATAAAACACTCTGCCACCGCCTAGACGACATTTATCCGGTTTCGTGGTAAGAAAAGCCAGCTTCTTTCAACCTAGTGAGCACGACTCGTAAATGCTCTACATGTTCTTCCCAGCTATTCGATAACATAGCGACATCGTCAAGATACGGCAGAGCGAACTCGGAGAAGCCAAACAACGTAGTTCATTAAGCCTGAAAAACAAAAGGGTGCATTTTTCAATCCAAAGCTCAGCTTAAGGGGACGATACGTCCCGAATGGAGAAACAAATGCGGCATAACGGCTAGCGCACTCTGTAAGCGGGACTTACCAATACCGTTGCACGAAGTATAACGTGAAAATCCAACTAGACTATGAGACAGTTTCTACCCTCTCCTCTAGAACTGGCATCGGGTTAGTTTGGTCTCGAGTTATGTTATTTAGACTCCGATAATCGATGCATGACCTAGGATCTTTTCCCAGCACTTGAACATCTATTAGATGAGATGTATAGTCACTCTCGCCCCGTACTATGACTCCCAACTCTAGCATTTTATAGATTTTCTCTTTCATGATGTGCTTTTGTACAGGAAAAAATTTATACTGCTTGCTACGAATTGGCTCCTCACAAGTTAGCCCAATATCATTTTCAGTCACCGTCGTGTTTCCGGGACGGTTCGAAAACACGTCTTTAAACACGGAAACAATCCTTCTCAAGTCCTCCTTCTGTAGTTAACTTAACCTAGGCTCCAGGTTCAACTGCTCCAACATTTCCTCTGATCCCCTTCCGAATGCATCAATTCAGGCCAAAGTTTCTGCTCCATCTTCCTCTGGAGTATTCAAAAGCAGATTTGCGACCACTTGGCGTTTAACGTATGGTTTCATCAAGTTAATGTGGTAAATTTTGTTAGACCACCTTCCTAATTTCACTTCATAATTAGTATCAGCACTTCTGTTGTGTGTTCTGTGTAATAGTGGCTGCGCTTCCTAGCAAGATGGATCCTTACCAACTGGCCCGATACAATTGTTTATTTATTATCAGAAAGCTTCAATATTACTTTGGCGGGCCCTTCCCAAAGAACCTCAAGCTTGTTCTTTTTGGGTGACCGCAGCAGCTATACCTTACTACGCCCTTCAAAAGTACGTTTCTTAGCCGATTTGTCGTATACTCTTTCGACAACACTTGTGCAGCCTTGATGTGACTTTCCACAAAATCTTTCGTTTTTTCAAGCCTCTGAAGGAGGTCGAGAAGATACGCAACTATACATTACATCTTTCATCAAATATCTCCCAAGACTCGCATAGCATTTGCAATGGTGTTCTCAAACTCCTGCGATACACAAGCTCTGCAGTGTTAAAGCCAGTGCTCTAATGAGGAGCTGATCTCTATGCGAACATAGCGGGAACAATACAGGCTTACCCATCGCATTTGTGCTCGTAGCAAAGAGCTCTTAGTATCCGTTTCAGAACGGAATGCATACGCTCTACTAGATTAGATTGCTGGTGATGGATCGAGCTGAGGACTACTTTTATTGCGCATTTATCCAAAAAGATACAAGAAAGGCAGCTGGTGAAGACAGTACCATTGTCGCATTGGATTTCACAAGGAAATTCAACGCGTGCGAATATAGAGAGCAGAGCATCCACGACATGGGGAGAAATGAGCCAATTAAGTGGTATAGCTTCTAAAAATTTCGTGGCTACACAGAGGACCGTCAGCATGTACCAACAACCTTGCTTTGACTTTGGTAATGACCTGGAGATATCAAATACTAGGCACCGATAAGTTTCTGTGATAATTGGCACAAGCTTCATGGGTTCCTTCCACTTGTCCGTGGATTTCTCCGCTCTCTGACAAGTGTCAAATGAGCGTACAAATTCTTCGATATCCTTCCAGCAATTCGGCCTTTAAAACTCAAGGGAAATTGTAGCCTTAGTCTTCTTGTTGCAGAGATGACCTGCCCACGCGTTTTCATGCGCCAGATTCTATAGTAGGCGACGATGCTTTTGTGTCTCCCAGAGCTGCTCATACTCGCGACCTTGGACATTTGTGTAGCTCCGATACAGGAGCCGTGCCTTCTCAAAAAAGGAAACTTTACTTTTTTTGTTCCCACTTTTGCGCTTTCTATTAGTGGTTCATTCGAGAGGGGCTCACGGGGCTTTTTTGTGAGCGGTTTTGATCAACCCTCGTCAGCTCACTCCAACTTTCCGCTACAGGCGAGAGCATAGCACCCCTCTTGCTCTTACTCAATGGCACCATGTCTTCTCCTCCGCCGACAGAGATAGCTCCAGTCGCTTCGGCGATGGCCGCTCGAGTGACTGCTCCAGTGAGTGAACCGGAGAATTTCCTGTCCGAGTTTTTGTTGCCTCGCCACCTAGGTCACGCCTATCAGTAGCTTTTGCAAGTAGTGTTTGACCACATTGAACGAGGTCAAATCCCTGCGAAAGTTTCCGCGCATGCGATCCCGTGAGGGCCATGTACGCTGAATTAGAGAAGAACGATTTACCCTGCTCTTAAAGAAGCTGCTCAAATTTATTCGAAATAAGATAAAAAACGATCTAGACGTGCTGCAGACACAGCCGATTCGGTGCGAAGCTTGCCGAACGGCCCTTCAATGACAACCGTAGCGATTGGTAAGCAAGCACTCTGCTCCTCGGCGACTTGCCTCATTCACGCGCATTCTCCTGTAAAGTCGTCCAGAGACACAAACGGAGGATGGACCACATCCATGGTTGCCGCTGAGTCTCAAAGTGCTCGACATGTTTTCCCATTTACACTAACTTCCTGGAGATACGTCTTTAAACACCGCATGCTCTTTCCCGATTCTCGGATTATTGATGAAGCAAACTTTTGTTTACAATATACTGCCATGTGCTATTTCTTTTGGCAGTTGTAGCAGATTAGCGGCTTCCGAGATTCAAGCGTCTGTGTTGTATCAGTGCGTTGTTTAGGAACCTCACTCAATTTCTCCGCTTCCGTTTGCCCTTCCCCTATACAGCATTCTTTGTAAGAGACGAGTGCTGCCCTGAATTACAGTGCGGAGTGGGTTTCTGTAGATGAGGTTTTTTTAAGCCCCCTTTTTTTTCGCCCTTTTCAGAGCACACTGCCCTGCTGTGCAACTATTGGTGAGTGTAATACTCCTCGGCGAACTCTGCTGACTTGTTTAGCTGTACTTCGCCAGGCTTGTCCTGCAGCCAATGCATCACGTCATCCTCGATTCAGTGGTAGAATTGTTCCAGTGCAATGCATTCTACCACCTTTTCGCGATCTTCATAAACATGTTCGCCCTTGAGCCATTCAATAAATAAAATTTAAGACGAAACGTGAAGTCAACGTGCGACTCATTTTTCTTTTTGGCATAGCAGAACCTTTGCCGGAAAGCCTTAGGTGACAACTTACATCGTCTCAAAAGCACTTCCTTAACCTCGTCCTAGCTCTCAAACGCTTCCCTTGACAAGCACGTTATCACGTTGGACACTTCGCCGTGAAGAGCTAACAGGTTCTGCGCCCAAAGAGACCACTCCAAGGCATTTCGCTCACAGACGGGTTCGAACTTGACGAGATACTTCGCCATGTCCTCGCCGACTACGAATGGTGGCAGTTGGTCCCGAATTATATGACCTCTTATCTGAACTGTCACCGAAGCTGTGCTACGCGCCTGCGAACATTGTAGGATTGCCAATTTTTTCGCTTTAACTTGAGGCATTCCTGTCTCCAAGCCTCCTCATACTTGCGACGTTAGCACCTGTCTGCTTCTTCGCAGCCTCCTTTGATATCTGGCCAGGCCTCATCGACTTCCTCAGCTGTGACTCCTTCGTCCTTTATGATCACAAGGATCGCTTGCTTTCGTTTCGCACAGCTCAAGATAAGGCCAAGTTTTTTACAAATTTTGATGAGTTCTTTCACTTTAAGGTTCTCCATTGTTCACACTAGCCTCTTGCTGTTGCCCTTGTTACGAATCTACTTGCCGTACCCACTTTAAGTCTACGAGCAAGACGCGCAAGTAATTTTTAAAACCACCGTGTCTACAGCCTCCGCATTACCTTTGGTTTCAAAGTGCTCCGACTTGGCTTGAAACGATGAAAGCACACTCCAAGGCTTCACACAGCCCTTCTCAGAACTACTATAACCTGCGCTAGAGTAGTCGGGCGAACTGAGGGGAAAACATCAGGCACTCACCGAATCAATGTACCTGACACCGGCCGTTGTGGACTCCCCGGCGTAACATTGTTAATCAATGCAAAAAAAAAAACAGCTCTCCGACCGGCACTTCACGGCAGGTTGAAAAGTCGTGCCTATATATACCGGATTGTCGAAATAAAGTCGAGTGGCGTGTGCAGTCTGTTCAAGTAGTGTTTTATTCTGCATTTGTTGTGTCTGCGTGTTCGTCTGTATGTTATTCTATGTGTCATCAAATATGCCATCATTTGATATGTACTAAGTTTGTCGACTCTTTAGGCGAATGCACCCGTCAACTTTTAGTTTTTACCACCTAAAATAACACCCAAAATCACCTGAAAAACCTTTTGAAGGCAGTAAAAGTTAACTCTATCTATACTCGCTCAAAACCTCATTGGGGTAAATAAATACTACCCTTCCTACGCTCAAACGCTCAGTTAGCACGAGAGTAAACTTTTACTTCGATTGGTAAGTGGTAAAATCAGCCAGAAAAAGCATTGCGCTACAAGAAAAGTGGTTTGCCCAGTTTTTGAGTTTATTTCAGGCTATTTTCGTTTAGTGTGTAGGATTTTAATAAAGCACTTCAGAAGCAGCAGTCGCTTCCACGGTGGGCGTCAGAACACGACTCCTCCGAACGCCGGCAAACCTTCCATACCATCTGGCAATCATCACGTCTGTGCCATAGAGCAGGATGCAGCAAGAAAAGAAGTTTCTTCGCTATTATGTCTTGGGAAACGCCGCATGCTATTGTACTTGCTTAGAAAATGGCGGCTGCATGACCCTGCCATTGAGCAATGAAGGGAAGCTCGAAAATAAGGCGCCAGTCGACAGCACGAGAACGTACACACATAGAAAATATTATCTGCAATATTTTAGGCGCTGTTTCAAAGCTGCAACACCATTTAAAAGAAGAAGAAAAGACGAGCATTGATGATGACGATAGAGGCGAGGTGTCGGCATTGAAGCATCAAGTAGATAGTGAACTCCGGTGTCTCTATTTCTTTGCAGTGAAGTGGCAGGCGAAGAGTCAATTTAGTAACTAAGATCAGGTCTTATGATTTTATTCTTTACTTTGCTTTTCTTTTTGCTACTGCTGGTGACTCCACGAAAAGTCCCATTCAAGGCCACGCGACAGCGGTGTACAGCAGGGGTGATCATAGTTTCGCACTCTCTTCTTTGCATGTGCGCTGGTACTTACACTTCATTCACATTGTTTCTTCCCTATGCGGGGACATTTACAATTTGCCTTCCGCATAGCCTGCGGCGGATGTTTTGCAATACAAAACCCTTATTTACCATTATTTGCCATAGTTGGGTGCATGACAAGCCCGTGAGAATCATTTTGGCGCGCGTGCGCGTTGCTTGTATTAATTACGCAATGAATCAGCATTTCCGTTTGGTCGATGGTGTTTAGCTATGTTCAGAGAGATACTCACACGTCGCCGTGCTTCATGCACGCTGTGCTTCGGCGTAGGCTGATAGAACCTATGTTAAGGAAATTTAGTGTAGGTGCAAGCGAGACCATTTGTCGAGGCGCGACAATATATGAGGAAACATGGACGGCCTGACGTTCGCGCTCAATGTAAGCGACCCAAGGTGCTCGTATGTTAAGGCCCACCTTCTGCTTATGAAACGCGTGTCGCAGCCGTTGAAGTAAGCTTTCACTTATTGTAGGCTCAAAAATCATTACGCCCGTTATATATACAGCTTGAAATATTCTGAGGCCACCACATGAAGCAAGCAAGTTTTCCTGAGTACGACAAATCTCTCACTGGCTGCCACTGAGAGGCCACAACGTGGTATCTTCGCTGCAAACATGACGCTTACTTAAATGAAGTGAAGCTTGCAGCGAGGTATAATAGCTGCAGTAGCGTGAAGAAAATTTAAGTTAATTCTTAAGATCGTTCCAAGCGTATTCAACAAAGGCAACAAGCCTGCGTGTCTCTTCAGCGCCTGGCGTTATAGCCAACGGAAGAGAACGCAGTCTAGAACGTCGAATGTGCTCATTGTTGCCAGGTGCTAACGAACAAACAAGGGAATACTCGAAATATAAAAAAAGCCGAAAAGAGGTGGACACAGTAGTATTTCAATTTCTTCGCAATATTCTTCAGTTATGACCAAACAAATGCAATTCAAATATGACGGAGTGTTTAACATTACAGTATTGTTTTGTACAACGAAAATATGCGCAACTATGAACGAAAACACATAGCTACTTGTTACGTTTTCTGCAGGGCAGTGTCCGTTTTGTTGAAGGCCCGTTTGTTAGCGCATGAGTAACATTACTTCTTAACTCCCTCACCGTTTGTTTCACCTGCACAGCCATTTAGGCGTGTGTATGGCGAGGGGTGTCAAAAGGGGCGGCCCCTCCCGCTAGTCACCTAATGAAGAAGTCGTGATAGAAAAGCTGCATGCACGTTGCGTCACCATCCTTATACTGTGCGCGAAGTTCGAAAGCCGATCGTGGGAAGTTCGAGCGTCTTGAAACAGAATGTACGAAGACGCAACGTACAGAGTTGGCGGGTGACTGTCCTTTGACAATGCTAACGACAGAGCAACGTACAGGCTGGGGACGTTTGAGGCCAGATGCAGCGATAGAACAATAGAGAGTTTTAATATAGCGGGAAAAAACAAACGCAAAGACATAGCATTATCGTTAGCGCTGCGCGCTCTAAACTGACTGTGTGCAGAGCGTTACCGCAGCCTGAACTCCTGCATGTAAACGAATGAGCTTGCCTGTGCTTTCGAAACCTATGGCGGCTATTTTTTAATTAGTGCTTCTTGAAACTGACGGCTTGAACCAGATTCCGATTGATTTTGGGAACCATCGGTGCTATGATATACGTACCAATAATGAAGCCCTGTAGTTATGGAGACTTCACAGTGTCGAGTAACCTGTGTTTACTCTCTGCACGCTGCGTCTTATTGCGCTTATTGTTTCTAGCGCTAACGTTGAAAGGGCGATATGAAAGCTGATAGTCGTCATTGGAAAAGAACGCTCTTCGATTACAGACAGTGATCTCGCAAAGATCTTTAGGTGTTTTACAATGAGCTTGCGCTAACGTTGTTATACACAAAATAATGTGCTATGGCTTCAGGTATTTCACTTTTGCGTTTATGCCTTAATCCATTAAAACGTTCCAAGAAAAATAAAAAGTGTTGCACGTGTTTTGATAATTTAGTATTCAAATTTGAATTGACCTAAAGTTTTCAGGCATTAGGAATAATGCAAACGTTTGAATTTCGGAGAATTGAGGATTGACGGTAAATAAAATTTAGTAACCTCCGAAATTCTATCATATATATAAACTCCAACAAGCACCCAATGATTTAAAAAAAAAGAAAATACGAAATCACGGAACCCTAATTATAACCTAGTAAACGACTAGTAACAACCTAGTAGCAACCAAATTACAACTAGTAAAAGCCAAGTCATCAGCGATGACATTGCATTGCTGAGTAACTCAGGGGACGAATGGCAACTCATGATTAGGGAATTAGACAAGGAGAGCAGAAAGGTGGGTCTTAAAATTAATCTGCAGAAAACGAAAGTAATGTTCAACAACCTCGGAAAAGCGCAGCGCTTCGAGATAGGTAATAGTGCACTTCAAGTTGTAAAAGACTATGTCTACTCAGGGCAGGTAAACCCGCGGACCTGAACCACGAGATTGAAGTAACTAAAAGAATAGGGATGGGGTGGAGCACATTTGGCAAGCACTCTCAAGTTATGACAGGTAGATTGCCACTATTCCTCAAGAGGAAGGCCTAAAACAGCTGTATCTTGCCGGTACTTAGCTACGGAGCAGAAACCCGGAGACTTACAAAGAGGGTTCAGCTTAAATTGAGGACGACGCAGCGAGCAATGGAAAGAAAAATGGTAGGTGTAACCTTAAGAGACAAGAAGAGAGCAGAGTGAATTAGGGAACAAACGAGGATTAAGGATATCACAGTTGAAATCAAGAAGACGAAATGAACATGGGTCGGGCATGTAGTGCGTAGACAGGATAACCGCTGGTCATTAAGGGTAACTAACTGGATTCCCAGAGACGGCAAGCGGGTTAGGGGGAGACAGAAGGTAGGTGCGCAAATGATATTAAGAAGTTTGCGGGTATAAATTGGCAGCAGCAAGCACAGGACCGGGTTAACTGGCGGAACATGGGAGAGGCCTTTGTCGTTCAGTGGACGTAGTCAGGCTTATGATGACGATGATGATGATGATGATGATGATGAAAAGCCAAGTAACAACCTAACAGCCACGCAACAACCTTCTGAAAGCCAACTAAAAGCCAAGTGGAGGTCAACTAACAATAGGATGGGAAGGTGGGCTAGTTGGTGATTCATGATTGTTCAGCGAACTGGGAGTGCGGGAGGAATACAGACACGAAGCAAAGAAGGGGCAGAGAGCACGAGCGCTCATGCTGTGTGCCTCCTCTTTTCTTCGTGTCTGTGTTCCCTCACGCTTCCACTTTACTGAACAATCAACTGACAACCTAGCAGCAGTCACGTAAGAACCTAGCAACACAAAATCAATGCGACGTAAGCCTCTTGAATCGACCACATTCGCTCTTTCGAGGCCTTGCACGACCAACTGCAGTATTCGCCAATGTGCAAGGTACACCTGAGTTTATGCACAGACCTCCAGCATTTGACTTCCATCTAACTGCGACTGCCGCTGCCGGGACTGAACCCGCGACTTCAGCAGCCGAGTATCAACCGCGGCTTGGAAACGACGTACGCGCACTACTCCAGGAACTGAACATTATAGATACAACTATAATCACGCTGTTCTACAGAACACATTCAGTGATCACGGGAGCATTTTGCAGTAACACCAAACTCAGTGACACAATCAGGGACAAGGAATGTCCTCACAATTACACCTCAAAATAAATTTGCTAGATATTCTTTTAGCTTTTTGCACCACCCGTTGATGGTGTGCTTGCCGTGAAGAGTTCCCCTATAGACACGTGTAATCTCGCTATCATGTGCAGCCATTGGGCGTCGAAACGAAGATGCGTGTTGCCGCACCCTGCGTAAGCAATTTTTGAGCTCCTTATTACGTGGCTTATCGCCAATCGCAACAAAGAGTGTACGCGCATGCCTGTTTAATTGTTCTTTCGTCAACAGTTACTTTATGTGGGATGCTTCGATTGATTGATTGATTGATTGATTGATTGATATGTGGGGTTTAACGTTCAAAAACTACCATATGATGATGAAAGACGCCGTAGTGGAGGGCTCCAGAAATTTCGACCCAAATCTGAGCACACGGGCCTACAACATTTCCGCCTCCATCGGAAATGTAGCCGCCACAGTCGGGATTCGATCTCGCAACCTTCGTGTCATTGATTGCTTTGTGGGGTTTAACGTCCCAAAACCACCATTTGATTATGAGAGACGCCGTAGTGGAGGGCTCCGGAAATTTTGACCACCTGGGGTTCTTTACGTGCACCCAAATCTGAGTACACGGGTCTACAACATTTCCGCCTCCATCGGAAATGCAGCCGCCGCATCCGGGAATCGAACCCGCGACCTGCGGGTCAGCAGCCGAGTACCTTAGCCACTAGACCACCGCGGCGGGGCTCGCAACCTTCGTGTCAACAGCCGAGTCTAAGCACATGGGCCTACAACATTTTCGCCTACATCGGAAATTCAGCCGCTGACGCGGCGATTTGATTCCGCAACCTACGGGTCAGCAGCCGAGTACCATCCACTAGACCACCGCGGCGGGGCATGTGGGCTGCTCCGTGCACTGAGTCGTGGCTAATACAAGTACGTAAAGTCGCTGTCGCGTTCAAGCGCTCGTGTATGCGTTACAAACCGTGTCATGCAAAAGTGATTCGGAAGCGTTGGGGTTTGGACTAGTTGGTATGACTTAATCATTGTTATAGCGCGAGAACACAATGACGACAAATATCTTCTTTTTGTCCCTTGGTCGTCGTTCTGCTCTTGCGCTATAATTACTATCATCTCATGGAAAAGAACTTCGCGCTGATAGACCTGTCTAAATAATCACGGAAAAGTCGTGACACGGGTTGCAGTGCGAAGCTAGTCATGAAAGTGTTCGTTTTGTGCGCTCCCGCTCTCAAGCGAAGCATGCGTAAGCTTTTCCGATAACGTATGTCGAAGCTCTGTGTCGCCAGTATTCACTCCTTTGACAAATTGTGTGTTTTTCTAAAAATTTTGCGTGCACTTTTAATTGTTCTTACGGTGAGAAAAGCAGGAACGACTTAAAATATATATGATCGGGAAATGTGGACGTGGTTTGTTGCACTGGAAATATATGTGCGAATTTAGGGCAGCCTTAACCAGAGGTGATTCACCGCAAAGGAAAGATGACGGCCACTTGTGCGTACAGGCATGGTACGGATGAAGCCACTTTCTGGCTGCATGGCTAGCGCACCACGTGGAAACTGCACCATGTGGTACAGAAATTCGAAGGGTCGCTTCGGCGTAATCTGGTACCCTGGGTGAGTGAAGTTGCAAGCACATATGCAACAAAAGTCCCCGAGGTGCAGTTGCACAATTCTATATGTGTATGCGCAAAAACGCTAGTGAACTCAGGTTTTAAACGAGCGAGTACAACTGCCACAATAAAACCCTCCACTCTTACTTATTATTTTGTAACGATTAGATGTCGTAGCATAGCTGTAGTATTCTTTGTAGCCTGCTCTGCACTACTCCCATATAGCGTGTACGCAAAAAAAGAAAACTAAAGGCATATTTTCGTCATATAAGTTGAGCGTATTAGGGCATGCTTCCCATTTGCGAGTGAGAGCTTACGCGCAAGCTTGTATTTGATAAGCACGCTTAAAGACGAAGAGCAAAAGGCCATTGTTTTTTTTTCCTTCTCTCCGCCGACGGACTAGAAGCCCAATCCCAGTGCCATACCTTTCGCAATGCGAACACGCATAGAGCAGTACGAGCGGGCATCTGAGTGTCGAACACATGCTGGCCGTTGATATCTGCCCTAAAATTGGACGGCGGGGGGGGGGGGGGAATCTCAAGATAAAACATTCCCTGCGAAACACAAGGCCCCTTGTTAGATGCACAACCTCCGATATCGCGGTTATTGCTGTCCGGCATTCCTGTGATGTGTCGGCGTAGTGCAAATGCTCGTCTGCTGAGCCAAACCGTATTTCTTACTCCCTTCCCTTTATTTTTTTTGTATCCTGTCCGTTCCTCTCCTGAGATTCCGTTGTGACCTCCCCTAAGTCACGCTCTCTTAGGTCAAGTACCCGGTCTCATTACATTTTGGTGTGCTTTTGTTGCCATG
Source organism: Rhipicephalus microplus (assembly GCF_013339725.1). Lineage (NCBI taxonomy): Eukaryota > Metazoa > Arthropoda > Arachnida > Ixodida > Ixodidae > Rhipicephalus > Rhipicephalus microplus. Next base: position 117,845,650 of record NC_051166.1, on the reverse strand, counting down.
TGAGGTCACTGTACTGCTTCTTACTGAAGCACCAAATTGAACGAACAAAGCTTCCAGATGTTCATTACTCTGTCCATGCATGAGAATAAAGAAATGAGAGATGTGAAAGATTCAAGACCTATTGCCACTCACAATGAAATAATAACAAGAGAGTTTCAGTAGGACTGTCAGAAAAAGAAAGCTTAAATTATTCCACGAAGTTTGTTACAGAGGTAATGCTGCATTTAGGTTTTTGTCCCAATAACTGCTTAATAACTGATCTTGTTGTTTTTTGTAATTCACAAATGTTGCAACATAGTAGTAAGCAAACACATGTTCTGATAAGAGAGCTAATAAAAATGAAGAAATTTATGTTTTTTTCCTTTTCAAGCTGACACACATTTTGAAGCCGAACCTGAGCAAGATTTGATGATGAGGTCAAGCATATGAAAATAATGTAAAATTTATTTTAATCAAAATCAGTCAATCGCGCAATAACTGTCCCCTCAAAATTAGTTTCATGCTAGGAATGAGCCAAAATATCCAGGCATTTCAACCAAAGTTAGCCAGATAATCCTAACTAATGGGCGTGCCTGACTAACACTTTGTGACAAGAACAACCAGCATAGTCGCTTCCATTCTGCTTCATGTTTGGACGCTTACCTACTTTCTTTTCGTGTTTTTATTCTTTAAGAGGTGCATTTGATATGAACAGTGACAGGTAGGTCAAAGGAGGAAAACTATAGCAAACCGCACCACATAAACCCAGCAAAGAGCGTATGACTTTGAAAGTTCACGAACAATCAAAAAATTTAAAAATGTGCGATCTTGAATGATAAATCAACAAAGAGTGTTATTGAACCAAAAAAGAGAATCTATAAAGTGTAGCATGATGATTTCACTATGATGTATTGTACACCGGAAAAAGTCAAGTGATAAAGGCCAATCTATCTGAAAACTTATGCGCTGCGTGCTATTTCGGAAGCGAACTTCGAAATTTTGCAAAGATCCATGAGAGATGTTTCATTAGCGACGATTTAGTTGCATTGAGACAGACCTTAGATGTAAGAGGCGTGGTTTACTTCCTCTGTAAATAAAGAAGCGCTTCTTAATTAATGAGGAAGTCTGTCGTTAGATCGTCTACTGTGACAACAATAAGTTGGTTAAAACTGATGATGTGATGTCGTCATGATTGTAAATTCGCATCTCCATTTTAAACTATCTTTTAAAAAAATTATCCGGGCCTGGTTGAAAACACTGCATGCAGTCTCGTCTTATACAAGAATGGAAGGTATACCGAGGAAATAATGCTTGCGTCACTAATTTTGCAGCACAGCAAGGTTTTAAATGTTTCAATCGATGAATTTTACACTTTTGATATAGGCTATGCAGGTTCAAATGATATATTTTTATTTTCAAATGAACTGAAAAATAATACGCCAATCACTGTAGTTACGAACGTGCAACCGCATAATCCGTTATTTACTCCTCAATAGCGCTTAAGTAGCCGGTTTAGCGCCATTTAGTTCCAGGGCAGGCTTGACATGTTCTAAAGTTATCACCACTCTGCCAAACAACCTGCTGTTGCAGCAGGCTCGAATGTAATTTCTGTAGCGAGTATTTGCATTTTTTCTCCGTCTCACTTGAAATTATTTCAGCTATTTCAGAAAGAAAAAATATGGCAGCTTCGCTCTTGAGCTACCAAGCCTGAAGTATAAGTGTAAAGCTCAGTGGCATTCATTGTTTTTCTGTATTTTCTTCTGTCTCTCTTTCTCCATTGCTTTCGTTCTTTCTGTTTCTCCTCTTTTTTGTTTTGTATTTATCTGTATGTTTATAACTTTGTGTCTGTATTTGATTACATGTTTTTTTTTTTTACTTTTTCTCCGTCACCTTGTTTCCGTATGTCTATATACATATATACTGTTCTGTTCTCTATATTTATTCACGCACCCCTATAGTCTGGTGGTTATGTTGCGAAACTGCTGACCCACAGGTCGCGGGATGGAATCCCGACCGCGGCGGCCAAATTTTCAATTGTGGCAAAAATGATAAATCTCCCTGTGCTTACATTTATGTGCCCGTCGAACAACACCAGGAGTTCGGGATTTCCGGAGCCCGCCTGTACAGTGTTTCTCTTCATAATAGTGTTGTTATGGGGGGTTGTACTCTAGCAATCTTTCATATTTTATTTTTGTTTCACGTGTTTCACGGGCTCCACTTTCCCGCGAAAAAAAATTGTTTAACGCTTGCCCCTGCTGTACGCGGCAGTGGGGCTCTTCGTCTTTTTTTATCTCTATCTCTTTTAACTTCATTTTTTTTTCTTTTTGTTCTTCTGCCTTGTTTTGTCTATATGTCTCTATTCTCTTTATCTCTATACATTTTAACTTCCTCTTTTTTTGTAGTCCTTTCTTTCTTTCTCTTTCTTCTGCGGGTTCGTTTTCGTTTCTCCCACCAGGTGTACACAGTATAAAGGCTCACCCCATTCCTTTGTTGCATATCCACCCGAGGAATTTCACATGTTGAAGCTCAAGTTACCGAAGTTCTGAACATTTGCACCGTTCTAATGACTCATCAATTAACTTCGTGTGTTTTGCGTGCCAAACTCACGTTGGGATTATCTGGCACGCAGTGGAGGGGGTATCCGCTGTAACCGGAAACGGGTTCCTTAACGTGAATCTAAATCGAGGTAAATATTTGTTTTTCGCACTTCACCGTCATTGTCATGAAGCAGCTGAGAAATTTCGCTCCCGCCTCCATCATGCTTAGTAGCGCAACGGCGAAGAAACTGAGCTGCCTTGGGGGTTGAATATGAATGTTACTGACTTGACATGTGAAGGGCTAGTGACATTGATTGATATATGGGGTTTAACGTCCCAGAACCACATAATATTATGAAAGACATTGTAGTCGAGGGCCTGGGAAAGTTTCACCACCTGGGATTCTTACACGTGCCCCGACTCTGAGCACACGGGTGTGCAGCATTTTCGCCTACATCGAAAATGCAGCCGCTGCAGCCGGGATGGGTCAGCAGTCGAGTACAATATCAATTCGTCCACCATGGCGGAGAAATGATATTTTTAGCACAGCTCAGTTTGAGCGTGAGGAAAAGATACTATGCAGACACTATACGCTCACACAGTTCTCTGTTTTTCCCCTTCTTGGCTGCATAGTGCTTTTCCTTCCCGCTCAAACTGAGCTGCGCTAAAGCAATATTATTTTATCATGCACCAACTTGCCCAGTCAGCAGTACGTGGCAGGGAAATCATTAGGAAAGGGTTGGAGCATTCGACGACTCAGTAGTTGCGACACCTAGTTGTTATTTTGCTGTTTTATAACACTTTATTACTCACATTAACGTGTTTTCTTTCCTGATTTCATGCCAGCCCAAGGCCAATTTGAGACGAAGAGGAACTGGCGTGGCTCAGTTGTAGAATACTGGGCTGGCACGCAGGAGACCCGGGTTCAAATCCCTATATATGCTTGGTGCCTCTATACCGGGTGTTCAAAATTAAGCTTTATGATTTTTTTAAAATTAGGCGCTCGAAGGCACGTGAGAACCACTTGTGCAAATAAGTTAAGCGGCCAGGGGGACAGAAAGTTAGATGATAATTATCGCTGTCAGCAGCCCAATTAACTAAAATTTAATAATTAACTTTTTACTGGCTGCGGTAAGTTGGCATGTTTATATTGAAAAAATGTAGGCAGTGGTGTTTGTACACAGTTTCAGTTGGAAGATTTTTTCTAGCACGCCTGTGTTCCGAGATATCCGGCTCCAAAGTTTAATTGTCTTTCGCACGATTACGCATGCAAGAGGGTGAGGGTCCGCGCAAAGCTCCTCCCTAAAGTGACGCATCTGTTGCGTGTGGTGTTTAGTGTGTGAAGAGGGTGGAAGCGTAGGCATAGGTGATAGCAATTACCCTTGCCCTCTTCGGCCGTCGAAATCAAAAATCGAAGAACGCTTGCAACCAGTGTCGTAACACGCAACTGCAGAGCCTCTAACGATAGTGGCAGATACCATGCCGAGATAATGGTGCGAGCGGAGAATCTGGATGCCAGTGCGCGTGCGTAATAATCACTAGAGAAGCATGCGTGGTCGTTGCCTGGGCTACGCGAATAGCGTGACTGCTGATGTCCGAGTACTGTAACTTTTATTGAAACAAGAGCAACAACTCCACCAATAATAACTGAAACAGTTTTATCCTTGCTAACGCATATTTCCTGCTGCTACATAAGCATATTTCGGTCATGCACAAATCTCATCGAAACTCTTCACCTCTCAAGACGTCAATGCCCCAAAAAGTGTTCAAAATGCCTGCCTTCGGCAGCAACGCAAAGCATGAACCGCTGTCGCGTCGACTCGATGACTCGGCGCAGTACTTCTGCAGGAATACTCGCACAGGCAGATGTTATCCTGTCCTTCATGTCATTAACATCGCTGGGCTCTGTTACGTAAACTCGATCTTTAACGTAGCCCCAAAGGAAAAGTCGAGCGGAGAAAGGTCAGGTGATCTTGGTGGCCAAAAACATCGCTCCTGCGCGCCCAATCCACTGTTGTGGAAAACGTCTGTCCAACCAGTTCTTCGCCCTGGTAGAAAAATGTGGTGGTGCTCCATCGTGCTGAAACCATACTTGGCGCAGGTCATTCAGGGAAAGACTGCAGACAAGATCATCAATGACAACACCTAATATTTCTTCTGTGTACATCTTTCCGTTCAAGTTGTCCTCAAAAAAGTGAGGTCCGATGATCCTGTCCCCGAGTATGCCGCACCACACATTCACACTCCAGCGAACTTGATGCTTGTGCTGCCTCAGCCAGTGTGGGTTTTCTTGTGCCCAATAATGGGCGTTGTGAAGATTAACACTTCCATTTCGGCAAAACCGAGCTTCATCAGTCCAAATTATTCTGTGCAAAAAGTCATTTTCTTGATCAGTTTTGATGAGGCCCCAATTGCAGAAGTCAACTCGCCTTTCAAAGTCCGCCTCATTTAGGTCCTGATGAAGGTAAACGTGATATGGATGGAACTTGTGCTTTCTTAAAACATTTGTGACTGTTCCGATGCTGCGACCGCACTGATCGGCAATCTGTCGGATGCTGAGCTCTGGCATCGAGGTTACGCACGCGACAACGTCGATTTCAAAGTCTTCATCGACGATTGCCTTCCTGGTCCGTCTCGGAAGGTGGACAGAGCCTGTTGTGCAGAAGCGTCGAAACAGGTTTGTGAAAGTGGGCCTTGTTGGAAGGGGACGGTGTGGGTGGCGAGACGCGTAAAGCTCCATTGCTAACGAAGCGTTGCCATTCATTTCAGCCATTGCAAGCACCACGTCTACTTTTACTTTGGTAGAATACCTCACGCCAGAAGCAGCCATATTAGCTCGAAAGGACTCCACGTGGATTTCCTTGGTAGACCTTCAATGCAGAGACGCTGTGCTCTAACCGGAGGCACCCTAGTGCAGGACGGTCCTGCTAACGCGTTCACAAGAAGATGTCTCAGTGTGATCTAAAGTCACGAAAAAAACGTCGCGAAAAATGGTCTCCTGTTATCGCGTTCATCAGGATCATGCGTAAGGCTCATGGCGCACCGCGCTGTCACATTTTGATTTCGCCGGCCGAAGAGGGCAAGGGTAATTGCTATCACCTATGCCTACGCTTCCACCCTCTTCACACACTAAACACCACACGCAACAGATGCGTCACTTTAGGGAGGAGCTTTGCGCGGACCCTCACCCTCTTGCATGCGTAATCGTGCGAAAGACAATTAAACTTTGGAGCCGGATATCTCGGAACACAGGCGTGCTAGAAAAAATCTTCCAACTGAAACTGTGTACAAACACCACTGCCTACATTTTTTCAATATAAACATGCCAACTTACCGCAGCCAGTAAAAAGTTAATTATTAAATTTTAGTTAATTGGGCTGCTGACAGCGATAATTATCATCTAACTTTCTGTCCCCCTGGCCGCTTAACTTATTTGCACAAGTGGTTCTCACGTGCCTTCGAGCGCCTAATTTTAAAAAAATCATAAAGCTTAATTTTGAACACCCGGTATACTGATATTTTTCTTTGTGCGATAGTTCCCACAGACACTGGAGGCGGCGGTGACAACGGACAACTACGGCGCGCATGTGAGTGGTGTTGTGATCTCTTAATAGCTTTCGCTGCAATACTGCGAGTCCTATATTCAACTGAGTCACAAAATAGTCGTGTGAAGTCGCGGACCACATGCGGCCCACAGCCCACGTGTTTGAGAACCCTTGCCATACAGTATATGCCGAGAAAAGTGCATGTCATTGCCGACTCAGTAAGAGAGAGCTTGCAGTATCTTAGTCAAATTCTAGCTAGACAACATGCCTGCAGGCAGGAAATCAAGTCAAATTATCGCCGCTTCTACGCGGCTCCGTAGCCGTGTCCCAGAGAAACCGGCCCAACTGGAAGTGGCCTTCACAACAGCCTGGACAAGAATTACCCGGGACTTTAGGTCAAGTTTTTCCTGGCAAGATAAGGCCTGCGGTTAGGCGTGACATTTCCCTGACGCGGTGGAGGAAAAACAGCATTATTTTACACTCTTGAGAGCGGTTTCTCGCCAATAATGCGGCGGATATTATGACTACAGGATATTACAAAACCATTAGTATCACAATTACCTACATTTGCGAGTCTAACATGCAAAGCACACACAGCCCTGGAATCGAAGTCGGGACCACATGCACGTGCAGCAGATGTCTTACCCATTGCACCACAGCGCCACCACATGAAGGCGAGTCTTTTCGCTGGGTATAAATCTACCAAGTGGCTTTTTGCAAACCGTCGGCGGAACCCTGAACTGTTTTTGTGCCATATGCATGCATTTTATCAGCGAATAGTTTGTAGGCCATCATTAACTCTAGAAAACCACGGTGAGCGCTTTCGGCTCCGACTTCGGTTGGGGTGCGACGTTCCGCAAAAACGATTAACGTGTGTTGTGAGTCGTTTTAGTGATTCCCTGTGAACCACGGTTGTTACACTCACTGAAATTCATGCACGAGGCTGTGTTCGACAGCCGAACACACAGCATGTGCGTGTGCTGTGAGCAATTTCGCTCATTTGTGTCGGGAGGCACACTCGTGTCAGTGACAGCAGCCTATCCTCAGCTGTTTGAAGACAATGCGCTTGCTCACGTAAACGTTGCATGGGTATTTTAGCATGCCTATTCTAACATTTGCATTTGGTACACGCGAACTGCCGTGAGTGGCACGCTGGGGCAGCAGCGCCTTTTTAGCATTTCGACGATTACATACTTCTGCAAGTAGAAGTAATGCGCACTATTTCGCGTTATAGAGTGGTTTTTACTCATTTTCAGTCTTTAACTGATATTATTTATTTGGGAGTGGCTACTCTTACCGTTATTCAGCAACACACTTCTGTTCAAGTGAATGCCGAAACGTGCACCAAAATCAAGTATGACGTACCAAATTAGCGACGGACAGGTTGCTTTCCCTCCAAATAAATATTGCTTCCGCACATCTCTTGCGCGAACGTCTGCGTGCAGTTGTGGTAAAGAAATGATGCAGAACGGACCTCAAAATATTTATTGTTGCTGCATGCAGTTGCTCTTTAGAAAATGGGCATTTTTTATAGCTGGTGCATTATCTCCTCAGCAGTACACTGATTGTCTTGGTCGTGGTTCACTGTTACAAGTCCATGCTGGAATATGAAAACTGTACTTAATATTCAAAAGAGTGACCAAATGTCGGTGACATACGCTCTCCTGCTGACTGCTGCACCTGACTTCTGACTTCAGTACTTGATGTTCATCATCAAATTAAGCAACCACTAATCAAACATCGACCAATAGACTTTTAATTTTTGTCTTTCTTTGTCTCGTTGCCTTCGGTTTGTTTCTTTTTTGCCATGCTTTCCTGAAATCACCAGTTCAACTTGTTTCGTAGAACAGGAGCATGAACATACATAACTACAGTGTTTCAGTCAGCTGTCGCGCATGCACCAGTACTCTTTCATTTAGGGCATTACACAATGGCATACGTCGAAAACTGATCAACGGAAAATTGTTTGTACTCTTATTGAAATGGAAAGAGTAACACTGCGACTGCACATCCCAGTGTTTGCCCAAATGCAGAGAGATGTATGACATCTTGAATAAAGTGGGCCATATGGCACTGGAAAATGTTTCCGTCACAGACCATCTTGTAGAAAAACGACCACCACAAGACAGCGGGACGAAACGGCGACGCACAAATGCCACGGCATGCAGGCCATGATGAACGTGATGCCGGCGCAGCGCCGGGCTGGCGAGGTGGCGACAAGGGGAGGGGGGGGGGCGTTATTTCTTTTTTTTTTTCTGTGTTCGCGCTTGTCGCTGAATGGTTCTGCGTAAGTTGATGCCGGCTTTTGGCGCCAGGCTGGTGCGACAGAAATGGCGGCTCTCCCCTTTTTTTTCTTTTTTTGCCTTCTTGCACCTGCTCTTACCGGCCATAGGTGTTACTTCCGCGCCGTGTGGCTATCATGGGTATTCTTTATTGTTGGGCTCCCTATAGACAGGATTTTAGTCAGTACGCAGGAGCGCGCCACGTATATGCCATTCGTTATTCGGCACCTGATTGAATGTGTAGGGCTGTACCCATATTCGTCAGCTTCAGTCTTTCTATCTAGTTGACACCGCGGGCTCAATGACCTCTTCCCATGTGTTGTGCACTCTAATTTGGACAACTTTTCTGTGGCTATAGAGGGTGACAGGCCTATGAAAATCTTCAGAAATGAGAATTTCAGTAGATTCAACGCAGTGTGCGACCTATCTGCATAGTTCTCTCGACGTAAAGTGAGAAACAAATGCGACGATCGTAATTAACTCCACAACGACGGCCTTTCTGAACGCTCGACAAATGTATAGAAATTATATCAACCACGCTGTGTAACAAGTATAATAACCAAGTATGCAATCGTTGCTAAAGATAGGACGCAAAGTTATTTTAAAACAAAGCTAAGCAACAGCACTAGCATTTTCTGTAGACAACTTTGAGTGATTAGTATTTGCTGTCAAGTTCAGCGTTTACACACACGCGTTTAAGGTTCACTGGAGCACCATTTCTTTCATTAGCTACACCGTCAAGGTTATCGGTGTTTTGTTAACGCTTACTGGCCACAACAGCAGTCACACAGAGCACCCATTCATTTCTTTTTTTTGTATTATGACATGTCCCCATAAATTACCGGTGCTTTTTTTAATCGGGTTTGCTCAGATTTGGGCGCGCGTGAAAGGACCACAGGTGGTCAAAATTTTCGAAACCCTCCACGACGGCGTCTCTCTTATAAGTATGGTGATTATGGGACGCTAAACCCCGCAGATCAATAAATCATTCATCTTCAGGTGAGCTGAACACTTTCCTTCATGACGAGTGTGAGTGGTTCGGCGGTTTTTTTTTTTTTTTGAAGTTTTCCACAAAGCGCTGATAGTACACGCACAATACGAATAATCTTCGCACTCCTTTCTTGCCCTTCGGCCACAGAAAGTTCACAGTGACTCAATTTCTCGGGGTCTGGCAGTACTTCCTCCGCGGCGATGACGTGGCTCAGAAAGTTCAGTTGCTGACTGTATGCGAAGTGGCCTTTTCTGGTTTCAGCGTTAACGCGGACATATTAACAGCTTCGAGCACACTCTATCCTATCCAAGTGTTCGTGAAATTTCTGCGAAAATGCTACGAAGTCATCAAGGTAAATCAGGCAAGTGTTCAACAACTTTAGGCTGGCTAGTACGGTATTTATCACTCTTTGACGGTGGCGTAGCCAAGGGGGTGGGGCTGTGGGGTGGGGGGTTCAAATTTCACTTACCGAAACGCCGCCCCCCCCCCCCGAAACGACAACTAGTTACGTTGACGTCCACGTAACCCAAAAATAGCAATTGATACGATATTACCCGTTACAGTTTCTGAAATGGAAAGAGTACCATTGCTTTTAGTGACCCAGGAAAGCACGGAGTTTCCTGCAACAATAGTACTTGTAACGCGTCACCTCATACGCTACTTCAATGAATGCAGCATAACAATTTAACACAAGGCGTCGCTTATGATGCCGGTGTGTTCCCACATGGTGGCGACCACGCATTAACAACTTTCTTAATAAAATTGTTTTCACGAGCAGATTCAATCCAGTCGCGATGTTTCTAAATGTAGTGTTATCGAAGATAGCTCTTAGATGAGCTTCTGACCTACATGCAATCACGCCCCCCCTCCCCCCCCCCACACAAATCTGCTCACATGTAAGTCATTTAGCTCTGCCTCATATTTGTCCTTGGCTATATATTCCACGTATTCTCTCTAGGCTGACAAAGAGACGGAAGAAAAGGAATATTAGAAAATAAAAAGAAGCCTACAATATCGGAGGAGTTGCATTCATTCATACTCAACATATAGGTCGATCAAACGAGCATTGTGGTTCCGCCTGCACTCTGGCCTAATGCAGCGTGCGCACTCGTCTCGGTTCCAAGTCACCATCTGTAAAGCGTGCGCTCCGATCCTATATAAAAGCGCGCAGTGTAGGGGAGCTAGTGTGAGCCGAGTAAAGGACCATTGCAGTATCGGTTAATAAAGATGTGTTAATAGTCCAGATTGTTTGAGTATGCGCTGAATGAGCGCATGGTCAACGACCTACTCTGGCCAATCAGGCACCGACCTATTCATCGCAAACACTCTTTGTGTCCATGCCCGATTTGTGAAGTGGTCCTGGACTTGCTACAGTCCGCTTTCTTACGCATACACTTTCAACCGTCCTGCCCATCGTTGTGACGCATTGCGGTATGTAGAAGCGAAGTGGCACGCAATGCTGCGTGAGAGACCCCCATTCGCGTTTCACGCTCGATGAGCCTATGCGTGCGCAGTAATTCAATAGAGTGTGAACGGCGCGAGGCAGAATGGTAATTGCCTCGTTCGATTAAGCAATGACCACGCTTCGAGATTTCTCGTCACTCTGCCTTTTAGTTTACTACTGTCTCCAAAAATACAGCTATCGAACTGTGCAAGCCGGTGGATAAACCTGTTATTCCAGCATATGGATCGTTCGACTGTTTGGACAATTAGGGCAGTACCTCTCAAAGCACCTCGCAGCGATCGATCAATATGTGTTCATGCCAGCTTCTTTAACTATTTCACCGGATGACTTCACACTATATGCTGGCATAAAAGACCCTCTTTTTCTTGGCCAAAAAACTTGAAATTCTCTTCCGGGCAAGTGAGATTATTTGGCGTAAAACGTATTTTGATTGAATTGGCAAATGGTATTGTATGTTACTGGCTGTTTGCCCGCAGTTGGTCAGTTCAACGGCTGTTAATCTGATCGGCGCAGGCATCCATGATGTAGGATCTAATCACTGATAATTCAGCTTCGCGAACGTACTACCGGCAAGCTTTCCGCGAAATATTTTCCTTGTCGCCATGCTCTTACCGGTCGTTAAGTATCTCATCGGTATTGCTTCTTCAGCTTACAGCAAATAAAGAAAGTAGTTTTTTTTTTTTTTGCCCAAATTACAGAACCATGGTCAGCGTATGCATGATAGCACAGGCGATACGATAACTGGACAAAAAGCTCTAACAGCGAAAGCCATACTGTAAGCAATAATATCAACAGTTTTTTTTTTTTTTTTGCTGCCACCTGCATATTCTCTAAAAAGGAGAGATGAATCATTTCTCGAAAAGAGAAAAAAAAGCAGTGGATCACAACTCGCATTACTACTGCTGTAGGAATCGCGTATTTTTGAGTTTGATATCGTGATGATGAAGTGACAGCGAAATTCAATAATTTTCGTGATAGCAGAAAAATTTCTTTTCATCAAAAGATCTGATAATTGAACGTATTCTATAGTTTTTCTTTTCAATGTCGCTATACTGGTAAAAGAATTAGGCTCTACGAGATGACTACGCGTAATTAAGGCCAGATAAGAGACAGTAATGTTCATGGAATGCTCGGTACATTATATTTTTTCTTTCAGCTCACTCTTTTTTTTTTTGCTTTTTACATACCTTCGCTGTCTGACAACTCATTCAAACCACAGCAGCTAACGCGAAGTTATTCCGTTTTCTTGCGCCATTCCTAAAAGACGAAACAAAACAGCGGTGAGGGAAAATATTTTCCCGAAATGAATCGCAGACCTACCGCACAATTTTTTCTCCGATTGGTTCTTTGTGGTGGGTTTTTCCTGTGATGCATTCGTCTTTTAGGACATTTCTTCTCATTACTTTCCGTAAGAAACCTTGGAATTATTTAATAGCGTTAGAGCAATTATGTGAGAATAGATCGCTTGTTTCAGAAAAAAATTGATTTTTTTACCAAAGAAACACACTGCCCTTATCTAAATAGATCTGTTCGAATTAGGTGAACGATTGTGCCTGTCGTGTGGATTGATTTACGCTCTAGGAAACGATTCCCAGCTTACTTTGGTGGTAAACCCGAAATAAAGTACGCCGAAAAACGTGTTTGTGATTGCTTTGGGGTGATATTTTAAAAATTAGGCAAAAACTCAAGCAACCCAAAACGACTCTTCAGTGAATTACGCGGAAGAATTGGTGGTGCGGGAAATTAATGCATCCCTGCTCACGGAGTGTGTTTTCAGTCAGATGCATGGAGTTCTCTGTGCGAGTTAAAAATCACCCGAAGAAGTCCAATGCACGCTACAATTTTTTTTATGTATCGACGCCTCACTTTGAATGCAAAACTGAGAGCTTGATATTAAAGGCATATTCAGTGGAACAAACAAACAACAGGAGCTCCATAATGAAGAGCTTCAGAAAAATATTTCAGCATGTAAATTCAACTTCCTAGTCCGCCTTGGTGACGGGAGCGTTTAGCGTGTCTAAATATTGCGCTCCAGATTTCCCCTTGGGGAAACAGTGGAATTTTTCACTGCGAGATCGAATAAAGGCTCATTTTCTCGTAAACATTATTTGCACAAGTAAGAAAAGATATATATAGTCTGCTATGGTACTGAAGCTGACAGGTACGCCTGAATAAAAGTGGTGAAGTGGTGATGTAAGTGACTGAACTCAGCATTGCGAGTAGTAAACTGCACCCAATGAGAGAAAGGAAGAGACAGATGTCTTAAAGAATAAATATGGTTCTCAATAATTCGCAAGCAGGGAAGTTATTGAAGTGTTGTCATACAGAACATTACCGAAGGCCTTACGACTACAAGCCGTAGTACATTAAGATATATTTTCAAGTGCGTGAGTATGAGACCCTTAATAAAGGTTATCTTTAGTATACCACGTTCGGGTAATTACAATTTACGTTAGAAAACGAAGCCTTAAGACAACTTCATTTGTAGCGCAGCTTTTAAGCACCCGTTCATGACTTCAGAGTCGACCGTTGTCCGTTGGGGTAACCGCTTACAACCAAAAATTTCCAGGCTAGGGCGCATTCAGCCACATGAAGCACATCTTTTGCTGAGGTCGACAGGATTACTCTGGAATCTTCCCGGCTAAACAGAATAAAGAATATTGAGTACGAATAAAGGTGGACAACGAAAAATCCTAAATATACAAAAAAATAATGTGGCCAGCTAAATTATTCTACAATATGCGCCACCAAGTCAGAAAATAGAAAAAAAAATGTCGAGCAGCAAGATATCTAAAACCAAAGCGTTCGCTCAAGGTGCAGTATGCGCCACCGAGCCACAATGTCCAAACCTAGCCACACGTTGCACCCTGCGCAGTTGCACGCGTTAAAAGTGGGCAGGTTAAAACAACTCCCTCGATCGTTGAGCGATTCACTTGTTTTTACGGCTGGTGTGATTCTGCGGTTATGCAATGCAATATTATTCCCTTAAGGAGTCTCCCATCCATTCCATCTTCTTTCTTCTTCTTCTGGTTCTTTTTCTTTTCGAATGTTTACTTCTTTTCCTTTTTTTTACTTAGCAGTTCAAGGTAATAGCGTACGTGTATTTTGGGAAAACTGTTTGCCACAATGAAGGCCGAAGTTGAGTTTTTACTTGAGCCATCTTTTTGCCATCTCTTTTACTTATCATACAATTAATTTGGCATTGGACACTCTCACATGTGGTCATTGCCGGTAATGAATATCTGGACCGAGCAGCACATCGAATGAACGAGTGAGGTGACGTTCATGCAGTAGCGTCCCGGCAACTGAATATTGCTCATTTTCATTACCCCATGGCATCTATTTTAATGCTCGAGCGTTAAAGAGCTCGTTTCGCTGTACATTCCAGTGTCGGTGTGAGTGCTCGAGCCGTTGGTTCTGAGCCAAAAATCTGCCTTACCTGCAAGCAAAAATTTGGGATACAAATAAATAAATAAATAATTGGCCCACGCGAAATATGTAAGCACGACCTTTTTCATGGCAAGCAGGTGTTCTTAGGCTGTAGTGCTTGCAACAGCTATGTAAAATAAAAACTAGAAGTACTGCAAGATTGTAATGTAGTGATGGACTTCTCTTAAGGCACGAAATATCACACGGGAGAATCCTAAAGGCACACCTGCAGTAAAAAAAGTACATTGTGCAACGAATAGGAGGTTTAAAGATCCCTTCCCATTACAACGTGTGCGGCTGCGCACGTGCGTGTGACACCTTAGAGACGGATAATAGGTACGTCGGCAGTTTTAAAAGTAGTAATTACTGCGAAGGAGGCACATAGCAATTGTGCACTGAGAAAACACTCGAAGATAAGTTATAACGGCCAATAATGAACGTACAAACGCTCGTTTCTATGCGGCATGGTTGAAGGCGATGCGCACGTCGTGCAGATTGCGCTATCGTGTTCTACACTTGACGCATACTCTAGCATCATGCAAGTTTTTTTTCTTGGTGAAATCTTAAACAAAAAGCAAAAGTTTGAGCAGGGGCACAAGGCCAACTAGACCTAAAGTGGAGATTAAAAGCCGCCCGTATCATGCCACTGCCAATGGAACAAAGTTATAAATTATGTATACACTATCAACAAGTATACCAAAGTATTAAAAAGGAAGTTTGTAGATCACACCCACAGGGCGCACAAAGACGTAATGCAGACCATAATAGACTTGAGCGCGAAAGACGGTAACCGAGAAGACAAGACGACTTAACAAGCGCCTAATACCACCGGGCTTTATTCGAAAAAAAGACAGGATATAATGCACAGTACTCCCCAAGTGAGCCTCCACACACATTAGCAAGTAAAGCCCCGCCGTGGTGGTCTAGTGGCTAAGGTACTCGGCTGCTGACCCGCAGGTCGCGGGTTCGATTCCCGGCTGCGGCGGCTGCATTTCCGATGGAGGCGGAAACGTTGTAGGCCCGTGTACTCAGATTTGGGTGCACGTTAAAGAACCCCAGGTGGTCGAAATTTCCGGAGCCCTCCACTACGGCGTCTTTCATAATCAAATGGTGGTTTTGGGACGTTAAACCCCACAAATCAATCAAATCAACATTAGCAAGTAAAAGAGGCAGCAACGGTTACGCACAAGTTATTCTCTGTAAACTGATACTTATTACTCGAAAACACTGCATCTAGGTTAAAGGGACTGACAACTGATTTTCATCGACCCATTTTTTTCCGGCGCGACCGAAAGCTTACTCTTCGCAGTGTTCGCAGCTGCAGTAGTTACTCCCCAAAGCAGGTAGTTATTTTAAAAGCAGTATTTTTCGTTTTTAAAGGCTCTGAACACCAACGTGCCTTTTTGTACAGCAACGCTGAGAATCGATAGCGATGCCGGTAGCCCTTCAAGCGACTTGTGCATGCTGTCAATGTTCTGCTTTCAAAAGATTGTCTGTAACTATGCTTAACCAGCCCCGCCGCGGTGGTCTTGTGGCTAAGGTACTCGGCTGCTGACCCGCAGGTCGCGGGTTCGAATCCCGGCTGCGGCGGCTGCATTTCCGATGGAGGCGGAAATGTTGTAGGCCCGTGTGCTCAGACCTGGGTGCACGTTAAAGAACCCCAGGTGGTCGAAATTTCCAGAGGCCTCCACTACGGCGTCTTTCATAATCATATGGTGGTTTTGGGACGTTAAACTCCACAAATCAATCAACTATGCTTAACCACGTTTATTCTGAGCTTTACAACTATTTTTGAAAATAACAAGCCGTTATAATGGGACGAAGTGGTTTTATAGAGCTTCCCTGTATTTGTACCGCGTTGCGTGCACCTGCGTTCAAGGTTGATGCGCCTATGTTGTGGACAACTTGTCCCGTCGTCGTTACTCTCTCGACACACGAGCCAACTCAACTCACCGAAAACATCACTGCCCGTCATTTCTGAGTAAAAGTGTAGGTAAAAAGCCTAGTGACACCAAAATTTTAGCGACCTCAAAACTGCGTGTTCAGTTTTATCAGCATGTAGAAAAGTTTCTCAAGGTGCGCAGACGATCACGGGGTCATTAAGCCATGTGAAGGCAGCGCCATTTTATTGCGCATAACTAACGCAGGTCTATAAGTAGATTTTTATTGAGTAATATCTGTTATATAATAAATAAAATATCATTTCAATACTAGCAGAAAAATGATTGACCACGCACACTAGTTTACGCCCACGTGACAGGGCAGCTCGGATAATTGACGTTTCGGCCGCCATATGACATTACAGGCTATTTTTGCGATTTTTATTGAAGAAACAAAAACATAACCCCACTGCTCACGGCAACAATATGGTTGCTTGTTGTCACTAAGAGGGGTCATCTTTCCATCTGTGCCATCATCTCATTTCATGTTCCAGGCAGTTGCCGGTTATTTTGACACAATTGGTGCCCTTCTGTATAACACAAATCGTTCGATGCCAGCGCCCGCCAAGACTTCATTGACCCATTTCCGTCACGAATACGACTATGAATAAGTATATGCTCATGAATCCCAGAATAAAGGAGAAGAAACAGTTCAGTCACACGCAGTTGAACCTACAACCTATCGGTCCTTCATGATAGCTGCCCGACTCTTTATATACTATGCTACTGTTGCATTTGCACGAGGCTTCATAAACGCGACTTACGTCTTTCACACATTCACTTTCGCACCTCGGTTGGCGAGGTAAGTTGGTGCAGACGTCTGGAAGCAGTGTAGTCAGATTATACGCTGTAGCATTAAAAAGCGCCGATGGGGAGTGAATACATCACGGCGCAGTTAGGTTAGCGCAGCCAGCATTCTTGTCTGGCGTTGAGATGCCGCAAGTGGAAGCAGTTAAATTTCTCGCCACTCGCTTTTTGTAAGCTTGTGAAGATTCTTTGTTGAAGTCGTGCTGCTGCTATGTGTGCCACCGGTATTTATATGTTGCTTTCTACTTCGAGTGCAATAGCACCGACTAATAGGACTGCTGCAGTAAGCACTGCAGAAAGGCAACGATGTCAACGGCAGAATGTAACGTCTTGGTGACATTCGCGCCACTATCATCTGTCATCGAGGTGCAAATGTCGGTACTTGGTGACAGGTGACAGTGGCTAGTTCTGCGTTTGCGTGTACATGGCTTGAGCTCCGCCGTATTGCCGAAGCATAGTGTGATAGTATGGGGAACGTTGAGCACCTACATGCGGTGCAACATTCCACTGCACCAATGCGCAGCCAGCGCCATGGGGAGCCACTTGCCGACACTTCAGTTTCAACTGGTGTGCTACGAATCATCGTCTCCAAGTCTGCTATACGCCCGCATTGCTTGCAAGTGCCAGCAAGTGAAAGAGACGTATGTGGAGACTTCCAGAAAGTATCAGTGACGGATCCCTTTCGGTCCTCAAGATATAAAAATGGCATCAATAATACCGAATGAATCGTGTTATTGATGCATAAACAGCACGAACTTGCAACGGTGTTTTCAAAACGAGATTCGTGTAGCTGGTCAGCGTAAAGCTCGTTTCGCCTGCCTATTGCTCAGTAAATGATGCCATTTCGGTCTGACATGTGTCATAGAAAAGCTTGCGATGAGTAGGAGTAAATCGTACTACCCCCGAACGGCACACGTTGCGTTAAGTAGTGCGTGGCAGTTCCGTGAATTATCCAGTACTGCAGTTCAGGTTCGTTTGGATTTGTTGCTCGGATACACATGAATTTCTGAGTGGCTTTGGACTCGAATACCTTCCGCCCACTGTGCACGTAATATGCTAGCTGTCACATTTCGCAAAAAAAAAGGTAGATCACATATTCAGTGGCCCGGCTGTGGTGGTCTAGTGGATAAGGTACTCGGCTGCTGACCGGCATGTCGCGGGATCGAATCCCTGCTGCGGCGGCTGCATTTCCGATAGAGGCTGAAATGTTGCAGGCCCGTATACTCAGATTTCAGTGCACGATAAAAAACCCCAGCTGGTCAAAATTTCAGGGGCCCTCCACTACGGCGTTTGCTTATAATCATATGGTGCTTGTGGGACGTTAAACCCCACATATCAATCACCTACTTCTTATGACCACGTGATCGTTCATTGATACACCAGCTCATTTGTCCGAGATCACAGTTCCTGCAACTCGTCGCCAAATAATACACGACGGCCTTGGCGTAGTTCCTCCAAGGCTGGATGAGCATTTCTTCACATGACGCTTTCTTTTTTGCCCCACTAGCTACGCGTGCACCAAGCTTCGACAGCTCGTTCGGCACTGATATGACGATAGCCACATCTTGGGATTGTGCGTCACCTGATGTAAGCTAACGCTTCGGGTCTTATGGCGCTGTTCAGTATTTCATAGTCCCTACTTTTTTCATTTATTATCAAGAGCACCAACTCTGCACTAGAAAAAGAAACTTTTTCGTGTACCCTGAAGACCATAAGCGTGAGCAAGGTTCTGTTTCAAGGAGAAAGGGAGGAGTGAAAGTTTATTACAGCCCCCCCCCCCCCCCACTCTATTTGGTCAGTGTACGGGGCAGACGTTGCGCCCACTCTCTCGTAGGTAACCTGAAGCAGTTGCCCTTCCTGTCCCACCCCTCACTTTCCCTTGCCCCACGTATATGATGAAGACCGCAGCTGTTGAACTTGTTGCCAGAAGCTGGTTCGGGTTACTTTTTCGCAAGACTGTTGAAGTGCAGAACCTTAAACAATTCACACAAGTGCTCGCTTTAAGGTCTGTAAATGGGTGGAATTGAACGGTCTGCAAAGGCTTCCTGGAGTGATGGTTACAGGCCTAGCAGACATGGGAGTGCAAATGCGCAGGCACTAAGCAGACATGGCAGTGGAACCTAGCCAAGCTTTAGATCAAAATATTGGTAGCGTCCTTGTGATGGAAGCTCATGACAGAATGACAAGCCTTGTCCCAGCTAACGGTAAGCGTCGAAGAGCTCACGGAAAACGCTAAATCTTTGAAATGGCTCAAATGACCAAAATCCTGCTTTTTTAGAACAACTAAAGGTTCATTCGCATATCTGCACACATCAAAAACGTTGTAATGATTGAAAGCGCCATCTTATGCGTCTTTCTCCAACAGAATATTTTACGCAGTATCGGTGACACACACTTACAGACGTAGATACAATGTTTCTGCACACAACGTATGCCGCCAAAAGGAGCAACTTGAAGAGATACACAGTCTTCAACACTGATGCTCGTTCTGAAACAATATCTCGTTTTATTTTTCAATACACTCCCTGTTGAAATGAACAGTTCATTATGCGGGATAGAATACAACAAATCTTCCACGTCAACAGAGAAGTAAAAAAAAACCACCGCCATATCCACCAAGTGAATGATGTTAGAGAAGCTTGCTGGTTGGTGAACGGGGCGTTATTTGGCATGACCATTTCTGTAGAAACGCTTGTAAACGAGCCTGCGCATGATGTGTACGTCGAAGGCAGCGCTGTTGGGCACGTTTTGTGGCCGGCACTGCAAAGTGTTGGCCACGTTATTCGGCACGTTAAGCACATAACTCTTTATGTCATACTGGGCGCTGCCATGAGTCAAGTGCCTAACGCAGATAAAAGGTTGACGTGCAGATATCAGGTGTTGTTCAACGGGATGAGAACAGGCAGGTAAGAAGCCTTGACAGAATATTGGTACTCGTGCGTAACAGTCATCGTAGGAACTTGTCACATGCCGCCGTGCCTACGAAGCGATGATGCTCGCCCAGTCGGCCTGCCTGATGTTTTTTCTCTCCTCCCGGCTCGGAGGCGGCGCGCTTTCGAGAGTGGCCAGACCAAACACCACTGACACTAACCTATTTTCTTGTGTTTTACACACTGCTTTCTCTCCCCGTCTACCCATCTCCTATGTGGCGTTGTTGATCACCAGCCGGACCAAAAGAGCAGCACGCGTGAACTCTCTTAAGGCCTGCGCTTCGTGCCTAAATCCTACTTTTCACCGCCCCTAGTTTATGGCACTTCGGCCCAACCCTTGCTAACGTCACTCTCGTCTGCACGTAGGTTTCCTCCTCGATTCAAATCCATACACCTGTGGCAAGCGTGCTCGGCTCGCTTGTTCAGAAGAGAGGCGTTCACTGAAAAAAAGGAGGAGGGAGAAGATAGCGGGTTGGCTCAAAGCACCATCACTGCAACGACCTCTGAATAATCTGCTCTATAAAAAACTCAAGCTCAAATTTGTGGAGCGACGACAACGCCGCACCTGGCTCTGGTGGCGAGCTCCGAAAAACTTGAGGATAGGCGCGGAAGACAGCGCAGGCGAGTCAACGTGTTTTGCCGAAACGGGAGTGCGTTTGACACGAGCAGAACGCGTTCTGCAGTCGGCGCGGAAAACTTCGGCTTCGTACCGTCAGCTTGGCGCACTAAAACGAGACGCTCGCTGTGCGAAGTTGCCTTTCCACGATGAAACAAGCAGCCCCATTGAAGCGTCGGCGAGGTCCGAAGTTTGTTGTGTTCGGGGCGGCCACAACAATGCAGACAACAACAAGGGAAGCTGTGTACGTGTAAAGCTGTATCAGTTCCCCAGCAAGTCAGAGCTGGTGAGCACAGCCTCTTATGCGAATTATAAAGAAATATGGCACAAAAGTCGGAAAAAAAAAACAGGCGACCACTTCAACTTCACTCGCTATGGTTAAAGCTCAGCTTGCTGATTCGCGGTGAAGTCAGCGGGTCCTGCTCCCATGATACGAAGGACATGACAAAAAGTTCTCGAACATTTTAATGCCAAAACCGTATAACTTTAGTTTTATTTATTTTGAGCACGCCACAAACGTTTGTAGATGAGAGTACACGGCTTCTCCTACTAGATATCACATGAAAGCAACAGATATTTGGGTTTTGTAAACGTCAACACGGCATATTGATAGAGTACGCGGCTTCATGTCGGCAGAATGAGACTTCCTCAAGGCATACGTCGTGCACGGTATTCTCATGGAGGTCTGAGAAATGCATTTCGCAGTGACTCGAGCATCCTCGTCTACCATCGTCTGCTCCACATCCTAAACTTGACTAACGAGTGCCTCCTAACGATATCATAGTTTTGACTTGTAAATTATTATATCTTTGAATGAGCCAAATCTGCAGGTGATGTACCGCTGCCACTGTGAAAACGAGCTCAAGAAAGAACAAAGATGGTAATAAAAATGTGGATGGTTTCGAGTAATAAGAAGAGGTTACC